>VZZY01022097.1:267935-282971 GCA_013400335.1 Eurystomus gularis | reverse complement strand
TGGAGTAAATATTTAAAAAAAATAAATTAAGCTGTTTTGGAATTATGGAAAAATGAGAAAGGGGCTTTGTGTTTACGCCTGTGGACCTGAGGCAGGCAAGCTTCCCAGCAGAATCTGAGGTAGCTTTGCCTGAGCATGTCCCAGCATCAGAACCTGCTGGCCAGGGACGTGGTGCTAGCCCTGCCACAATAGGTGGAGGAGAAACGGCCATGAGATAAGTGGGGAGAATTTTGTCACACTGCTGTGCAAGAGGAGCCAGGAGGGAGCAGGAGTCCTGACACTGCAGGTCTCATGTAGCAAAACTTCAGTGAAAACTTTGCCCAAGGAGGGGTGGCAAATTTCACACCTCCTAGTGAACATGGCCCAGGGACAAGGGCCGAGTTCACTCCATCGGAGCAGGGATTCCTCTCGGCACTGGCAGCACACTGTTAGCACGTTCCTGGGGCAAGAAGCTGAGGAAGAGTGGAAAACAGCACCGCGTCAGCTAGGTAGGATTGTGCTCCTCAGTCCGTCGCAACACACCTGGAGGTGGCCCTAACACAGTAGCAAAGTATTCCCCAAAACTCAAGCCTCTGCTAAGCCAAGTGCCCTCACTGCGCATTGGCCTCAGGAACTCAACCCTCTTCCTTTTTTTTCAAGTCCAGAAAAAAACTAGGATGCAGCTCTCACTGGGAGAAAAATATAACAGAGCTCTGAGCTTTCATGAGCAACTGCTCACTGAGAAACTCGGCCAGGAACTGTAACTTGGGAGGTGAGGGGGCATGGGGGGGTGGAGGGGAGAGCGAAGAGCAGATGAGGTCCAAGATGATGTGAGAAAATAATATTTTTTTAAAAGAGATGCAAGGAGCTGCTCCCTAGATGACAGAATGCCAAGATTCAGCAATTTTCAGTGTCACATTATAAACCCTTGAAAAATGAGATTTAAGGCTTCTTATCAATTAGGTGGACTTCCCTTTGTGCAAATGCTTCTCACTCTTCTCCTAGAGTTGCTGGGGGGAAAACCCTGAGGAAAAAGCTATGTTCCATTTAGGGATGAACTGTTCACTCTTGAGGCAGAGAGCCTGGAGGGCTCCATGCAAGACCCTAAATAAAATGACAGTGGTGGCCCCACAAATCTGTTCCTAAGGTTAGCACTCTAGCTGACCCTTCCCCATTCATCATACCAATTCAGTCACTCATCATGAATGACACAGCACGACACCACATGAATTATCTCTGACCTTCAGGAGGAGTGGCTCCTCCAGATCAGGTTGGGGTCATGAGGAGGGCAGGAGGGAGAAGTTGGTCTATTAGACGTGGGGATTAGCAGAATGCTTCAGCCTCCAGAGCAAAATGGTGACCTGTTCACGGCATGAACCTGTCATCGTGGCCCAAGTAACAGCCCTGTAATCTCAGCCATCAAGCCCAGGAGTGTTGTGTGAGGTAATGGTGTCTCTAGGATCATGAGAAGCCCATGCGAACTGCTTTGAGTGGGTCAACTATGGACACAGCAAAAATGCCTGTGCCCTGAGCCAGGCTGATTGTACCACAGAAGCCACAACCAGGACGCGTGACTGGGAACTGGGCAATCCTGGTGTCTGCTGCAGACTGGCTTGCCACAGAGCTAACAGATTGTTGGCATTTCTATTCAAAACTACTACTGGGTGTTTATAATTTGTCTGAAAGTTGCACTTTGCTTCTTGTTGAAGGGTGGAAGATTTGCCCATAGAGCACATCACTGCTCCAGGCAGCTCAGCATTCATCCTGCATCCTGCAGCAGACAGTGCTTGGTACTCCAAAGGTAAAGTCTTAGGACTCTTCCAGGTTTGAGCCCCATCCTGACATTCCTACATTCCAATCGGAGATGCTTTTTCTGTGTGTTGAATAACCAGATCTCACCTGCACAATATTATGAATATTCTAAATGCCCTCAGACACTTTTAGCCATAGAGAACGACTTAACACAGTTTAGTTTAAGGCATTTTTCACATATAAAAACTGCATTATGGAATAGGCACATAGAAATCTACTTCTTTCAGAAGCTCCTTATCTCAACGCCCGAAATTTTCAGCATTATAGAAATGTTTCATATTAAGTCAATGAACCATAGCGTTGAATTCATTAATACCTCAAGTCTAGCAAACACTTGTTGTTTACAAACAGCTCCACCCAGATGAGTCTACAATTCTGGGCTCAGCTAATCCTTGAGTAAAGTTACCCATAAAGCAACGCTGTCAGCAGGATCAGGGCCTAATGACTTAATCCAGCTAAGAATTACTAACTACCGATGCCAGCGAGTACAATGGGGCCATTCACGTACACCGTGTTGGGCTGAATGCAATTTCGAAATAAAATTGGGAGAGTGATTTTTCTGTAATGCCAATTAAAATTAAACAGTGAATCTAATAAGTTCTCGATGCAGACAAACAAAAAGGGCTGCAGTCCTTTAACTTAGTGAACTAATCACCTAGCTCATCTGCTCAACATTCATTCTTGGAAAACCCAGACTTAAAAGTTAATGCTGCTGGTTTTAAGTCTTGTGTGTGTGTGTGAGCATCTGATGTCCAACAACCCCAATAACTCTTGACAAGTTATTCTTTCATATTTGTCCAAGGCACCAGTGACAACTGAAACATACTGCTCTTGTGTCATTATCCATAGGGAGATTCCCTAGTTACAATCCCTAGAAAATTCCCTCCAGGAAAATCTAGCATGGCAGGTTTTACCCAGTATTTACCCAGAGTATTTACTAAAGCAGTGCTTATGGACAGGCATGTTACTCTGCATGGGGGACTAGAGAGGTCTACATCTCCTGCTTCCCCCAAACCAAACCAGCCACAGAGATAACAGCGACATTCCCAATATTCCCATCATTCAACTGCTGCCTGAGAGGGTGCGAGTGCTCCCCAGGACTTTTAATTCCTACTTCGTGCAGACAGAAAATGGAAACGAAGAAACTGCTCTATGGTTTTGGCAGGTGATTCAGCTTTCTTTGCTGCATCCTGGCAATTAGCTGGCATTATTACAACTGTAGTAGCAGCTACGGTTGCAGGTCGCTGCTTATGTGGGGCGGGGAGGGAAGCTGAAGGAGGACTCAAGGCTGGCGGCTGCTCCCCCAGGCACTGTGCCTGGGGCTAGACTCCGTTCTAGATTCCCAGAGCACCGTACAGGGCGGAAAAGGAGTTTTGGAGATGGTGCCTCCTCCCTGCCCCCTGCACAGAGGCAGCAGAAAAGGAGTTCCTTGCATCCATCTTCTTCCCCGTGCACCTGTACAGGGTTAAGCATATTCTAACCCCTTGCCTCATAACGCATTATGCGAGGGCATGACCCTGCAGCGAGGTACCATCGTGCAGCTGCTGTCCTGCGAGAATGTCGACACACTGATTCCCTGCAGGAGAAGGCAGGCTGGAGAGAAGAGGGGAAAAAAAAACCTAAGCAAAGTCAAAAAAACCCTTACAGGAAAGAGATGAGCATGTAGATTCCTCACCAGTAATACCATTAGAGATTATTAAATCTACTGCCCCTAAATAAAACCATTGGCATTTCTTTTTTTCCTTCCAGTCTATCCCTGCTTTGCCTGTTCCCTCTAGGCAGGCACCAGCACCAAGGTTCTTTATGCATCATCTGAATCTATTTTGGAGGACAAAAGAAGCTGGTAAATTATATGGCAGCTGATATAAACACTTCATCCACTCTCTGCTACACCAAGCTGACTGCTCTTTCCAACATTACAGAGGATAAGAGAGAGTACAAGAAGCAGAGAGAAAACAAAGAAAGAAAACTGCCACATCGCCAATTTTACTCCAGAAAGGGAGTCAGCTGAGTGAAAGTCCTTCTCGTCCAAGGAAATGTGGTAACTGAATCTCATCTTCCCCTTCTCAAGATGGATGGTCTTAAATGTTCATGCCAAAAGAGCAAGTAAGAAAACCTTTTAATCAATGAAGATGGTGAGTGACAGCAGGCCAGACACGGCACATGTCTCTAGGCTCTCAGAACTCTCCTGTAGCTGGGATCCATCCATTCGTCTGGGACAGACTGTTCTTAAGACCCACAGTCAAACTCTCCAATGTGTTGGCTATTCAGATTACTTCCCAACCCTTTCGTAAAAGTTCCACAAAGTTTACAATTCAAGCCTGACATTTTATTTGGGATATGCTTGACTGTATTGTTTTCTGACGCTTCTCCCACACTTCCTTTCTCAGGGCTGTGTTTTCTGCAGGATGAAAACTCCATCACAAATATACAGGAAAAAAAAAAAAATCAGATGGGTTTCATCTCTCCAGTCATGCTCTTTTTGAACAGCAGAAAGAACAGCACTAAGATAATGTGGTGAGTGTTATAATGTGGTTTTTTCCTCAGCTGCTATATTATGCTCAAAGAAAAACAATAGATGCTCGGTCTATTTAACATTACAGTAGGTATCAAAGGGATGCCCTGGGAAGGCAGACAACCTGCAGAATGATTTCTCTATTAGACTTTAGTCCACACAGCGAAAAGATGGAGTAGCTCTGTCTGATGGATATAGCAAAAATAGCAGACGTTCTTCCAGGCACTGCTGAAGTTGCCGTGATGCAACCTGCTTCTTCCATGCTTGGAGGTAGTTTTGAAGGTATCTTGTGATGCTACAGCAGCGCTTTTGTGGGACTTGACAACATAGGGTGGCTTACTCAGTTTGGAGAGTGAGCAAGTATAAATGTATGACCTTTAAACACGTACCACATGGTGTCAGGAAGAAGGCCGTGACTCAGAATTAGCCGACATCTCTACTCCTGGCTAGACATGGGGAACACAAAGTATCACGGAAATACCAGCCGCATGATGATAAAAGAATCACCTGCTAACAGGTCTATCAAGAGCGATGCCAACCTTGCCTCCTTTTGTACACGCCATCTTCCTCACAGGAAAGAATACAAGTTGAACATTCCCACAGTCGGCACAAAAGAGAAAGGAGCCGCAGATCCATAACTGGGGTTAAATGTCCAACTCATCAAGGACCTAGCAAGGATACACCATTCCCATCATGCTTATAAAGAAGGAGAGAGGCAATGCAGGAAGAGAGGAAGGGGACAGGGAAGCAAATAAATAAGGACAATGCACAATTTATGAGGACAAGAAGGTAGTAAGTGCTACTCACCCAGAGTGTAAATTGGTATTGATGTCACAACAGAGCCCAGCCAAAAAATAATGATGATGGTAATTTAGGGCTTGCACTATATCTCACTCAAGCCACAGTCCTATCCAACAGCAACTCTCACCCTGCCGCTTTCTTCCCCTTCTCTATTCATTGGTGTCCTCCTAAATCAAATACACTCAATGTTGATTTGATTATATTTCCTTATTTTATTTATCATCCATCGCTCACTCTTCTACTCTCCTCACAAGTTCTCAGTGGGCACCTCAGTCATTTTCTGGTCCCTGGCAGTGCTCAGAGGAACAAGCCAGTCTTTAGGCCACAGGAATTAGAATCCTTATGCTGGTAAGGATTCACGCATCCCTCCCAGCCCTCATCTGTCATCCTTTAATCTCGCCTGTTTTATGCTCCAGATCCCGGCTACCCAGTCCTGACTTCCCAGGTTTATAGCCCTGACTTACTTCCCTCCTGTAACATTTTACTGCTTGGTTATCGGCCCTTAGGGGCCTCATTTACACAAGTGCTGTTTTCGCTATAGTTAAGACTAATTCACTGGGTTACAGTTTGCTCTTACATCCTACACGCTGTTCAGTTCTCAGTCTCCTCTCTCCTGCAGGAAGGCAAAGGATTTTCTAATGGACAGGAGATTTTTAGAAATTATTATTATTTTTTTAGTTATAGGTATTAATCCCCTTTTGGGTGTTTCAAAGCCTGAATTAAATTCTCCCTCTCTGTATAGCATGATTCTGCCTGTTTCTCTTTGATGCACATGTGCCCTCTGGGCCCTTCCTAAGGTCCGTGGGACCTTGAGACTTCATCTGGGATCGCTCTCCTCATCCAATCTGATGTTCTAGGGGAGCAGCAGACCACAGTCCTGGGAAAGCCCTGGGAGCCAGATATGTCCCGTGTGCGTGCGTGCACATGATTTCTTTTATTTATTTATTTTTCTCCTTCTTTTTCTTTTAAATTTATTTTCATTTTCTCATGGGGGAAGAAAACACTTTCCTCGTCATTTATGCTCATTTTTTCTCCTAAATTTTTATATGGTTACTCTATGACCATTAGATTTCTGCACACATATACAGACACAGGTAAGCGTACACACACAGGTAATACATATTGGTGTATGTGGCTCATTTCAATAAATCTCCCTAAACAAGGCTCATTTTCCAGTGCTCTTTGCTTTCCCAACTCCAACCCCAGCTGGGTCTGCAAATTGTTTTGTTTATGGGCCGGTTTTCACAGAGAAGCACAGCACAATCCATGCTCTTCTCTATACTGACTAAGCCAAAACCACAGAATCACCTGCAGAGGGACGGAGATCCGTGGAAGCTACACAAGGTGACCTGCCTGGGGTTGCGTGCCCAACAAGACTTAATTCAACTGCCTAAGCAAATGGAACAGAAACTCTGAGTCCCACTGGAACGTCCCACATGCCAGGATTCAAGAGTCTGTTGAATTCTGTTTCAGGAAACTATTTAGCACCGGCTTACATCCAAACAATGTCAATTTCATGAAGAATGAAACATGAATTTGTAAATAATACTGTCTTTTGCTGTTTTCTGTTACTTTTACAGGAATCAAAAGCTTATTTGCCAACATTTATTAATTTCCCAAGCTATTGCAAAAGATAAATAGATATTATCACTATTTTTTTGGTAGATAAACTGTGGCACAAAGAATTCAATGAGTTGCCTAAGGTCATACAATGACCAGTTTAGGAACTGGATCACTGGACCCATTTTTTTCTTCTAATTTCTGTGATTCTAACCAGCAAACCCTCCAGGGGTTTGCCACACACTTGCAAACGATTTTCCAAAACTCCCAACATTGGCATAACTCCATTCCTACAGAAGCCTGTATGCTGTGAACAGAATTAGACCAGCGCATTATCTTAAATGGCAACAAAGTTAAAGCAGCACCAGCTGCAGTCCAAAATCTCACCCAAATGTGGACTCAATAAATCTCCAGAGGAAGTGACAATAATAAAAAAACAAACCAGAAAACACTAAAAACAGAAAAGAAAACACAGTCATAAGAATTTAAGGGTTGTAGAGGAGCACGAGTTCGGTGTGTTGCAGCATGGTTCTTATCTGTGATTCAGGCTTCTGGCTACTATAAGATTGAAAATTAATAATATCCACAGGTGCCTTTTTTTTTTTTTTCTTGAATTGGCTTGTTTGGCAAAAATGACCACAACCAGACCCTCATCACACACATCTTTCTTTTCTTTGAACCCCACATGCATCATACACAGATTAAAAAAACCAATATCCCTTTTTAACAAACAGGGATGTACCTAAAGCGCTGCCTTGCAGCAAGCACGCACGCGCCCTGCTCACGTGAGCCTCAAGAAATCTGTGATTACATTCAGTCCTTCCTCCTTCTCCAAGTGCCCAGCAACCCCTTTTCTGCACTCAGAGATGTGCTGTGTGCTGCAGTGTTTTCACTTGAGGCTGATGGAGTTCCCCACGTGGAGGTGGGAGGGGGGAAGGAAACAAAAAATTTAAAATAAAATAAAAAAAAAAATCACAGTTCTGTTGCTGCACATGTCTGCTTCCTGGCCTGGCATGACAACCCCAGCACCGCTGCCAGGAACACTCCTCGAGAGATACGGGTGTGAGTGCTGCAGGGTCCCCCAGCTGGTACAGGCAGTAAAGAAACAACACATTATAAATTCCTGCAAACCTCCCTTGTTTCAAGCCACAGAAAGCACGCCTAATGTATTTAGCAGTTGAAAATGAAGGAATCTGAAATTTGATGCATGTTTCTGTTCAGGGGGCAAAACTACAGCTCCAGACCCCTTCTGCAAAACCCTGGCAGGTGGTCTGGCAGCAACCACCGGTGGGGTTGGGAGGTTGAGATCCCAGCTCCAAACTAGGCTCAGCCTGCCTAATACTGGTTTGAGGAAGAACCGTATCCCACCATCCAGCCCATCACTGGCAAGGGGCTGATGCAGATGCATCTATCACATGTAGATGGAACCCTGGAAGGGCTGTGTCCTCAGTCAGCGTCCCAGCCTGAATGCTTCCACAAATTACCATTGAAAAAGTGTAATATACTCCACCATTCCTGGACGTACTGAACACCGCATCACCAACTGGTACAGCCGACTACCCCTCCCTCAGTCAGCTCAGCTCACCGACTCCAACAGGCCTATTTATATGAACAATAATTACTTCTCTGAAGAAGGGATTAAATCTCCAGCTATTAGACTCTAAAGTAAAAGCCCAAATGACAGACAGTAATCTCTTCAGGGCATAAAAGTAGTTTTTAGATGGTACATTAACTGCCTGTGTCTAAAATGTATATTCAGACATAGGGGAGAGCTGGTCAAGGCTTAAGGTGGCTAGAAACTGTCTCCTGCATGAAAACTCTAGGGAGGTCTGGAAACAAGTGTTCTAACGACAGCATATACATTGGAGATGACACCCTAGGTGGTTTTCAGGGCTACAGATATAGATGTGTAGCGGTGGTGAAAAAGCACTTTCTGCAAGCTTAGAAATCTTTTATGCCACTCCACTCATTTGGAGGGAAAAGGACCCAAAGTTCCAGCATTCCCAATTCCAGAAAGAGTCTGAATCCCAAGTGAGAAAAAGTGCTGCATACCTCACTTCCATTGACAATCCCACCAAGCAGCAGTGATGTAGAGGAGCTCTGCTTTGCTAGTTTCTTGTGCTCCAGGCAGGAGCTTTCACTCACTGCGTTCAGAGAACCTAGAATAATAAAGGGAAAAAGTGGTCACAATCTCACGGACTTCCAACAGTTGTTACTGTTCCTCCAGTTTCCAAGTAGATGATGATGGGTGGAATTAAAGTACCAGGAGCCTCAAACAGGAGAGGGTGAAAGAAAGTAAAGAAGAATCAAGAGAGAGGAGCCATTCCTTCTCAGAAACTCTTCTTTTACCCTTTCTGTACTACTAACGTACCACAATAGATCAGCAGGCTGAAACAAAGGCTGTATTTTTCCACAAAACATAGACCCAGGGTTGGAGACCTCATGGGCCAGAATTTAGGGCAGGTCTACTCCAAGACTCATCCATCCTCACACCTCGTGTTTCCCCAATAATGTTATAATCAGAAATTATATAGAGCAGGTCTTCCTTCATCACGGGCTGATAAAGTCTCATCCAAAGGTCCTTGAAATGGGTATGAAGATTCCTACTGACTACAATAAGATGAAGACCACTCCAACCTTTCCTCCAGAGGATCTAAAAACTCTCAGCCGTGCCCTAATCTGAAATGTCCCCTGATCATTCCATTCTCTAGTAACTAACAAGCCTGATGCCAAAATTTTGCCATTTTTCCCATCAAACCTGAGTGGCATCTATTCACACTGCACACACTCCAAGGGGTTAAAAGCCATTTTCTTCTGGATACATTCTGTGTGACTCAATTTCTAAAGCACTAAATTGTAAGCCATAAACCCATGTCATTATTTACTTTCTTAAAGATAACACGGAGCCAGCTTCTCCCCGTGTCTGTCTCCGTTTTGCTGCCTTTTGGGGGCATTCTGCATGGCTCAGTGACTCCCAAGTCGGCGCGTATATGGAAAATCCCTGTCAAACGGTGGCCCATGAGAGGGAAGGAGGAGAGGGAATGGCCCAACAAATATTGGTTCCCTCCTGGCCTCTGCCTTCCCCATCGCCAGATGCCTCCGTGGCCATCTTCCCTGCCTCCTTGTTTTGCGTGTGGAAGAGCAGGAGTGGTCACAGCCCACACCCCTTTGGGGGAAAGGAAAAGGGGAGCGGTGTGAGGCAGAGGGAATGGGGAGGGGGTCACAGGGGAACAGAACGAGCTTGTTCTCGGAGAAGCATGGCGTCCAGACTGCCGGATTTCTTTTATCCTGTTTCAGTTCAGTAAAAGCCTCAATTAACTCCACATTAATTATTAAATCAGAACAATGCGTCTTTGGGTTCCAACAGCTAAATTCTGTTACTGCTGTTTCTTTGGGGACCTTGGCTAGTTTTACAACTTAGGACATAAATATCTTTCTTCAAGGAGTTCCTGGGCTGTTGTTTTTGTTTTCTTCTCTGTGGGAGCGTTTTTAATCACAGTATCTCACGCATGCATGGAAGGAAACATTTCTGGGCCTGCTGCACCTTGAAAACTTTTTACACTTTTTACATAGAGCTCTTCCAGGCTCCAAGAAGTGCTAGCAACACAGCCATGCGATTTCACCCCCCCAGGAAAGCTCTCAAATTAAGGATCTCCAGGAAGCCGGAAGCATTTGCACAGCCCCCCCCCCATGAAGTTCAAGGACTTCCAGAGGAATGAACAGCTCTAGCACTGTAAAATGCTTTTATTTCTTATGTGAATTTAATGTCTTTGGGAAAGAGCCAACCCGATAGAATTGAATGTAAAGGCTTTATACTGTAAAACAGCCTGGCAGAACATCTGCACATTGCCTGAAGTGGAGGGAACAGACTCCGTGGGTCAGAGAGCCTTCATTTTCCAAACAGGGAAGTCTCCAGCTTCATGGATAAGAGAGAAATCCTTCTTCCTCTGCTGATTCCCTCCCTCTCTTTCCCAAGTTGTGAGCTTTTCCTGCTCTACTCAGTGTGCACAGAATGAATGAAAGTGGTTAGAAGCCCTTTGGGCCATATTCACCTCTGGAAAGAGGAGAAACTCCCCAGGCTTTGTCGGTTGTATGAGGCTCCTAGTCTCTCAAGCACCTTGTCTCAGACTGAGAGGAGTGGCAGGGGAGAAGAGAGCGAGGTCACCAGTGACATGTTACAACACAGGGGAGCAAGTAGGAAACACAACAGAAGGGAAGAGAAGGGACAGGAAGAGATGAAGCAGCATTCTCATTTACACTGCCCTTACTCTTTGGCCAAGAGGAAGAGGGGTTAAGGGTGTTCTCTACTCTTGCTCCTCCCAGAGAGCATGAAGTCATTGGGCAGAAGGTAATGGTTTTAAATCTGCATTGAGCAAGAAGAGAAGGGAAAAAATGGTGTCCAGTAGGTACCACCACGAGGAGAGCTTTGGTGCTGGGCACAGAATGAAACTCCTCACTATCATAATAGAAAACTGGGGGACTCAACAGGCTAAAAAAACCCCACACAAACAACAAATAAGAACAACAATTAAGAAAACCAGACTTAAGTAGATAACTAAATTAAACAGGCAGCTTTGAGCAGGCAGCTAGTCAGTCAGGCACCTTTCCCATCTCCCTTCACCGCTTGGCTTTCTGTTTCTGCTCCGACTGGGGAAGCTGGCAAAACTTCATGCTTGACCTGCAATACCACTGACAACATGTGATTTGTTCTGCCTCTGTTGGAAAAGACTACAATATTTGCTGCAGCGAACTTACTTTCTGTCAGCTCACATGTCCTTCGGTGATGCCATTGACCACAGCTTTTGGCAGAAAACACCCACAGTAAATACATCTGTATTAGAGAAGTTGCTTCCACATGTCTTTTAAAAAAACCAGAATGGCCTAGAAGAGGACCTGCAGTAAATATTTTTTCTTCTAATCTTGCATGGTTTCAAGATACTCCACACGTTGTTGCCTGCCTGCATGACTGTGTGTGTGAGCTGTGCGCTTCCCATCAGTGCACAAACCCCTTCTGGTCTTGCAAATTTAAGGTTATCCTGTGAGGCTGCTCCCTGGGTGCTGAGAACACAACCCTCTTGCTCGGAAGAAAAAAGTCTCTACGGCCAGATCTAAGTTTCTAGGAGTACCCATCTCAAAGATAGGCCTGAAAGACACTACCCAGGGCTCTGGGTCACGTTAGAAAAGGAAGGCAGACAAGAAGGCACACTGCGGGAAGGATGTCTGGCGACTGCGTGAACTGTGTGGCACAACCACCCACAAAAATGGGGCACTGAACAGCACTGCAGGAAGCACAAATTCAGTCCCTTTTTGCTGCGTGCTCCCCTGTGTACCCCTTTGGCAAGTTCCACATTGTCTGGTAGAAATCAAGCTGTTTATCCCTGTGCTGCAGTTCTACATTTGCAAAATCCACCTTTCAAAGAGTTTTTAAGATCTTGGATGGAAGCTGCTATTATGCCTTACAGTTAATTCGGTAGCCATTATTATTTATTACTGTGGGAGCTCCTGGAGAAGTCGTATGAAAGCAGAACAGCAAGCTTGACCTTATGTACTCACATCTCAGTCTCATTCGACATTCTTTATCAGACATACCTTTGCTACAAGTTCTTCAGGTAGTGGCTCCTTTGTTCTTCAGGAAGTTTTCAACACTTCAAAATGCTATGAAAAGAATTAATACAATTATCATTATCAGTCAAGAAAAATACCAGCAAAGCTGTCTGCCTGTGGATAGCAAAATCCATACGTTATTCCAATTTGGAAGGGATTATCAGTGGCAAGTGGAAAAATCTCTCTAAAATGTTGAACTATGGCTTATATTAATGCCCACCTCCATTTGCATTTATGGAAGACATATTTATGGAATAGAATTCTGAAATTTACACAGTTAAACAACATAAGCAAATAAAAGAAAAATTAAGGGCAAGGACAAAAGCCTGTTGAGGTTTGTCTGCTTGAGGGAAGTCCACACATTCACCCTGGAAAGTGGAAAACGTCCAACGTGGAGCCCCACGATACTCCTGCTTACACTAGATTTACGTCGATGGAAATCCTCTGACACCAGTGGAATTGCTCTGCCACACCAGCATGACAGCAGACTCGGGGCCAGGTTCTCTGCAGGGGAAAAGAAAAAAGAAACAATCTGAGCAGTTTTCGTTTGTATCTGTGCCTCATGCTCTGCCTTGTTTAAGGTAAGGCAGCATAGAGCTGTTCCTCCCTTCTGCATGGTCTAGTAAGAGCGGGAAGAACTGCTCACAGCTACGTCCCTCACCTGAGCACCTCACAGCATAGACATTTCTCAACCACACCTCATCCCTGTGAGGCATATATGGACCTCTACTCCCACTCTACAGGTGCACAAAGGGAGGCCTGTTGCAAGTTGGTAGAGAAGCTGGGAATACAGTCAAGAATCCCTGATTTCATAGGCCCTTGGTAGAACGCAGATG
This sequence comes from Eurystomus gularis, assembly GCA_013400335.1. Lineage (NCBI taxonomy): Eukaryota > Metazoa > Chordata > Aves > Coraciiformes > Coraciidae > Eurystomus > Eurystomus gularis. Next base: position 269,864 of record VZZY01022097.1, on the reverse strand, counting down.
ACACTTGTTTTTGTGCCAGGTAACCCATTGTTTGCCCAGCAAAGAAGAGACGTGTTTGGCTGCCAAGGGTGAAAATTAGTGTACGGCCAAAGGACGATGGCACAAACCTGCTGTCCCTAAAGCCAGGCAGGTTGGGCATTTCGATTCATGGATTTACAGAGAGAATCCCATAACCTTATTTTAGCAGCATCCAAGCACAAAAGGGAGCAACGTCCTGCAGGCTGGAGGCAACAGAGAAGCTCGCACAGTGGGCCTGATCCAGAACTGCCTGATGCCAGAGGAACCACTTCACTAATCCCTGTACATGTCTCCAGGCTTCATTGACCAGAGAATGCCACCAAGATGCTAGAGGAACCCACCAGAAATGCACCTGTGGGAGCAAGTAAAAGGTCCTGCCATCTTATCCTGGTCCAGGAATCTACTTTCAGGTGATTAATTATTTGTACTGTTAAGCAAACATGAGTGCTCTTAGTGCAGACCGAAGTAGGGCTGCTCCTAATCAAAAGCAGCCAGCTTGTTTATTTCTATTTTTTCCCCCATTGTCTATTTTGGTGTTTATAAAACCCCAAAGTTGGGAGCAGTGCGGCTGTGGCCTCCTCACAGCAGTGGCTTGCTTGTAAAGCCTCCACATCAGCCAGAAAGACATACCAGATACATGGTCCACAGAGCGTTCCCAGCGGGAGAAAACACCCATTGGTGGCAAGGTCAAGCCAACATCTTTGCGTCTTTGTGCGGGTGGTGCCCGAGGTGGTTCCCCAAGCTGGCTCCCAACAGGGAGGACTGCAGAGCTTCGCCATGCTCAGCCTCACGGTTAGATCCACGCATTAGCTGGGGGTAATTGTCCAATTCTACGTCCTTCAAAGAGCAGAGATAAAAACCTTTCATGGGCAAAGCAGCACTACACCAGTGCTGGGAGCGCTGAGCGACGTAACCAGCCCCAAGAGAGGGCTCTGCGTGCTCCCAAATCGAGATTCCCCTGTGCCGAGGGACTGCAGAGCCAGGCAGGTTGGAGCAGAGAGCTATTAAAACCATCTGAACTTGAGCAATACTGGGCAGCTTGGGCTTTTTTCATTTTTATAGCTCCTTCAGTCCCGACTTTAATACTCTTTTTCTGGCACGGGACTGATTACATGCTTAATGCCTGAAGAAAAGTGGGAACACTGAAAGATGAGGAACACCTAAATTTATGGTAGGATTAGCTGGAGTTTTACCCTGCTTGACACAAAGAATTAACATGAACAATCAGGAAGGACATTCCAGCCCCATTATCTCCTACTCCTTCTGTAAAGAATGCAGAAATAAAGGATTGCACCAAAAAAAAAAAAAAAAGTTTGACATTCATTTGAGATATCCCAGTCTGTTACGAGAAATCAGTGTGCTCGTTGGATAATTCCACTATAATTAAAAAAATATTTTATAGGAGAATCAAATAAATAGGAAGTCTAATTCTTCTCTTGCTTACATCAGTTTTCTATAAAACCCCATTAATGAAAAGGGAACCAAACCCAAAGAAAATATTTGGTTAGCTCCCATTCCACTGCCAATGAGATTTACCACCGAGCCTCACGGAGTCGGACCAGCACCAGGAGCACCTCTGTCTCCTGTCCAGCCCCACCACTCAAGGCTCTGCTCAGACGTTGGCTGATGAAATTAGCATTTCTGTGACCAGAATGAGTGATTTCAGGTGCTAAGCTAGCACAGATTTCCTTGGGTGACCTTGGGCACGTCGGAGTTCCCTTTCTGTGGGGCAGGGATGACAGCCCCAGCACCCCGGCTGGCTCCTGGGGACACATAGGCACAAGTTTGCCACGGGCTCAGATGGAGCGACGGACCCAGACCAGAACGACGGACAAGAGCTTGTAGAAGGAAGAATAAAACACGGACGCGCCGTGAGCTGGTTTCCACACGGGACCCGCCGGTTCTCAGCAC
>VZZY01022097.1:193129-267215 GCA_013400335.1 Eurystomus gularis | reverse complement strand
CCCCGTCCCGCCGCGGCGGGGCAGCTGCAGAGCGGGCTGTGCCCCGGTACCTCTGCGGGGCGGGTCACGGGGGTTTTTCCTCGCTGCTGTGGCCCGGGGGCTGCTTGGCCGGCCAGCCCCGAGCAGAGGCACCCGCTGCTCGGCCCTGCGCCGGGTGCTGGCGACTCGTACCTGTAACGTGGCCGTGCGGGATGGGCAGAGCCGCTTTGGCTTCCTCTGCCACCGAACAGAAGGGCCTTTCGCCGAGCCCGTCACAGGTTTGGTTTTGCAGGGCGCAGTCAAGTCTCTGGAGTAAAAAAAAAAAAAAAGAAATACCCGAGTCATGCATTTGGCGCCTGGAATGCACTCTGGGTCTTACCCTGTGGCACATGGAAAAGACCGGAGCATCCTTAAGACCAGAGCGTCCTTAGGAACTGCAGCAAAACGGAACTGATGTATCTGGAGCAAAACTTCTCCAAAGGGTACCTAGACTGATCGAGACACAGACTGCAAATAACTTGGTAGGGAAATACATTTAGGGAGCCGGAGCTTCCTCAACGGCTGCGTTCTCCTCCCTCCTTTTGTAATTTTTAGCAAGCCAGCGCAGTCCCTCGTTGATAACAAGCCCCGTCCCTCGTTGATAACAGCACACTAGTGTGGAAGGCACCAAGGGAAATCCATTCCTCCCTGATATTTAAGCAGATAAGGTTGATTTGTTGATACCTTCTTTCATTTCTGTTATTCCCCCAAAGCTGTTTAAGATGTTTAACAATCTAGGTTTGAAATAGTGAGGATGAGGATGGGTTTTGTACCGAGCGTTGACGGCTGAAGAACTGTCGGTGTCTCCATGGAATTGTGTCTGCTCCAACAGGTTCAATTTAAAATGATAATTACTCCAGTATTTTCAATAGCGAAAACTGAGCTGGTAGTTTTGATACTACATGAAGATGGTACACACAAAAAGAACCGATGCTACTGCATGAGTACCAGACTCCTGCATCACTTAATCCTGTACCCAAAGGGTTACTACGAGGGGTCAAGAATTTTCTGCACTGTGAAACATTCAAGTTTCTCTTACTTCACAGCTCACCAGGCCCTTTGGTATAGGCTCTTTTCACCAAATTTCCCAGACATAAACAACCTAATTTGTCCTCGGTCAAACACCAGCGAAGAGAATTGAGTTCTGTTGGAGGCATATTTACCACACGAAATCTCTTGCCACCAGCATCTGAGCTGTGCAATTATATTGTTAATAATAACTTTTACACAATAGCTCAATACGCAGAATTGAGCATTGATGTTTTTTCATCCCAACCTGCAAATTACTGTATTATGCCTTTCGCACGGTGGCTCCGTACATTTTTATGATCGGACTTGTTCCCTTCTTTGCTACAAGTCTGCGCTGCTGCCACCCATACAGAGATTCACCAGGTGCTTCAGCTTTTAAACATGCCAATGATGAAAAATATTTTTGATTGCATTTTAACAGAAACTCTCTGCTGCCTCCTTTTCAAACGCTGGCGGCTGCTGGTAACGACATGACAACACTCAAAACTCAGTGATTACTTGAAAATTACAGGTTTGGATGATAACTCCGTTTCACTCAAGGATGTTACATACTGTAATGATCTAAAAAGAGCTGGTTTTTGTAAGGGGATCGGCGCTTTAAATTTTCCCACCTTCTGCCTCACCAGTAATGTGTTTCATTCTAGAAAAATGAACAACAACAAAACCAAAACAGACCCCTCGCTTGCTTGCTCAGCTCAGCTCCAAGGAACGGGATCCAGACAAACCGCTGGAGGGAAGGAAGGCTTTTGGATTCTGCATTTTATTTTATTAGGTGTAAGTGAGTTATTTTGATTATGTTGGCAAGAAGTGGGGGAAAAAAAAGCCTTATGGCAGCAGCTCTGTCCCCTCTCTAACCCACTTCATGCACACGTGCACTCCCAGCACCCGCTGCCACATAATTTGGCCAGTAAAGCCTCACTGAGCCAAGCCTACACTGGTGCCTCTGCATCTTGTGATGTTTGACTGCTTCAGTGGGAAACAGAAAAGCCTTTTTTTTTTCATTAAATCAAAGCGTGAAGTTAGGGAAAGGAAGGGGAGGAACAAAAAACCCATGCAAATCCCCCAAGTTTTTTTTCTCCCCAGTTTTGGGCACTGCTCTCAGGGGTTGTCATATGAATGAGGGGCATTCTCTTCAAGCTGCCTTGGAGCTCCGTGTGTGTGGTGACAATGTGGCTGTGCTGTGCTTGCAACGAAAACGATGGGCAGCATCCGCCAGCCGCGGGGCCTCGGGGAAATCAGTGCTCCTTCCTGACATCTCATACCTGCCACTGGGCAAGCAATGGGCAGCTGGGAATCCTGGGGTTTATTCTTCCAGCTGTCACTAAGTTTTGGTGTGAAGCTTGAGTCATATAATTTCTCTGCTCATCAGTTTCCTGATGGCTCTTTACCTGCCAGAGGAAAGAGGGACGTCGGAGAGCTGCCGTCCTTACGCTGCCAGGAAGGACTCGATGCATGCAGCAGAGTCCAAGTACTTTAAAGTCTCATTTTTGCAAAGATCTCAGAGATTGGCCTCATTGCCTGCATGAAAGGGGGATCTTGTATGCGAATGCTTGTGTGCATACATATATCCTATCAAAGGATGATCAGAATGGGAGGTTACTAAAATGAATGTAAAAGCCAAGAGCAGAAGCTTTGCCAAGCTGAACGCAGAAACAGTAAACAAAGGAAGTTAACAAGTGATGCTTTACCTCCCCGGGGCAAAGGGCGTCCAGAGCCGGGCAAGATGGGAGCTGTGGTGCTGCTCAGATGGGTTTTAATCTGTAGCTTCAATTTTCTGTGTTCTTTTCTAACGTGGTTTTAGAAGCGTTTGTTCAAGACAGCCTTAATTCCCTTCTCCCCCGTGCTTGGTGACTGTGGAATCACCTGCTACGCAGATCTCATTTCTACAACATCTCTCTCCTTTGCCTGATGCTGAGGAAGCAGAGAAGGACAAAACTATATTTCTCCATAACGAAGCTGATACAAATAACATTTCAGATACAAATTTGTCAGCATCCGCCTCCCTCCTTGGCAGTGAGACTTTGCAAAGAGCTAGAAACACTGGGTCCCACCACTTTCCCTCCCTGACAGAGATCCCGTCCTCGATACAAACCTTGGGAGAGGGGCACAAAACTTGAGCCTAGGCAGTTGGACCCTATATATTCTGCTTAACTGCTGTGTTTAAGGCACCATCCAAGAGGAGAAAAAAGGAGGGAGTAATAGAGTTGTGAAAACTGGTGAAAACTCATCTCATGAGAGGGAACCTTCCCATGCTGGAAAAAGTGGGAAGCAAGAAGGAGGAAGAGTGGGCTTCCTGAGACACAGGGGAGAGAGCAAGTGGTCTGAGAGTGAAGCATGGGTGGGAAATACGGCCGTGCCACAGCTGTTTAGCACGTTAGGCTGTTGGTGTGCAGGCTCCTGTCCAAGAGCTTCCAGTCAGAAGAATCCCAGTCCAGCAAGAGCAGCGAGTCAAATGCAGCAGGATGGGAGTCAGCCCTTGCAAGTTGTGAGCTGATGCAGAGATGCTGCCGCCTTTACTCGGGGACAGCCTGGATGCACTTGTGATGGAAAAAGGGAAGGGAGCAGGTTCTCAGCTCCCCTCGCTGGATGCTAGAAAGGGCTGCAAGAGGAAGAATAGTAATGGTTGGAATACTTGAGGCTTCATCCAAGCCTGCCTGCCCGCAAAAGGAGGTTTTACGCATTAAGATATTCTTGGCAGGTGGTCAGGCGGTACTTTTTTCTTTTCACTCAGCCCTCTTAATGGTGACAAGGCTTCCAAGGATGATGGGAAACGATGATACAGAGGATGCCTGCACTGACTCTCTCTGATAGAACAACAGAGGCCTCCAAAACAGCAGATGGAGGGCATCGGTTTCAGTGAAGACAGCCAACCTTTGCAGCACACTCCCCCACGAGATACACACCCACTCAGCCCTGTACGCCTGCGTGCTGTTGTGCATGTGCTGCAGGAGCAACCAGCTAGCAAAACTGTTCCTTGCTAGTCCGAGGCCCTGGGATTGACCTGTTATTCTGCTCAAAACACTGCTTGGGCTGGAACACATTTATTAATAAGGGTTGCAAATTCCAGGAGGAGTCAAGCATTCAGCAAGTCCTGTCAAAGCCAGCAGACGCATCAGGGCCCATGAAACAAACACCTTGCAGCTAAAATGCAGTGCTGGAGTGATGCAGGGTCTACGCTTTCCTTGAGGCGAAAGAAGGGAGCGATAAAACGGGCAGTTCACACCTTCAATCCATTTACAGAGTAAGCCTGTCTGCTTTCAGACCTGAGATCAGGTCAAATTTGAAGGAAATAGCTAAACCTTTCCCCACAGTCCCTTTAGTCTCTGGCAAATAGAGCTCTGTAATCCAGGAAACACCCTGCCTCCAAAGCCTGAAGCTCAGAACTTGAAGCTGGCAGCAGAAGTGCCTCAAACTGATCTCATCTGTCGGGACAAGAATCAAAGTGCTCGCTTGCTGCATGACCTATGGGGACAAGTCACTTGACCTCCAGATGCAAGTCAGCCAACTGAGCTTGAAAAGCAGTTGGAAAAAATCTAGCACTGCAGAACCATTTGGAAAACCAGATGTTGAGCTGGAGCAGAGTTTTCCAAGGGACAGAAATTACCAGCAACGGTAGGGTGTAGTTCCCTTACTGAAGAGCGCAATGATGACATCAGCTCTCTGCATACCCGCTTGTCCCCATCCCGCACTGGAAAAATATCTTTTTTCTAACAGGTTCAATATGAGTTCAGACATGTGTGGTTTAAACCACATTCAGCAGCCTTACAGCAAGCAAGGGTCAAAAACCAGCACCAAGCAAACCTGAACCAGTACCGAAGGCAGGGCTCCTGCCTGCTGTTAGATGGGTAATGTCTCTGCTGCAGACCAAGCCCCAGGGATTTCTTTTCTTGACACTTCTCTGTGTTATGGAAATTAGCTACCTACTCACTAGGTATTTTACTGGAACCACTTTAACCACCAGGCATTTCTTTTCAAGAGCAAGCACTTCTGCGAATGAGATGTAGGAGATTACCGAGGGCTGCCTGCCCAGGAAGCTGTGTGTGGGAAGGGGAGTACCCCTTCAGCTTGCTTTGTCTTTCAGGTCCTCCTCGGGGCACGTTATATGTCAAAAAGCAGACTCAACTGGAGAGAGGAAGATTGAAAGGGCAAGGGAGGAGGCAGCAATGTGAAGGCTTTTCTCACCACTGGCAGGAAATGGAAACAGCACTTTTGTGGCAGGAAGAGTGAGAGTGACAGAGCTCCCGGCTGCACCCACCCTGCAGCAGAGCCGGCTGTGAAAAACTTCACACTACCTCCTTGAGAGCACTTGTGTTGCTACAGCAAGGACTGTTCTTCTGGCTCTGACGTTTAGCCTGGCTGTAAACGACTCCACTACTTCTCTTAATGCTGCTGCTGCAAGCGGTGCTAATTAAACATCTCTACAACAGGGTACAGTTGGGTCCCATACTAATTGCTATCAGTTCCCTCTGGCTGTTCATGACAGCCTGTGGGCAGAGCAGGCAAGGGTGGCTTGTCCCCACTTCATCTCCTAGAAGCCACTACCATTCACGTGCAGACCAGAACAACATCTACAAACTCAGGTGGCACATGTTTTTCACCTTACCTTCTAAATAGTTCCTGAAGGGCAAGTCACATCTCACCTCAGGTTCAGTGGGTTTCAGCTCAGTGCTTGTGTGGTGGGTCCAGCAGGTCTTGCTTTTTTGAAGAGCCATCCCAGTCTTGCATCTCAACAGAAATAGAAACAATATGCCAGGCTGTGCAGCAGCATGAGCCTTGACTACCTGTGGGCAAAGCGAGAACATCCATTTGCAGAGGAAGCGAGGGCAGAGGCCTGGAGCTGGAGGGAGATGCTGTGTTTTCTCAGTGTTGCCAGATGAGGGACAAGAACTGTTGCAAGAGCAAATGATCAGCCAGTTTGAATTAAGCTTGAGGCAGCAACGCAGGTGAGAGAAGAGCAGGGTATCAGCACAAAAATCAGAAGGACTAAGGCCTTAACAGTGTTCTGTTTGCATCTCTCTTGCTGAAGGATGAGGGAGAAAGTCTTTTCATTTCATGCTAGAGAGCCCACCTCTTTCCCTCCAAGACTCTAGCAAGAGAAAACACACAATCATTCAAACAAAGGTCTGGGTCTGCCTTTGGTTTCATCTCTGACCCAATTGCGCTGAATCCTGCCCAGAAGCTCCAGCCTGCAGCTCACCTGAAGATCAGTAACACTGCTTCATTCATGCATCCCCCAAATCAACAAGATAATTAATTAATGCCCTTAAAGCACTACTAAGTAAGTGTCCTCCAGCTCCTTCCTGCAAATAGGTAAATACTCTTTACCTAATTCATGTGCTGTGAGTCTTCATTGATGTGACGCCACCGGACTTGCCACCTGTCTCTGAACCTATCCCTGATACAATGACTTTGGAGCCTTGGCCAGACCAGGCTTAATTTCCTCATCACTCTGTTTCTCCTCTACTTGTCATACAAGCCTTTGACCAGCAAAACAGGGCCCTTTCCAGTTTTACTTAAGCCTTGTCTGACCTATTAATGACCGGACTGTCCAAGCATTTCATGAAGCCTGTATTCCCACTGCTCTCACTGATGTTCAGGAAGTGACTGTACACCCTGAACTAGACGAAAGGACTGTATATATGTTTGGTTGGTTTATGTCCATACTCTCTCATCTTATTACTCACAGCCACGCTTGGGTACATTTTAATTAGCTTATTACTTTTTAAGTCAGAAGACACGACTGAAAGAATAAAAATGTCTCAAACCATACACAAGCTTTCCAAAATCTCCAATGGTTAAACTCCATGCTGCTCCAGCATCAGGAATGTTATCATTGTTATATTTCCTTTAGTTTCATAGTTGCTTGCTGATCTGATTAACTCTCCATCTTTCTTTCTGAATATCCAGTGAACTGTGGCACGTCCAAGTGCTCAGAATTCTTCCAGACAGATACTGATTTATTTTGATCCCTGCCATGTATTACTTCAGAAAGCAGAAAGAAAAGTGAGCGGGCAGGCCAGCTGTCTGTATTGGTTCCCTTTCAAAATTAGGACTAGAAGGGAAAGAAAAAAGCTATGAGAAAATAGAATCTGGGAAAAGGTGCAAAAAGAATGAGATCTGGAAATAAATTTTTAACGTCAAACTAATTCATTGTGAAACAGCCAGTACCAGCAGCCTGCTCAGTACCTGTTCCTCGGCTGTGCATTGCCTTTGAGTATGCAGGCAGACTCTTGGGAATCTCCTCAAAGCAAGTTCAGTGGCTGGTCTTTCCATCTGTAGCTCTTTACAACGTTCTCCCAAAGAAGCCTACAACTTACAGCTATCTAAGATGGATGGATGAAAGTTTATTTACTTCCTCCCAATGTGTACCACATAGGACACATATTGCACCTCACACTCATGCTTTTCTCATAGGCCTGGTTGAAACCTGATTGCTGATCTTACACGAAAAGGAGTAGCACAGAATGTCAGCAGCCACCAAGTGACTGTTTTCTATCTCTTTGAGCCTGCAGATAATTTAGCCCCAAAGGCCATTCTGTGCCCAGACCTTCTCCTCAAGCAGTTTGGCAGACACTGTCAAGTCAAGACAGACTGATCCAGCAAGCTTGGGATGCTCCAGCTCAGGAAGCATCCAGACCCACCTGCCCAGTCTTTCTCACTTTGTTTGAGGGATGGTGGCTGGTGTAAAGTGTGGGTCTTGAATCAGGAGGGCTTGAAGTATGATCAGTGGGCCACTGGGATGCTGGGAACCCACTGCTGCAGTGGAGAATGGGCAGTGCTTCCAGCTTAGCAGTTCATGTAATATGTCACCTAAAAAATACAATGTTCACTTGAGACTTATGCCCATCCTCTGCTCTTAGGGCCTGAGAGGACAGCCTGACTTGTGAAACATGCAGCCTAGCTTTCACTTCACCAAAATGGAAGGCTCAGCAAGAGCTAAAACTTACAGACTTACTCATAGGATGGCATCATTACGGCAAGAGAGCTTGCGCTGAGGACACAGCAGAGATGGAGCAGCGGTTGTGCCAAGAGCGAGGCAGATGCTGGAAGACCATGAACACAAAGGCTGTGTTGCCCACAGAGAGGAGAGAGAAGCCTGGAGAATGCAGGAGAGACAGTCTCACCAGGTACAGCCTGCAGAGCCAGGTAGGAGGCCACGAGGTGAACGCTGTCTCTGTTTGTACAAGTCAGATGTTGGACTGTGATCCACGGGGCTTGGCTGGGGTTCCACAGTACCCATTATTCAATACTTCCGTTGAAACTCTGATGAGTGTTAATGCTGGAGGGAGGTGAAGGAACATAGGAGATAAGGGAGGGAGGGGTTGAGAGATTGAGAGATATACCTAGAAAATACCCCTCCAGATGCGATCTCCAACCAGGATCTCTATCCTTTAGCAAAGCCATCCGAGGAGGACTGATTGTTTTTTCCATCAGTCTTTCTTCAGGCCAAGAAGGCCTGAAGACAGAAAACAAAACACACAAAAACAAAGTAAAAAGAAACAAAACAAGAAAGGCATCAGCAACTACAAAAAAAAAAGGAAAAGGAGGGTGGGGGACCCTACTCAGTGCTGACAGCAGATACTCAGTGCTGTTTGAACTTCATTGGTGGTATGGTCTCACATTTCTAAGGCTCTTGACATAGGCATTGGCTCCAGGGGTGAGACCATCTGCATCTCTGTTTTGCTGGGATTGCTTCCATGCAGAGGGCCAGGAAAGGGAGATGGATTTCATCAGAACTGCCTTCTAAAATTCCTATCCTCTCTCCTGCCCCACCCCTTGCCAAGAGGGAGGGATGGGAGGGCTAATGTGATTTCTAATTCTGGCCTCAGTTTGGTGCATTCTAGTACCAGCCAACAGCTGTATCCCAGCAGCGTTCAGACATAAACACTCTTCTCATAGAGTGAGGCACGGCACAGCAGCCAGCTCTCACCCTGCCTTTCAGGGACAGTGGAAACATGGGGAAATTTAGGATGACAAGTATTTAACATGGGTATCAAGAAATGCTTCCTAACAATACAAAACACTCAAATTAAGGAAAACCTGACTTACTCATTAAAGCCATGAAAGAGTTCACCGAGGTAATGACTGTGGAACAAGTTGTAGTGAGCACTGTGTCACGTCAATGCTTTTTGCTAATAATAGCCAGCAATTAGCCTAAGCCATACAGTCTGGATTCGAAGATGAACACCCCCTAAAGATATGTATTTCTGAGGGATTAGAGTCTAGGGGCCACATTCTGCCTCACTATCAACTCCACAAGTAGCTCACGGTCATTGGCCCCATTTCAGAGATTAAGTCAAGAGAAGCAAGAGAGTCACATCACACCCCCAGAAGTCTGGGGACTGCCCTGGCACTCCATGCAGCTGATGGGAGAGTATCACATCTTAGTAGATAGAAACACATCTATAATTACCAGTGTGACCATGGCTGGCTCCATCATGCCCCAGTGATACCAGTGGAGGGAGAAGAGGATTGAAGCAGAGGGACCACTGTCTCTGCTCCAGCAGCATTGCTTTTAGATCCTGACGGTGCTGCTGGTGTTTATTTCCTCCTGTGCCCCTCTCCCTCCACCCCCCCAAGCTACTCCGTAGTACATCACCAGCATGCAGCAGCAATAATTGAGCATTCCGGGGATGGGAGCTGCCTGTGTATTGCTGGGGTGGAAACTGGGAAGGGAAGCAGAAGCTAACACAAGTACTTACTGGGGGAAAATAAACAAATAAATAAATAAAATCTCCATTTTATTTTGTTGAAAAATATTATTGCATGCCTAGAGCCAGAAGCTCTGCTCTATCGACATGCTAATTATCTGGGAGTCACTACGTGTGGGGAGGGGGGGCTGCTAACTCCCGCCTCTCCTTTGGGGGAACAGAGCTTTTTATTTGTGTGTTGGGTTTTTTCCTCTACCCTTCCCTTGTCATTCTGGCTGGTGAAGCAGATCTCCCCAAACCTCCCTCTTGCCAGGAGCTGCAGCAGCCCTTTCCTGAAACACTCTGTGGGTGGAAAATGCATAACTTCACTCTACCCACGGGGCAAAACCCCCACACTCGCAACACGCAATCTGGAGCCACATCAGTCGTGCCAACAGGACAGCGCTCTGGGCTCTCTGTGCTGCTAATGCTCTGCACAAGCCAAACCCTCCAAGCACTAACCCATCCAAATCCTACACACTCATCCTTTCCCTCTGTAAAATCTTCCTCCCCCCTTGAACATACTCATTCCCCATCCTCATCCTCAAGTGTGTGACTCTTTCCAAACACAGCTCCATTCACCCTTGCTTCTTGCTCCTGGCAGATCTCACTCTGCAACCTCACCACCACCCTTTCTTCATCTTTTTGTTTCCACATACCACACCCCATAAACCTCCTCTTTACACTTTTTCATATACTGTCACATAGTGCTTTTCACTCCACACATCATTTAGATACCATTTAGAACCTTCTCTTCAGGTTCCTATCAATCAACCCCGCCATACTTTATTTACAAGCCTTCCTGCCTGTGTTCACTCAGTTGTCCTAATTATCTACTTTCTCACACGTTCTTCCCTATTTTTCCCTTACTAGATGATTACCTTCCAACATTTACCTCATACAAACCCCTTCAGCTTCTCAGGCACGTGGCTCAGTCTTGTAGGACCTCTCTGTTGCAGTCCCTAGCAACTGAAACATTTGGACCCCACACCAATTGTAGAATCTCTTGGCCCTTCAGAAACCCAGAGGATGTATCTGTGAAATCAGCCAGGTTAGTGACAGCCAAACTGACCTGTACCCAATCTCCTGATGCAGGTTTTTCTGCCAGCCAGGAGGCCTGCAAGTGGTAAGAGCTGAGACAGGAGCACCTATATCCCTTCCTGGTGATTTTCCCCAGAGCATCAAAAACTGACCAGCACAGGAATGGAGGCAGAGAAAAAATGTTTCTCTTTGTCCTTCTGATTTGCAGGAATACTTTTATCCTCCCCCAGACTACTAAAGAAAGTGACCTCACCATATTTTCCTTGTTCACCACAGTTCACCACATCACCCCATCTACTCACCCACAGGTTAACACCCCAAGACTCCCCCAACACCTTTTAACTCTGGCCAACAGAGTATCAAAACCAAACATGCCATTTAAAAGAAAAAAAAACAAATCACCAAAACCCATCACTATGGCAGCAAGCTTCAGACCATTGGGTGAGGAGAGGGAAGGGAGGAAGAGAAATGTTGGAAAGACAGGAAAACAGAAAATTATCTTGAGGCCCAAGTCCCAGACTGGGAATGAGAACCCCTCAAACTCTTCTCCCAGCACCGGCTGCAATTCACTGCAAGGCCTCAGGCAATTCTCTTCCCTTCTTTGTGCCCCAGTTTCCCCATCTGAAGTGACAATGATCATCTCTCCTGCCTCAGGCAGAATGAAGGTTCATGTGTGAAGAGTGTTCGAAGACATTTTTCAGAATATTCTCAAGCAGTTTCTGTCCCTGATGCCTTTTGGGAAAACTGTGACCAAGTGATACATGGAAAGTGAACATTCTCTGGAAGTTCTAAGGCCAGCCTTTGCTTGGCCACAGTCTGATGATCCTTCAAATAATAGGCATATGGAGAGTCGTGATTGACTTGTATCCTGTTTGCTGCCACTCCAAGGATGTGTGCGCAAAACATCAGAGCTGAACCAGGTTTCTCATTGTTTGCCCATTCTCCATTATGTCTTTCATTCTTATCTTTTTGCTTTATCCCCTAGACCACAAAAATCACCTGCAACACATTGACAAGACTGAGCAACATTGTATCAAATCTGGCCAACATTGTATCAAAAACAAATATGCCATTGGGAAAAAAAAAAAAAATATATTCACCAAAGCCCATCACTACGGCAGTAAGCTTCAAACCTGATGTCTGAGACCACTGGGTGGGCAGAGGGAAGGGCATGTCCACAGGCTCCACCACAGCTGGAGCTGTTTTATGGTCGTGCATGGTGGAGTTTCCCTAGTCCCTGTGGGCCTGAGCACCAGCACAGAAGGAAAAAGAGTCTAATAAGAGCTTTGGCTGCCTTGCAAGAGGGGATCTGCATTTTACAGAAGTAAGAGCAGTGCCCCTTTCACAGCATGAACGCCCTGCTTGTTTCACTGCTACAAACCACACCACATGACCACCATGAGGGAAAAACATGTTCACCCAATGCAAAAGAGTGGTTCTGCTAAAGAGAGAGAGAAATAGGGCACAGGACATAGAAATCCAGCTCATCTCCCCATGTCAGACTGAAGACTCATCTTAAGAGCCCAGGTCAACGCCCACCTGTCAGCTGTGAGGAGGCCTCATGGAAGGTGTTCTAGGAGCAATGGTCTTTGGACCGTCTGGGCAGGGTGCTGGCTGAGGTGGGAGCAGAGAGGGAAGGAGCAAGACCTGCCTCGGGCACCATGCCACCCGCGAAGCTCCCGGTCTCTGCTGAGCCCAGCCAGGCTGGCTCCCCAGCAGGCCCCCCAGGCCCACCCTGGCAGGTCCCTTCCACCAGGGGCAGGCAGACAGACAGACAAGCAGGGACAAAGGTGCAGGGAGAAAAGAGGGGACAGGAATCTCCTTCTGCAACCTCAGAAAAGAGGCAGCAAGTGAGGGAGAAGAGAAGGAAGCACCTGGCAGAGTCCTATAGTGTATGGCAGTGAAACAGAAAGGAGCTGAGTGAGATGTTTTGCGGGCTTGCTGGTGATTCCGGGGAGTCCTGCCCTGCTTCATTTTCCACTCGCAGCCCCCAGAAATCTTGGTTTCAGTCACAGACTTTCCCCCGTTTCCCCAACACACCCCCCCAGGGAGGACTCTCAGCCACGGGTGGGGGGCAAGCCAAACCGTCACACAAGCAAGAGGTCTCTCTCAGTAGCTTTCCTCTTTGACATGCATATTCCATTTGGAGAAACCCCCCTCCCCTCCCACGCTCTCACCCGCGCCATCTGGTTATGGTTTGCACCATGACGCGCTTCCTCTGTGGTTTATTTGCTTTTTTCAGCCAAACCCGAGAGAGGGAGATAAATACTCTGTTTGCTTTGGGGATGAACTACCCACTCCACACACACATTTACTTTATTTATTACAGCGGGTTTGTGTGGCTGGTTAGGGGAAGGTTGGGGGTTTTGTTCTGTTTTTGTTCCCCCCCTTCTCCATGAAGCTAATAAAGGGGAGCTCCTCACAGCATCTGCTGCAGATGATGAAAAGCTTTATGAGGCTGTTGATTTTGAGAAACCTTGTCAGGTGATAAGGCAAATGTGATCTAGTGGTTTGAGGGGGGAGGGAGGCTGGGGAGGGCACCGTCAGAGCACCCGGCATCCGCAGTCACTCTGTGCCTTGGCGTCCCCGCCACAGAAACAGGACCCGTTTGTGCCTGTCGCCAGAGCACTGCTGAGGGCCTGGTAGAGTGCTTCATACACAAAGTGTTCTAGGGGTGCGAGGTGTCTGTAGTGCTTGCAGCCCTGGAGTACTCAACAGGCACAGAATATCAAACCCTGCCAGCTCCTCGTGGATGCAGGCCAGTAACACTCATAGATTTGAGGCTGAAGGACATCCTCATGTCTACTGTCTACTTTCTCAGTCCAGCTTCGCATGAGATGAAGCCACCCTGAATCCACAGAGCCTATCCTGGACCATGGCAGTGAGCACGGGGAAGAGGATCTAAGCTTCCTAGCTCCCAGCCCCATAATTCAGTCCTCCAAAGCATGCTGTCTTTTGCAGCAGACACAAAGAGAAGCTTTAGGAATTGCTCTGTCCTGGGTTTTGATGGCTGACTCCTGCAGTCACAAAACATTCCCACACAGTTCACGCTCCAAGTGTCTGACTCTTACACAGCCCACTTTTCTCCAGGAGCAACACGGATGCTGTTAGTCTTCACCAAATACATTTACAGCCTATATTGCCATTTACTAAAAGCCTTCCTCCTCCATGGCTTACCCCATCTCCACAAGGCCCTTAGCACAGGAGAGCCTTCTTCCCTTCAGATAAATTATTTCATAGCACAGATGACTCCATGAGAAGTCAGCTCCAGTTTCACTGGGTGGAAGATGGTCCCACAGCCCAGTGTATTTTGGGATGCAAGAGTCTTGCAGCCTTCCTTAGCCTACCTTGGGATTGGCTGCATCACTTCCAGCAAGCATTTCAAACTTTGCCTGGGTCACAGACACTTTACCAAACGTGTGTGTGTGCGCGCACAGCCCATTAATCCTCTTTGCTCCCCACTTGATTTAATTTAACATTAGGTTTGGATGAGTAATTTTATCCTGCAACACAATTCAAGGTGATAGATGAGACCACAAAGCAGGTGATAGCCCAGGCTTCACTCCCTCCCTTGCTCTCCCTCCTGAGAAAGCGTAGCTGGCCAGGTTGTATGAAGAGATTTACTGCTGCTCCAAAGCAGGGCTTCCACTAGGGATAGCCAAGGAACAGACATTTCAGCTCTCATGGAAGGATGGAAAGGAAGAAGGGGCGGGGGTTGGGGGAGTGGACTGGAAGACTTGCAGAGCCAAAGCTCAAGCAGAATGGCTAAGATCCAGGGAACATCAAAATCAGAGCACCCGCTTTCTTCCTCCCCTCAGGTCTCCCCTCTTGCACAGATTAATTCTTTGGAGGCCAGTCTTGCAAGAGACACAATTTCACATTTCCTCTGTGTGTGTTTGTGTCCACCAATCTGCTTGAAATAAGCTGAGGCTATAATGACATGGGATCAGACTTCCACTGAAAACACCTCTGCATCCACTCCACTGGTAGAAAAGTCTCAGTAATGAGATAGATGAGCCTCAGAGTATGCTTCAAGTAGCCTGTCTGCTATCAGATTAATGAGGTACAAGAGCAATTCTAACAAATGCTGGCAAAGATGCCCCTGTTTCCTTTCCCAGGCCGACCTGGAGACCCCGTTAATGCCAGGTGATCAGGCAGCACCTGCACCAGGCTGCTGCAGTGGGGAAAGGGTCGTGTGTCAGTTCTCTCCAAGCTGAAATGCTGCCTCCTTTTCAAACAGATGCTGGCAGCATCTCTTGAGACACAGCTGAATAAACACTGTCATTCCAGCAGCCACCCTCATGAGCTCTGCTACAACAGTGTGGGAGGGCCCCACGCAAACCCATGGTGCCCTCGCCTGCAGTTAATACTGGGGAAAAACTGGATGCATCAGCCCCACCAGCCTGCAGTGAGGTGGGAGCGAACTGCCTGTCCAAATGTCTTCGTTGTCAGTAGTTTTGTTGTGTGTTTTAGTTAAAATGTAGAAAAGCAGTCTGTACAACAGAATGGACATCTCAAAAGGCACACCCACTCAACTTCTGGAAACTCAGAGATCCACTTGTTCAATTAAAGGATGTGTGAATCGTTATTAAACGTGAAAGTAATCATGGAACTGGCAGAGCACAGAAGAGAGCGAGAGCAAAATCAGTGCCTTGCACAACTTCCTGGCATTAGCTCTCTGCGCTGCACACACCGTGCTGGAGCCCTTTGGACACAAGCTAGAAATCCCAGTAGTTAAATCCAACTAGCATCACTGATCCCCTGTACACACACACACAGACACACCCCTCTCAGAAGCTAAGTCAGATTCACAAACCTTTACTCAAAACCACGTGTACACAGCCCCCCATCCCACTCTGGACTGTTTCACCAGCTAGGTCCCACCAGTGACAAGGCTTTATGTAGGTGTCTCAGTAGCACCCACACAACAATCTCCCTTCAGGCAGAATCTTGAAGACTCTAAAGACATAGCTGGGAGCACCGTCCTTGTTCCCACCGCGCTGTAAACCACCAGCGCAGGCAGCCCTTCGGTTTTACTGGGGATTACTGTTTGTGGTGCCCTCTCAAACCAAACTCTTCCTTTGGGACCAGGGTGGTTGCTCCCATTCCTTACCCTGCAGTGCCCCTTATGGCCACCTTGGGAAAGAGTAGTCACAAGCCATGGTTGCACAAACAATCCTGGGCTAGCTTTTGTGCTTGAATCTCCTTCCAAAACGCTAGTCCTTTCACTGCAAATAAGAATCACAAGATCCATTTGATAGAGAAGAATCTCCCCCCCTTTACATTTCAACAAAACCCCAGTGGCAGCAGGGGTATTCCTCCTCCTTCAGTGAGCGTAGGCCTGGCCTTCACCATTACGTGGGACGATTCCAGAACTTATTCACTAATAATTTACATGGAGCCTGACCTGGGAATTCCTGTATGGGCAGCAGCAAATGCCACCCCTTGCCCATCCGGTCCCCAGCTACAAAGCACACCAAAGTCCTTTCTGAGAGTACCTGCTTTGTGCCAGAAGTTGGGGAAACAGTTAACCACAGTTGGCACAGAAAGAGTGTCTCCTGTTTTTCATGCAACATGGAAGGTTCTCTCTGATTCACCCAAATGGATCTGAAGAGAGAAGACTGACAGGGTATTGTCTTCAGGAGCTGCTCCATTTTATTAATAAAATGTCACAGGGAATAATTCATGCCTGTATTTTTGCTTGCTTTTCTTTTTCTATTTTTACTGCTGAATCATACACTGTCCTTTACTAATACCTATCCTAATTCTCTCTATTTTACGCTTCACCCTTTTTGCAGCCAGCCCTGGGGGATGCCTGGCAGCAGAACCACCAGTACCAAGCCCATCCCACATTGACTCTCTTGCAATGAAAGTTGCAGGGAAGGGCACGCTCTGAGTTCTTGAGACAATTCACCTGAATGACACAACACTAATCCTTCAAAAGCCTTGTGTTTCATAAAAAGGGTACTCCAGTACAGTGTGGTGATGTGCCATTCTTGGATTCCTAGTGCCAGAACCAAATACTTACCTCATCTCTATCAGCCAAGTACAACGTGAGACCCTTCTGAGCTAAAGAACACAGATGGAGGTTGCACAGAAGAGCTAAGGTGCAAAAAGAATTAGGAATGTTTCCTGAAAGGTATCTGGGGAGTTGAGCCTGCTGAAGATCCTTAGGATCTGGACCTAAAATTAATATATTCCTGGCAGTGAGTGGGGAGCGGAAGGAGGAAGCTTTATAAAATTTATTATTATTGATAATACAATGCATGCAAAAATGAGGCATGTCATTTGTGTAGTACGGATGCTAACAGCAACTTTTTCCTAAATAATTTGCTACCAGATTAAGTGGCAGGTAGAGATGTATAAATTCTGTGCAAATTCACATCCACTTTGTATCTTTTTCAGAACAGTTGTTAGGGTGTAACATTAGGGGTGAATTAGCTGAGGTTGCTCTATGACTTACTCTCCTTTTCTGTCAAAGAGCTACAATGCCATGTGCCTTAGAGGGATGGCGTGCAAATTTGCAAAGTGCTTTGAAGATAAAATGGAAGATTTACCCCAAACCTACTGAGAGGTAGAGAAGGGCATCACAAAAACCTGACAAGACCACGCGGTGTGGCAGGCAGCCACCGCGACGGAGCAGCCGTGGGGAAGAGGAGCTGGTGAGCAGTGGGGAGGCACTCAGTCTTGAAACCCTCAACTTTCAGAGTTGCTTCTTGGCACCCTTTGCAAGAGGCAGGTAGGAAGATAAAACTCAACTTGTCAAAACACCCAGCAAGATCTACTGGGCTAGGGCACAGGTCTGGCAGCTCCTGGCTCCAATCTTACAACCATCTTCAAAGCAGGGTGGTGAGGAGGTAGAGGACAGACGGATATTTTGTGTTAGCAGGGGAAGAGGTGGCATAGGCTCGGAGGTTGCGAGGGAGAAAAGAGAGCCACAAAATAGTTAAAATGTAAAGAACATAAAGCTGGGAAGACTAGAGGAGAGCCTGGAGAGAAGAGCAGGAAATCCACATATTGGGGATTCCTGTTCAGAGAGGCAGAATGAGTCTCTCAGCAGCCACGCCGGCTGCAGGGCAGAGCTCTGTGCAGTCTGCAGGATTCACACAAGACAAGGGGTTAATGAGAAAGGACGAGAGAACAGCACAAATAAAATCAGAAATGACAATCTGGCCAATGGAGCATCTCCAGGCTGGGGAAAAACCCAGAGAACTCACTTGGTTCTATTTTCTGTCCTGCCTGAGGATGAGCTCTGGGCTGAAACTTCACCTTTAATCTCACTCCTGCATTTGAACAGAGCTGTGATGCCACAATGAGGGTTTATCTAAAAGCCTCTGAGTGGACCCACAGTTCTTGAGAGTTAATCATCCCCTACACCCCCCTCAACAACTTGCAGCCAGTCATCCTTGGGATGCAGCTTCCAAGCCAATGCACCTGTCCACAACCTCTCAAAAGAGAAAACAAGGAAGTGCTGTGGTTAAGTCACTGATAGGCAATGCTGTCTTCAACCTTTAGCTCTTCCAGAGAATTCCTGGGTGACCTTGAGAGAGTCCCTAATTGCTCTGTGCCTCAGTTCTCCACCCATAACAAAGAGATCATTAAATAGCCATGAAATCACAGTGAAAGTTAATTAATTCAGCATTCATAAGGTCCTGGTGCATTAAGGGGATCGCAGAGCACATTTGAATAGAAATATCACAGCTAGCCCCCCAGGAGCTTGTCCATCCACACACCACGAAGCACACAAAGAGACCAGCTCAGTTCACAGAAGCAGCATAGTCATGTCTGTGGCCATCCCCCAGGTTAATTAACCCTATTTCTCAGGTAATTAGGTAATTATCTTGGGTGGAGTATCTCTAACAGGCACTCTCTCTTCCAGGTGAGGATTAGCTCATGCAGAGGCAGGCAGAAGATCTCTGCCTGGCAATGCCCAGTGTAGCACAGACTAGACACATCCAGAGCCATGACGAGCTGCATCCAGACCTGGCTCCTTGCAGGTTCCTGCTGGAGCTGACACAGGAGGGCTTGGCCACACATGGCCGAGAATCACAGAATCGCTATGGTTGGAAAGGACCTCCAGGGTCATCAAGTCCAACCTTTCGAATGTGCCTAGTTTCTTTTCCCAACAAGAAATCTGCAGGGGTTTTTTATTCCTAGTTATTGTTATGTTTGGTGCAGGCACTGGGGATTCGCTTACCCCAGCTAATATAAATAAGAATTGTACGAGTTGTATTGCAGTATTGTTTAAAATGGAGCAGCTTAAAGATTAAGTAACGGCAGGATTGAATTTATTTTTTTTTAGGTCCTTTTAGATCCTTAGCCAACTATATAAAAGGGAATGAAGGAGCGGGAGAGGAATCCAAACCCATCCCGTTAATTGGTGAGCCACTCTGGACACTGCAACAGGAGCTTCTGTGCATGGGATTCAAGGGAGGTAGAATAAAATCAGGACAGTTCAGAAAATAAGTGCAAAATTTTCTCAGCATCCTTGAGGAAGACAATTGCTCCCTTAATATATGGCCATTTAGAATATAATCTATGTCGCAAGAGCTTCAAACAGGGAATTAGAGAAGGTAATAAGAAAACATGAGCAGAAATACATTTAACAATAAAGGCTCTCTTAAGCCAGAAGGATACATAAATAAGAGGCAAGAAGGACGTATGCATTATTATAAGCCCTCAGTCTCTTTAAAAGACTGTAGTAGGAATGTTAATTGTGTATCTTGTCTCTTCCTTTGAGGACAATGGAGAGATTCCTATTCTGAAAGCCCTTTTCATGGGAAATCAGAACGTGGCCTTAGCAGACACCAACATCTCCAAGGAGGAAGTTATGAATGGAGCAGAGGAACTCATAGACAGTAAAACACCAGGGCCAGATGGTATTCAACTGCAAGTTCAGGAGGGATTGGAGTCTCCAGTGACGGTGTAACCAACACAGCTTCACGGTAACTGCTGCTGAAGAGCATAAAGTCAGTAAAATGATGCTGGTCTTTACAATCCCCCTGCACGGGCCCCAGATAGCAGCCAGTAAAGCCGTGTAAGGTTGACTTTAGCCAGCTTATTGGAAGTCTGCTTAAGGGCAAATAGGCCAAGAGTTGGATAATCCAATGCTGCTAATTCAGCAAGAGTGCTTTAAGGTAAACAGTTCGCTGTTAAAGAATGAACTATTTTAAATTCTGTATAAACCATATAAGCTCAAGAAACTCACCTTGGCCTTTTACAGAGCAGTGAGTTCAGCTCTTGCACATATAATAACCAAAATAGTGTGTGCCAGGTATTGGTGGGAGTTGGGATGTATCCTTTGTATCCTTTCATGGTTGAATTTGATTATCTTAAAGGTATTTTCCAACCTAAATGATGCTGTGATTTCTCATTTTCTTTCAATGAGCAGAAGTGTCCAGATGGAAAGGAAAACACTGGTGTGAATTTCAGCTTCCCCAACAGCACTCCCAGAGCCCCAGGGAAAATACACCTCAGCTGCTGCCAGCACTTAGGATTTCATCACAAAACTTCTGATATTTGGTGGGTTTCACAAAGCCTTCCACTCCTGGAGTCAAGTGCTTGTGTCTGAGACCTGTATCTCTCACCTGAAAGGAGAGTTCCCAGCCTTTGTGAGTTCCTAGAAAAGTCTGAAAGCATGACTGTTAGAATGTCAAGGTGAAGAAGTAAAACAACAGGATGAAAGAAGCAAACTAAAAAGAAACAGTCCTAGGAATGCCTGTATTTCATTTTCCTGGCCTTCATGCCAACCTCCAGGTTTTGAGTGCCTGACGCTGGAACACGGGACCACTTCCAGTTGACAGCACAACAGCCTGGCTTAGCCACCGATATAACCTAGTCCAGCAGCTGCCAAAAGTGTCAGGGAATATTCACATTCCCTTTTTTTTTCTGAAGAGGGGAAGGAAAAATAGAAGATAACAAAATATAGAGTCCTGGGATGCAGGAAATGCACGGCTTGAATTGGGCACTTGTCTCTAGGTGGAGGCTTCCAGCCTGCGTCCTCCATAATTTAATTCTGAAAAGCATATTGTAAAGGAACACGTTAGAGGTTTTGGGTTTTTTCTTTCGGAAGGAAATATTGACACCGCCTGTCAGCAACTTCCCAGAGGGGTGCAGTGTCAAAGCATATTAGCCTATTGCAAATGAAAAAACAGATGCAAAGCCTGAGACCTGGGAGCAGCACAAGCTTCAACAGCAGCCCAAGGTCTGTGCATGCTCATTCGGTTTAAAGGAACTTTGCTTTTCAGCAAAGGGCTATGGGGGATTTCTATCCCTTTTAGCGCTTTGTAAGAATAATTTAGAAATAAACACCCCATATAGAGGTTTTCTGGGCCAGGTTTACAAAATTATTTAGGTGATGAAGGACTGAGAAACATTGTAGGACTTAGAAGAACATCTAAATGAATTACGTGCCTAACTCAGGGCATATCCAAATTCTAACAGCTTTGAATCTGGGAAGGTCAGGCATATAGAAATATTCCTACACATCTGACCCATCTCTTTGTCCGACATCCTTTCTCCCTGCATCAGGAATACACTAAGTGATTACAGCCTCCTTAGACTTGCTCTTCCAGTCTTGCTCTGAGAACTGACTAAAGCATCCCATTTCATTGCAGGACATCAGAGGACACTGATTAGTACAGAAGAGTAACACTGTAGGTCCTAAACAAGAGCATAATTTAATTTCTGAGTGAAAACTGGCAGATTTGAAAGAGCAATTTAACATGGTAGAAAAATAAGTTCACAGTCATCTTAAAATACAGGCTCAAACACAGTCTTACCTACTGGCATTGCCTCTTAAAAGTAAGAGCACAGACAGCTTTTACCTGAAATAATACAGGGGAAGGGGTTTTGTTTGTTTTTAGTGTTTCAGGAAACTGGTAAGAAAAGAGAGGAGCATTCTCTCATTTGTCAGCCACTTAGAGAAGCATCTGGATTTTGTCCAAAACCCCACAATTTTGTACAAAAACCACACTCTGAACTTCCTTCATGTTTACTTACACGTGACAAAGGAGTGGTAGTAACACAGATAAAACTATAAAAACCTGGAAGTTACCGTTATTTCATCAGAGAGAACAGTCATACAAGACAGAAAAGGACCTCCAGTGTGATTCCTGCCTCCCGGCACTAGATCCGTGCTGCATACCTGCCTCAGATTGACAAAACTCATCTGAAAAATAATCTGGACTTCTTAACTGCATCATCACTTGGAGGTCCCTCTAGAACTTCACTGCCGAAGCAATTTCCTCCCCGTTTCCAGCTAAAACGCCCACATCCAGTTTGTGCCATAGCTATTCACCTTTGCTGGCGTTCAGCCTCACCAGTGTAGAGAAGTCTCTTGGACACGGGGTGCCAAGGGGAGTTCCTGAGCTGCTCATGCTCAGGAGGCAGCAGAGTTGGCAAGCCTTTCAGAGAGCCTTGACCCAGCTGCAACACAGCCATGACCTGCCTTTCCATCTGCTAGGAACCGTAATTTCAACAGACAGGCCAAAAATACCAGCCGTTCTGGGAGCCTGTCCCCCATGCTGGGTAAGACGATGCAGTATGATATAATATGGTAGTAAAAATCCCAAGAGAAGTCTCCCAAGCAGCGTTGTCTCCCTTCCAAAAAGGGCTCTCTACAAGTGCACGTGTCTCCACTCCTGTCCCCAGACTCAGATCCCTCCATCCTTTCAGTAACAGACACCAACAGTGCCATGCTCAATACAAGTCTGTAGAAGACCTGTTTACCCATGACCCAGCATTGATAAGGAAGGAGGGCAGAGAAACATTTTGCCAGGGCTTCCTTTCTTCCTCTCTGTTCCTCCCTCCTACTCCTGTCTGTCCTCACAGTGATGGATGGCTATTGGTTCTGGCTTCATCCAACAGAGAAATCTGTCACCTCATGCCAGGGAGAAGTGACAGCAAATCCATCAGCAGTCACTTGCAGATTGCTTTCAAGGCCACTGGGGGCTGGGTTCTTCTTTGCCTCCCACTTCTCCAGTTTCCCTCCTCCCCTCTTTTACACAAAAGTCTTAGTAAATCCTCCTTTGAACAGACTCATTTGGCTCCTATTGCATATCCAAATTCTAACAGCTTTGAATCTGGGTGTTACTGTCCTGCTTAAAAAACCCCCACGTTTTCCCACAAGAGTAGCTCATTATTAGATGCTCATATTTGGCCCTTTGTTACTTCCAAAGTCTGGATTCAAATTCTACTCATGTCCCCATGGGTCTATCAAGTACAGCAGCATTGCTTGACCCAGAGGACAACACTGGTCTGAATGGCAGCTTCTAATCGGGGTAGTCTCAAGAATGAAAATGCAGAGGACGCAATAAGGCAGGACACTGGCAAATGAAATTACAACCAATAGAAACAGAGCAAAATGTTTCTTCGTTTCATACTGAACGACACAGCAACCATCTTGTTCAGCCCTCTGAAATATTAGGCTCCTTCGAGGTGAAAGAGAGCAGCACTCTACCAGCCCACATCTGGGCAGAGGATGCCAGAATCCTGGAATGTAGCCCCAGCTCTGCCAATGCCTACCTCTGCTGGGCTGCTCACTGGACCTCTTTATGCCTCAGGCTTCCCCTAAGACAATAAGATTTATCTTCCTGGAAGTGCAAAGTAAGGCTTTTATCATCAATATGTACAAAGCTGTTTGAGATCTTCAGACAAAAGACCCTAACACAGCATTGCCATTACAAATTCGTTCCCTTCTGTCCCAACCACTATGAGGTATGATTATTGCCTATGTGACAGCACTACTTACAGAGAGAGTTGGAGCAGCCCTGTCTTCCAGGGCTCAGCGGGCTCTCCAAAGCACCCCATACTTGGAGGACTAAGGTTGTTCAGCATTCTCCATCCCCGAGGGCAGCCAGGAGCAGCAGCATAATGAAGAGCAGTTCCTACTTTTGTTCTGTCTGCTTGCACAGGGGGCACAAGGGGACATCCTGGTGATTTTTAATTGCTTCTGACATGTACGTTATACACAGAATGTGAAAAAGGTGGCAGTTTGTTGCCAGCAATGCCCCATTTCCCATGAACGCCAACAGGACACCATTGCATCCAGCTGTGGCAGCGAGGAGAGGTGCCCGTCTCATCACACAGCTACCACAAGGTGCAGGTGGCCACATGTGACAAGCACCTGAACACCGAGACACATGAGGTAGTACAAGGCAGGCTGCTCCAGCATCCTAAAACACCAGGCTAAGACCATCCACAGTAGCTTAAAATAAAATAATGGTCCTAAAAATGCTTTGATTTCCTCAGCAACTTTTTTACGTTTAGCTAAATTTTTCGGCCCTCTGAACCATGGTACAAGCCACAAAAATTGCTAAAGATACAAAAAACATGCCCTGCAAATCAGGTGAGACAGCTACAAAAACTGCTGCATAATCCCAATGCCACGTATGAGCCATACCCTTTAATTTCTCAATGATCTCTGGTTGTGGGTCACATTCTCATCCTTTTGCACCCATACAGATCTACTTCAGCACTTCTGGCCTTAGTGGAGTCACTGTAGATTTAAACTGACACCTTGGATGTATGGTGGTCCTCCGAGATAAAGCCTGCTGCCACTCTGAGATTCTACACGAGTACAGCCAAAGCCTGTCCGCAAACTTAATCCCTTCCTGTAGACTTCTTCACTAGCTCCTGTGTGTGTTAGCACGGCCAACACATGGGTATGAGAGAAGTGCACTCATCCCTCAGGAGGAGCTACCTCTGAATAGGACTACAGCTCTCAGATACTGTAGGTAAAGAGATCTTGCATAGCTTATGGTCCCTGAGCCTGACCCTGCCTTGCCCCTGGGTACCATTAGGGAGCAAGAACTCACTCCCATGAAACACTCATGATCAGACTCGCCACGGTTGCTTCTCTCCCACATTTGCGGGTGAGAAGCATGGAGCTGACAATCAAGCCTCTGAACACCAACACGCTGGCACAGATAAAGGGTTGGGACAACAGCCTGACATCTCAGAATGGCTACGGAGCAGCCCACAGGAGAGCAGAGAAGTTTGGAAGGAGTCAGGTGCTCAGATGGAGGAGAGTGCTGTGAGACAACATGGCCTGGGAGGTGGGGCCCGAGCCACCTGTTCCACCACCATTCACCATAACACGAGTCGACTTTCCTAAGTGCTCAAAGTCAGGGAGTGCTGGTGCAATCTGCACAGACCGTGCGCTGCCGCAGAGCACAGAGCGAAGGCTTCCAAGCTGACTGCAAGTTTCCTGGCCATGGTTCCCATCGCCTCATGGGACGCGGCTGGGGGGAAACACCTGGAGCACGGCCAAGGGGAGCGCCTGGCTGGGACCCTCCGCTCGCAGAAAACACCCTGCAGGTTCCAGGCAAGGGCTGGGACACATGGAGGCCCTGCTGGACTCCAAACTGCTGAGTGCAGGATGATTTATGGATCTCTGCAGATGGCATGTTCCAGCCAGAGGGCTTCAGACCAGAAAAAAAAAGGAGAGCCTTCTGCTTCCTTAAAGGGACAGCTCTGCAAACTTACTGTAAAGTTAACTGCCTTGGCATTTTAATATTTTAAGTGCTGACCCCTTATTGATTCTGTCCAGCCTTTAAAATCTTTCATTTACTTACTTATTTGGGTTTTAAACCTTGCCTGCAATTGCGGGTAATTAAAAAGCTCATTAGTTGGCATCCTGAGCTGATTCCCTGGGCTTTATGTACTGTACAGTATGCCTCCTGTGAGTTTGAACCACGGCTGAGATTGCTCGACTTGCTTCCTACCTCCCCAGCTTTATGAGGTGTTCCATATTTTGGAATACTATTCCCCCTTCCTGTGACTTTTTTTTAAACTACCACTTGCTGCAGTCTTCAGGAAACTTAGCAGCCATTCTGGTTATATACAGTAGCTATGTCACAAATTTATTTATAGCTGATCTTTCCCACGTTCAGAGCTAAGACCTCCCCATACTTACAACCCCTTTTTAAAAGCCATGTTATATGCAGGCAACAAAAAAATCCCAGATTAATTTCCAGCATCACATGCAGGGCCTGACTTGCCCAATTGTGCTGTTAATGCACTCCGTAGGAAATTCCATCCTCCTTGAAGACAAACAGCAAGGGCTAGGGCCAGAGTTGGAAAAAACAAGCCCTGATCTCACACATCACACGCACAAACCCCAGCGCCCAGGCCCTGCTGTTAGAAACCTTGCCACCCTGTCCAGCCTTCTCACCACAGTTACCCAGAAGAGACACACGGAAGGACAGGACACTTACTTGCCTACGTTGTTGAGGACTTTAACTTTAGCAGCCATGTGCATTGATTTTCAGACAGGCTGTGAGCGCTCCTGAGTTCCACTTACGTGGCTGGGAACGGTGGCTACTCAGCCCACCTAACAATCGGGCTGTATACTCGTGTTATTTATTGATTTGTAGCAGGAGGAAAACGTAGCACAGAGCCTACCACACAATTTCTAGAGTAGAACACCAAGATACGTTTCTGGAGTAGATGTAGGGTCTTTCTGCAGCTCTGGGCCTTTGCAGCTTGCCACAGCCAGCCTCCACCAGGCCGTTCTCATGGTAGATCCCCAAATGGAAACTGGAATATGGAGCCACTCCCTCACACATTCGCCTTCTCTGTCCCATGTGGCTGCTCTGCCTTCCAACCGATCCAGCAGCTCTCCTCCCTGCCTGGGGAAGCTCTTGTTTTTAACGCTGCTGGAACGTGGTTCCAGAGATGATGCCAGGGTAGGTTTGCACAATAAAGTTACAAAGGAAGCTGTGATTACGGAGCGGGGGTTTAAGTGCATCTGAGACAGCCCCCCCTCGCCCCCCAGCTGGCTGGCTGCTGCAGGCAAGTGTTAAAGCCCATCTGGGAAGAAACAGGCCTCCCGCTTCCTGCTGCCTCTGCCTGCCAGGATAGCCGGGAGGGATGGCAGGACGGACCAGAGCTAGACTGGAGCACAGGCGGCTGCGGATTGGGTTTGGCAAGAGCTCAGTCATCATGTTTTCATTTTACAAGGTCAAAACCAAAACCACCTCTGGTTTGGGTTTTGCATTCATGCCTACAGAAACATGACAGGATTTTAGACTTAGTAAACCCCCGCTTCTCCACACACCCCCCCCACATCCTCTGCCTTCCCAGCTTGCTGGCTTGTGACCAGCAACATCTAAAATAACTACCTCCTCCTTCCCTAATTTCTCTTTTGCTTCTAGAACTGTAAAGAGAATAAAGTAAAAACATACAGACAAAAGCCATTCCCACTGCTGCCCAGCAAGCGCTGGGTGCAGCCCTTGGCTGGCCCAGCATAGTCCAGCCAAGGAAGATGGCAGTGGGAAAGGAACAGCTCTGTCCACCTCAACCCAGCCAGCCTGGAGCAACAGAGTGAATGCTCAGTTGAGACAACAGCCAGAGAACACACAACTCCGCTCTGAAGTATTCCAGAATGGAAGTAGTCTTGCTTGGAGTAACAGTACCTGGATCACAATGTAAATATCAGGAAATTTCAGAGTGAGGTTTGGTTCTGGAAAGGAATCTATGCAAGAAGTCCTAAGTCCTAGAACATTCCTTACTTACCTTGCATGTCCCCCTTACTAACCCTTACAGTCCCAAAAAACCATGTTCAGCATCCTGCATCTTGGAATACTCTGTACTGTTCTTGGTAGGCCTCCTCTCACCTTTAAATATGCCCATTTTTAGTACCTACTGGTAGCTTTCATAGCCTGGGAGCTCTTCTTGGAAGGTCAAAAGTAGGGTAAGGCTGTTTCAAACACATCCCTGAGGCTGACTCCCCTTTTCTATTCTTTGAACTGCTGCTGCTGTGCTAGGCTGAGAACTATGAGAGCAGATGGACAAAAGCCCAGGGGTCAAAAATGGACTGCAAGAACCCAGGAGAGAAGGTTAGAGTCCCAAAAGCCAAAGTGGGTTCCCAGCAATGAAATACAGTGGGCCTGCCTGGACAGAATGGGGGAATCCAATGTGGCAACAGCAACAAGCAAGCATCAGGGTTGAGCTGTCTCTTTGGACTGAAAGAGCTGGGATAGAAAAATCAGGTTGGAAGCATTTCAAAAGATTCATGTTTGGCAGAGCCTGCGGCTGGAGCAGCAGCAGATGTTATGGGTCAGGACTGAGGTCTCTGGCAAAGCCCACTAGGTGACCGGCAAGAAAAGCTTCTCCAGTGCTTCAGTACAAGTTACCTGGACACAGCCATGCTGGGAATGCCATTGCACCGAGAGCAGCCCCTTCTCCATCCCTCGAAGCTCTCCTTCTGCACACACAAACCCCTCTGTGCTGAGCAGCCTATTTTCAGCAGCTGTTTTTGCGGGGACAAGGCTCCGTACACACGCATCCCATCCTCATGTGCTTTATTATCGTGTCAGCTGTAGGTTACGCGTTGCTGCAGGCTTCACTAAGCCTCCTTGAGGCCAAAAGGGCCTCGGGTCCCCTCCCCTTCTTCCCCACTGCTTTTCTTTTCTTCCTTTCTTTGCTGGAATAGAGCAAGCAAGCTATTATCGTCGGTCTGGCCTAGTACAGTTCCTTTTGGCAGTCACAGGCCTTGGACCTCAGCCAAGGTCTATCCCAGGGGATGTTGGGAACGCTTTGAAAATTAAATCTCTCAAGAACTCACGAGGCTGCAAATGCCATGATGTTGCCTGACCTTGGGTTAAACCCAGCGGAAGAGGAGCAGAAGCGGTGGCGGCAGCAGCCGCTGCCACATTGCTGGCCTCAGATAACTCCCGGGAAGAAGAGCCCGGCAAGGAGTCGGGGCGAGGGGAGGCTGGGGGGAGAGGCGGTGCCGGAGCGGGGAGCCAAGCCGGGGAGCTGCCACTGCACATTAGCCCCCGGAGGACTGGTCAGGCCCTGCCATGCATTCATTTTCTTTTTCTCCGGTCCCTTGGATGCCTTGTGAGAGTTGCGTGTGTTATTCTTGCATGGGTTTTAAATGAACTGAGCCTCTTAGTATGAAGAAAATAGCATCATATGGGTAAGGGCCAAAGTATCCCTCCCACTATTGTGCCCGGTGTACACAGCAATTACATATGAGCTTGTAGGGAGTAATGGTCCATTGCAGCATGGCATGGACTACCACCTCCTCTCTGCCCCTTGCTCGACAAGTTCCAGGCCCCAACATATCTCTCCCCACTCTATTCTCAGCTGCCTTCTTCCCCTGTCCACATTTAACTCTTGATCTGGGTGAAATACTAAGAGGCCTGATCCTTTGTCACTTCACAGTCCTCCAGGATGAGCAATCTTTTCTCTCAGGGACGGAGAGCTCCAAATCGAGCCTCAGCATTTAGCAATAATGCCCATGGGAGGCACGTTCTTTCAGGGGCAGCACCATTACAGTCCAGATGCTCCAACCACTAGGAAAAGCAAAGAGCACATGTTGTGGGAGCTCCTCATCCACTGAGGAGTCAGCTGGCTGGAGGGCGGCAGCAAGGGAAGCCTCACTGCAGGTGCCTTTGTGCAGAGTCGGTGCTTTGTCATGGAGATTCTGCAGGTCTTGCAACCTCTCCACTGGAGATGCTGCAGCTAATGAAACCTCTTTAGCTTCCCCTCCCTTCACTGCAGGAAGTCCAGGGGGAGCTCAGGAGGGATTGATGGATGAATCCCTGGAGATGCTTTGGGATCAAGTCCATCTGCCCTTTCCAAGTCCGCGTGCGCAGGGCTGTGCTAGGCTGAGTGAGGTCTGCACATCTCATTATGTTCCGCTGCAGAGCCTCTGCTTCAGCAAACCTTCCGGAGGCCCTGTGCCCCCTGGAGCTGGCTGATTATTTTCATCTCAAGCTGGAGGCCTGGATGCTTCCGAGTACCACGACATTTGTGTAGCATTTCTCCTACCCTCCCTCCCCTCTCAGCCCCCCCACTGCAGTCCCAGGGAGACAATCCAGATGGAACTGCCCAGCCGCCCTCTGATCAAGCTGGGTAGATTTGTAATTAGGACTCAACGGCTATTATCCCATGACAGCTGAGTGCAGTATCCAGGCAGCCCGGAGGCCACGAAAGGAATGTGAGGGTTTTAAGGAAGGAGGGAAGATGCGAGCGCTTTTCAGCCGTGCCATATTGCGCCAGCCCTGGTGACAACATCCCACCTGCCAGGCTTGTTTCCACGGGCACTGTCAGTGCAAAAGGGCAAGGGCGGGCGATGGCAGAAAGGGAGGAGGACAGGGAAGAGACCTCCATGACCAGCCTAGCAATTCTGCCCGGGGTGCAGCCAGCTCTGTCTGCTGAGGCAGGCACGACCGTCTGTCAGGGCAAGGGGACAGAGGGTCCGATTTCAGAGTCTGTCCCCACGACTGGGCCACCGCGGCGCCATCCAGGCCTTGCGTCTCGCTGCTCAGATTCCTCTGGGTGACACATGGCTCTGGAGCGCAGCCATGGGAGACCGGAGCGGCCCAAAGGGGGAGCAGGTGTCACCATCCTCCCCCACCCTCTCTGTCTTCTGCATACACAGCCAGGCTTCCCAAAACAGAGACCTCTTGCTTTAAAAAGAGACGGCGCCTGGACCTACAGGTCTTTCCAAATATTTGTTTTATTGCCAGGCCTTCAGAGAGGTCAAGGAGAAACACACTCTCTCACTCCCATGCTCTCTCGCTCTGCCCGCTGT
This sequence comes from Eurystomus gularis, assembly GCA_013400335.1. Lineage (NCBI taxonomy): Eukaryota > Metazoa > Chordata > Aves > Coraciiformes > Coraciidae > Eurystomus > Eurystomus gularis. The sequence goes on along the minus strand of VZZY01022097.1, from coordinate 236,888 downwards.
TGCCAGAGCGGTGGCACCTCGGCCAGTCTCTTCTGCTCCAGTAACTCCCAGTCTGCTGGCACACGGGGACAGGGAATAGCAGGAGCAGCAGACGGCTGGCTGGGTCACAGACCAGCAAGCAGATCTGCAAGTGCAGGATACAGACAGCTTGCGCCAAATGCAAACCAAACCCTGGGAATCTGGTGTGTTAGGATGGGAAAAAAAATAAAATAAAATTAAAAAATCACATTGCCCTTCAAAGGAAGCCAGGACTTTCAATGCCCTGAGATGCTCTAGCCTTGCCATTCTAGACTTTGCTGCTTCAAAGCACATCAGACTTTGAAACAAGCACTGAATCTGTTAGACAAGCAGTAAGAAAAGTAAAACCCAATCCAGGCCATCTCACAGACAGCATCTACCACCCAAGGACTGTGCCCTGGTCCTGGGAGGCAACAAGAAATTAACAGGGACCAGCAAGGGATGTGAACAAACAGTTAATTACCCCAGAAACCGGGAGGTATGATCAGTAGCCTCTCTCACCCACCTTTTAGCTGCACACACTCAGCCAGTACATATATTGCTTTATTCCAATGCCGTTCGCATTGTTGCTGGCTTGGGTGTGTTACAACATGCTATTTACTTCTGGCTGGAGACCTTCCCCTCTTGGCCCCCCAGATCAAACATAGATGGACTCTGCCCTCAGAGTAGAACAAGCCAGATTCAGAAAGGGCAGGGGAGAGGAAAGAAGAAGTCTGGGAGGTTTGATGCCCCAAAGCATCTAAGTTGGCTCTCCAGCCCAGAGCTTCTGCCAAGGTGGAAGTGAGTCACTGCGGGGGCTGGAGGGGGGCTCTGGAGTTCGTAGTCACCCCCTGGAAAGCCCTGGAGCGGTGGACAAGCTCTGCCTGGGGATCAGCCAGCATTCGATTCCTGTTTGTGTCCCAAATGAATCACTCTCAACAGCTGTCGCCGAGCCTGACTGTGCTCCTCATGTGCTTTCTATTAGCTGGGAAAACAAGCCAGGCTGCTCCTGAGCAGGGGCAGTTCACTTGTGGCAGCGGGGAGAGTGGAGAACCTGGGAAACCTGACTCTGCCTTGACCCGGCACTCAAGGCACTGGTTTCTGTGAGCAGGAGTACACACCATTACACGCCTTGGCCCCACTTCTGCACAACTTTCTTCTCCACTCAGCTTCCGAAGCGCAACTCCTGTGGATGCTCTGGAGTCAAACTGACTCCCGCATACGTGCCGCTATTCCTCAAAAGCTAAAACGCTATGCCTGGCAGAGCCAGTTTCTCAAGATGTATTTTAAGAGACCACTGAAGGGACATCGCAGAGAAGCCTTCCCATTCAACGACTGTAGCAACGCTCTGCAGACATTGCTGACAGCAGCACGCAGCCAGGAGAGAACCACAGCAGAGTGAGAGCAGGGAATGAGGGCCTTCAACAGCGTGAAAAAAGCCTAAGCCAAATGGATGGAAAGTCAGAGCCTCCCTGGGTAAGTCTCCCTGCCGCAGTTTCACCCCTTATGCTAAGCAGAGCTGAGGGTGACCAGTTGGGGCTGGGAAGACCCAATAGCTCTTAAAGCTCTTTGGTGTACTCAGAGGAAAGGAGCTATAGACATGCAAAAGTGTGGCTATTAATTGAAAGAGCACAAAGGGAACAGCCTAGGCTTCACTCCCCTCCTGCTCGGGTCACTCCCCTATGGGAAAAACGCTAGGCTTGTGCTTTCCGCCTCAGCCAAAAATAATCAGCGAGCTGCAGGGGGTAGAGGGCCTGGGGAGGGAGAGAAAATTTCTCTTAGGCTGCCAGAGCAGAGAGGCTGTAGCACATAATGAAAAATGCATTCCATCCCTCCCCGTTCCCTCCTCCCGCAGCCACCTCTTCACAGCAAAAGCCTGTGGGCCTGCTCCAAAAGACACAGGAGTGTGAAGTCCAAGCCAGGGGTTCTCTACTGCAGACACAGTCTGCAAACTAAATCAGGCCGTTTGTGCATTAATGAAGGCCTCCAGCCCCCATCGAGAGTAGTCGGGGCAAATGGAAGATAGAGAGTTCTACTGAGGGGACAGAAGACACGTACTGCTGCAAACCCAGGCTGGGCACCCATCCCCTTCTGACACCTGGAGAGCACTACTGGCACCTGAGCTGCTGCAGGAACCAGCTCAGTTACCGGACTCCTCGTGTTCAAACCACTCCACAGGCTTTCAGGACGCTTGCCTAATAGACCTGAAGTGATAACTCAACCCAAGCAAAGCATTTGTGGGACTGCAATCCCATTTCTCAGAGAAACGTGGCACTTGAGGGCCTGAGTAGCACCGACTTTTGATGATTTTTAAACAAAATCTTCCAAAAGTGGAATTTAGCCACCTGAAAAAAATCACTCCCTGTCTCGCCCCTGCTCATTCAACACATTCGGGGCTGCACACCGCGCTATCACGCAGTGTCCCATACACGTTGACAATAGAAAACTATTCGCATTCACTTTAGTTCACCCATACCCACTGAAACCAAGGCAGGGTCTTAATCCAGTATTCTGCTGGAGCCCAGTACGCTCATTCCAGTAGCAACCAGACCAGAGAAGAGTGCAGAACTGGCCTAGTAACACAGGTGATCTATCTTTCTCGTGTCCACTATTTACATGCCATTCACAGCCAGGTAAAAAGCAGCCCATTTTTGTGCCAGTATCACATGCAAACACCCACCACCCGAGCCTGGGACCACGCTGAAACATTCCCCTATGTTGGTTTAATGTCAAAAAGTTATGCCTAAATCAAAGCAACGCTATGGAGAACAGTGGGGAAAAAGAATAAAGGGAAATGAAGTAAATTCAAAACTAAACCCAACCCAGACCTCCATCACACAGTGTCGGGGCATACACAGAAAACTCCTCAGCGTTAATTGAGGTTCTTTCTCCAGGGTTAGGTAGGAAATCCTCATCTCGCACGCCTCTGTCTAGCGTGTGTGCAACAGGCTGTCAGACTTCTCTGTGTTGTCGATAACCTTTGGGCACACACAGAAGTTCATTCTCAATGTAGTCCCTGCACTTTCACTCCTCAATGAAATAAGTCTGTGTCAAAAGACAGCTGATGTGTGTGGGGTTAAGCACATTATTGCTTCCAGCTTTCATTTTCCAGAAGATGTTGCTGGGGCCTGCTGCTATGGCCCATATCCTGCAGAGATGGACTTGACTAGAGCATTGCAATTTGCTTTCTCCAACATCCTATTGCTGACCCTTGCCTGTGATTGTTGTGTTTCAAAATCACCACACTTCCTCCTCTTAGTCAGAAACTTGGCTTCTCTCCAGAGGATGTTCAGGAGAGAAATACAGGTCAGAATAACCCTCCACCTTAAACTCCCCAGCATCTTCGCCTCAGCCACTCCTTTTCCACGTCATTAGCGTCAGGGCTGTAGGATGCCAGGAAGAGGAGGCCTTCAGTGGGAGCTCAGGGCTAATTGACATGCCTTTCAGGCAGCAGCGGTTCCAGGAATCAAACTAGTGTCCCCAGGGAGTGGCGGCAGAGGCAGCAAAAACCTTCCTCAGTGGCAGACGAGCTTTTCCATTTCCTTGGTTTCAAATCTTGCTTCTGTTCTCCCCAGTCTCTGCCGTGGCTCCAGCCGTGAATTCTAGGGAAGCCCAGCTGCCTCAGCAGGTATGGTCTCGTTAATGAGCAATTAGCTCCTAGCCTAATTGGGCAGCAGAATGGCTAATGAGCCCAGCCGTGGTTGTCTGTGCCCTCATTATCCTGTGCTCAGCCAGTGGTAATACTGAACTTCTGTCCCATTTCCGTCATGCCACAATCAGAGCACTGGCTGAAAGCTCAGATGTGCCAGTGCTTGCTGCCTTTTAGGGCTCTACAGTTGATGGTTTCTCTTCTTGGTTTCCTCCAGCAGGCCTGGAAAAGCTCCTCTCACTTCTGCACTACACAACCAGCTCCTCCCTCCCTCGTCTGACTCCTGCTCTTTCACTCGAGCAAGTTTTCCATCTCTCCTCTATGTATTTGTATTTGTGAACACCGATACATACAAATATTTCAGTATTTGTGGGTGCATACATGTTTATATATTCCCATGCAAGATGGAGACTTACGAAAATGAACAAGGGCAGCACTTACTTGCCTAAGGAACTCAAGTAGCTAAAGCATTTCCAGTGCAATACTGACCACTGCTACGTCTTGAGCACGTACCCAGAAGCTGGTCTAACCAACACAGGCACTCTGAGCACCCAGCGAGGAACCCCTGCCCCAAAGACTGGGCAGTGTTAGAAGGAAGGCGGGCAAGGCTAATCCAAATCTTTGCTTTGTAATTCTAAGTCACAAATCTTCAGGAGTCCTAAGGAAGTTCAAGTTGCAAATCACACAAGCCTGTTTTATTTGCTCTGCTTTGGATTCCAAGTTAGGGAGTTACCGGCTGTTGGATTTCACCCAGCATCGTAACTCTTTCCTATCATTTTTATCCTCGAGGTGAATAGTACAGATATAGAAGCAGAAAAAATGCTCCCTCGCAGCAGCCACAGACCAGCCTTTGCTGACTGCTGGAAGGCTGGGAAATCTTCATGAAGTTGTCTCATGGGTCTGAACATACCAATTAAAAAGAGTCTATCCTCACACATCTCAAAGCTTCCTACAGGAAAATGATTATTTCACAGCTACAGGAGTCCTTAACACAGAACCTCAACATTACGTGCCAGATTAACATGATACGTGAAAGATGCACTATCCACTTAACCAGCAAAGCTCTTTGGCAGAACTTATTTTTACTTTCCAGCATTTTGGAATCAGAGATGTCTTGTGAAAAGTGGCATATGACCCTTAATGACAGTAGATAGTCAAGGCTGGGGTGGGTTTTTTGGCTTTTAGTTTGGGGCTTTTTTGAGGGGGGTTGGGTTTTGTTTGGTGCTTTTTGTTTTTATGTCTTATCCGGTTGCTGGGTTTTGGATAATCTAAGTCACATTACTACGATGTGAAATATTCCACAGCTCTACCTGCTGCAGCAATGAACTATGTTCCTTCTAGGATTGATTATTCCAGCTTCCTGCTGCTCCTGATAAGGCTTTCCAGTGGCTGCTGATGGTTTTAAACATGGCTTCTTCTGCCTCCAGGGTACTTTCTTATATTAGATTATCTCAACATATCACACCCGCTCTTTAGTCGCTTCGCTGCCTTCCTGTTAAGAACCAAAATGATTTTTTAACTGCTCTTTTGCCCTAGAAGGACTTGTTTGACCTTGTTTTACCCCACCTAGTGGTTCTCTTCCTAGGTGCTCCATGAAACCAGCCAGAACAGGAGACCCTGTCACCTCCTGTACCTTATTACACACCCCCATGTCTCCACTTTTCACTGAGCATTTTGACTTTCATGGAACCAAATTGAAATTCAAGACAAAAAACCTTTCCCCCTTCTCGCTCTTTGTACAAACATTTTACCGTTGCCTTTTCTGACAGTCCGGGAGCAGGAGGCCAGCCTGACCCAAACTCCCCGAGCACAGAACCAGCGGTACCTGCTACCCCAGTGCTGATGATGCTGTCCGAGCAGGCACATCACACAGCACCAACAACGCCTCTTTAATGTTTTACACGTCCGGAGGAAAGAAAGACTGGGTCAAAGGCTCTATTTTAAGTACTGAAGGTTTTTTTTTAGGCCAAACCCTCTCAACACGTATTGATTCTTGCCCGAGCTGCTAGTAACCAGACTAAAACCCAACACATCTTTCATTTACAACAGAGGGACAAACTTTTTTCACCGTGGCTCCCCAACATTATGTTGGGGCCCTGCAGAATCTTTTTCACTTACGATCTCAGGGCAGTTAACAGTCCTTAACGCAAGCTTCATACCACTGTAAGCTTACAGAAGAGGAGGCTGAAGCACTGAGAAAGACTGAGCCAGCAATGGTAGATAAACCTTCTCCTCAAAACCATGCTGTGCATCGAGCCATTAACAACCTATCCCAGTATCTTTAAAGGGCTAATTTGAACAAATGCCGAAACACAAGCCAGTTAGAGAAGCTTCTCACGTCTTTTCCCTTGCATGTGCCAAAATCCTTCCTTGCTATTGGGAAAAAAAAGTACGGTCATGTGCATGGGATTGATTTCCCAGAAGTCCAAGACTGCATAATGCCAGGCATTCCACAGGGGCAGGCAGCAAACAGAATATTGTGTGCATTTTTGACAGTCTTTCCTTTTACTGTGGGCTCCCCACAGCGTTCCTTTTTAAAAAAGCTTCCGTACAGCCCCGTTTCTATCTCCTGGCTCACCCACCTCCTCTTGCTAATATTTTATTTATTGCATCCCGATCCTAACAAGTGAGCTTTTCTCCAATCACTGCTAATTAGACTGGGTGTCTCTCCAGAGCTGGCATGCACACGGATCTAGACAGAACACAGGTGTGCTTTGCAATTCACAGCAAGTACTCAGCGTCCACACAGATTGACCAGAGACCAGAGCACTCGAACAGACCTATCTTACCCACAAGTCCAGCTACCCGCAACAAGAATTAATATTGCATTTCACTGAAAGCAGAAGATAGCAAAAGATTGGCTGAGCCTATTTATCAGTGTGGCAAAAGCAATGTAAAGGCAGACACCTACAGGGAACTATTTCTCTTCCCCTCTCTTTGGCCTGTTTCAAAAAGCCGGTTACCGGCTCAGGGTTGAACACTGTTGATCTCAAAGTCATCTCTCTGATATTGTCGAGAAGTTTTTCCAGCTAAGAATGCAGACTTGGAATTTCCTTCTCAGGGTGAATCCATGGTTGGTACTCTTTTTTTGCATCTTCAGGACAAAAATGGAGAATATGAGGTGAAGCTGTGAATGTAGAACGGGGGGGACTTGCCAGGAGCTAGATAGTGGCTGGGCACCTTGCAGTAAAAGCCAAATGAAAGGGTGTTTCTGGAAGCTATATAGATGGTACTGCAGTCCAAGGAAACATCTCCAGAAAGTAAGCAGTAAATCTCGTTCCCTGTATATAAGAAATCAGTGTTGGAAATGGCAAAAGGGACTTCCATACTGAAAAAGGTATTTACAATGCAGCACATCTTAGACACGTGAATAGAGCTGTATTTCACCACCTGAATTCAGGCGTTAAACAGAATTAACAGCACCCATTTCTCAACCATGGCAGAAGAAGGTAAGAATAGTTTGGCCAACCTGTGTGTCAGTACAGACAAGGCAGCTCAAAGGAGGCCCTTCTAAGGATGGTTTTATGTGTGGATACATGAAGAAATCCTTTAAGCAGGCTCATTTCCAGGGAAATAGTTAAAATGCAACCAGCAGAAGCTATGTGTAGGAGCTGGTAGCAAGTCAGGAGTTGCTCAAAGCAGGATTTAAACTTCTGACCTTCCAGCTCTGGGAAGGTAGAGGTGGGGGGGAAGGAAAACAGTAGAGGTGGATGGGGAGTAGTGGAGAAGGTCATAAATCTTTTCATTCCTCCACAACCATTCAGAGTGACACGAATAAGATGTTCCCCACCAGCAATGCTGCAAAAGATGAGGAGCTGAGCAGGTGGGCTGCAGGATGGGGTCTTGAGTAAGACTCCACAGAGCCGCTCTTCACAGGAAACAACAACTGAGTAACTTCTGAGTCCAGCTCCAGCCAAATCACCTCTTGCCACCAAGAGAGTTGTGGCAAGTTAAGAGGAGAAATCTCCAAGCTCTGGCAGGAAGGTTTCTGGGATGAGGCAGATGTTCTCCTTGGTGCGTGGCAGAGTGGGGTGCCATCATTTATCTCCTCACCAAAGACTGTATTAAAAATAAAAGCTGAAAAGCCACCAGCTGGATGCCATGCACATGCCGGGCAGAAGGCCAGGGGTATTGCTCTTTCTCACTTTACAAACATAGGCCTCTAGCACAGGAGATGCTAAATATCAAAGGGCATGGCTGAAACTGTGCCGCATGCTTGGCAGGGTTGGTGGGGACAGAGTTGACACCTGGCTGAGGACAACATGAAAGCCAAAGAAGGCTCTTTCTTAGCAACATGCTAGTTCATTCCAAGTTCATTAGTAATCAGGTGGTTTGCTTTCGGCTACTCCCGATCGACTTCCACCTGGCTGGGATTCAGTCCGTCCTGACAGGCTACACCAACATACACACCAGCTCTTGACACCAGACTTCCCACTCCTCGCCCCAGCTCTGAGGACATCTTTGCAGAAAGACCTAGCACATGGAGGGTTCTTCCCTGCCACAACTAAAGGTTTGAAAAGCAGGTGTTGTATTTCTTCCCGTGTGCCAGCACTTACATCTTTGTGCCCTCTGCTAAAGTGCTGCTGTTCTGCGCTCAGGCAGTTCAGTCGGAATAGGTCACAGGTTTGAGCAGTCTGGAGAAAAGAGCAGGTGAAAAACCCACGCACGCTAGGAAATGTCTGCGCCAGTGACAGAAAGGAGGATATGAGTGACATCACCTCCACATCCATTTCTCCATCTTCTCCCCTCCCTCCCCCATGCTAGTGAATATTGCCAGCAGTGCCTGCAGGGCTGTCAGCTGGACACAAACCACTTGCACGTTCAAACAGAAGAGGCACAGGCTTCCACCCCGTCCGAACTGCTACAGAATACCCCAAACTGATCTGGAGGAGCCATTTTTAGTATAAGCAGACTTAGAAATGGGGCAGAGTACCTCCTGGATTTTGAATCAAACAAATACAAAAGCAGCCAGGGCTGCTGATTCTGGATCCTAACGCGAACTCCTGTCCCTGGGCCGTTTGTTCCTGTCTACTCTCATAGGAGTGACAAGGCACACTCCTCATCGCTGCCTGGGAACAAAACCCCATGGAAAGAACAAAGCTAAACACTTCTGACAGAGCAACTAAGACTTAAGAGGCACTTCTGGCACTTGATAGGCAGATTACTTTACATCTGTAAGCATCTACAACACCCAGCTCCCCACCGCTCATGCACTATGCAAGAGTAGGCACTAGTTGCTGACCAGGTTGTAAAATTGGCCTTTGCAGCTATGGAATAGGAATTGAGCCTTGGGGCTCTGCTGGGCCCAGAGCTCCTTCGACTGCAGCCCTGTTGGAGAACATTTAGCTTTGTCCTTGAACTTGTAACACGTTCTTCCCTGCCTTTGGGAGGTGCTGATGGGTATTTCACGGAAGCAGAACAGGTTGTGTTTCTCCCTTTAAAAGCAAAGTTTGTGATGCGATTTCCCCATACCCTTCATCCCACAGAAGCACAAGCAATGGCTGTAATGACAAACCAAGTTGGAGCTTTCCTTGGCTTCCACAGGACCTGTCATCAGTCAGTAGCACTTGGGGGAGCATGTTGCAGTAGCTGAGTTCTCTCAAATCCTGGCGTCCCCAGCAAGAGAGATGCGTGGGGAGGGGTCACAAAACACTTCCATACAAAGAGCTAGGGCTGGAGATACACCACAGTGAACAGCCTCTAGACAGAAATTAAAAAGGGATCCATCTCAAAGAGTGTCCTCTCCCCTTTATGCTCCTGTTTGCAATGGGTCAGTGCCCTGAAGGTTGCAACAGCTCTCCCAGACCTGGGGGACACCACCTGCTTTCCTTGGAAAACCCAAGATCAGACAACTGATCAGCACAGACCTGTGTCCTAATCAGCTGAGAGGCAGGACAAAAAGAGCCTGGGACAAAGAGAAAAGGCTTTTCATGCTTGGAATCAACACCCAGACCAGCCCCTATGGACATTTTGCTGGCAGATTTGCATGCACAAGCAGTGCTATACACACACCCCCAATATTCAGCATATATATATATACACACACACACAAGCTACATGTTTATATAAAAGCACAGAGAACTGAAGGATGCAGGAGCCAGGCATCTGCTATCAGGGACTTCCAGCAACACACTGAAGTTGCCCTGAGCTCTTGCTCCCTCACAGTTTTTCTGTAGCACTGACAAAGTGCTGCTGGTGTTCTTAATACAGGCAAGGCACTACTCCTACCCCAAAGAGCTTGCCTAACACCAGTAATCAGAGATATTGCATGACATAGCTAATTACCACCTTAATTTACTTTAAATAATTCTTAGATAGCTAGCCACACTCTCTTAGTAACTTCTACATGCAAAAACCCCAAAGAGTTACACAAAGCATTACTGCGGATTTCATGTACAGACACACAGGTATCATCTGCAGCCTGGAAATTCAGCAACTATTGGCAAGCTGAGCTGAGATCAAACCCTGACCCCCCTGCTGTGCCCAGAGAGGAGGCAGCAGAGCCCCCAGTTTGTGATTTGGAATGAAACATCTCAGCAGAGCTGCAGAGTGTTCGTGAGCAAGTCACGTCCTCAAGTATTCTTGACCATGACGTGCTTGGGAGCAGTACAGCTCACGCTAGAGCAGGCCCCGGGCCGCAGAAAGGCTCTAAATCCAGGCCTGAATTTCTGAAGCATGTTAGTCTATTGAACAATCTTATCCCAACTTCTACGCTTGTGGAAGACCAACCCACATATTGATGAAATGTCGGTTCACGGATTTCCGCACCCGACCACGACAACGCTTGAGAGAGAACCACTTTTAGGGGAGCTCTGCAACACTGTAAGGTTTGGAGGGCTTGGGGGCAGGGAAGTAATGGAGTGGAGATGGCGAGAACTGTCAAAGTGGGCTCCTACTATCATTCTCTGTCTTTAAAACTGATTTTTTGGAGATAAAGTATTTGCCACATAGAAGAAGAGCACTCCTCTTCCTGCCTGCCCCAAGGCACCCTCTGCATCCCATGTAACACTCCTGCCCATCACATTCGTGCTGCCCAACAGCCTATGCCTTCACTTGCTTCATTTACCCTGATCCTCTGACCTCCTTCACCACTTCTTAACCCCGCAGACTGCCGGGGACTGGGCAGCGCATAATGCACAGGCAGGGTCCAGGCTGCCACAAACACAGGCTGGGCAGTAAGAGGCCCTGGCCCCGCACTTGCAGATGCTCAGAGGTTGAAGCTGTGCCCAAGCCCGGTCCACGCATACCAGCTTTGGACACACTCCACAAACCCCTGAGGGCTCTGACACCAGGAGCCGGGTGCCCACGCTGCGACAGGATTACTGCAAGGGAAACTTTCTGAAAGGCAAACTCCCTGTAAGGCATCGTGAGTTAAGTCCCCTCTCGATACGCTGGTGCCACATGCAGAAAAGAGAGATCAATAAGGTCAGAAGCATTTTATGTAGGGCATCCTCTACTGATCGAATGGAGGCCAATCCTTACCAGACCAATACAGTTTGACAGTAGCCATTGATCACTGCGGTACCTCTGCTTAACAAATGCCATCTCCCCTCAGCAGTGACTGACAGGCACGCTGGTGCGCCCTCCAGACACGCTTGCTCTCAGGAGGCTGTGGCAGTCACACCAAGAAAGCCAAAAACTCTCGAAGAAACCCCCTTGTGCCATCACCCAGCTGCTGGATGGTGTGGAAGAAGAGCGCTGTTGTTAGCTGGGGTTGTTATATTAAATATTATTGCATGGCTTGTGTGTTTTTCAAGTTCAAGAGTGATCCTGGAGTTGGGGCCGTCTAAAAGAAACAAATATTCTCAGGGCAGCTGCCTCGTGTTTATGTCCCTGCTCCCACACAAGGGCATCAAAAGCATTGCTTGCAGGGAGGGAAACCAAGGCACCAGGAGGCCGTGCAACTCATGCAGGGCCACACAGCCGGTCAAGAGTCCAGGCGAGCATTCCTGCACTGCCCTGGGAAATACATGTGCACGGGCACAGAGAGCAACTCCAAGGGCCTGTCCTCCCAGCCCCTAACGTGATGCAAAAGAGAATGGCGACCACTCTGCTGCACCAGAGAAAGCCCAAAAAGGTTGCAAGCCATGAGGGTGAGAGAGGAGGAAGCAGCCGGGAAGTTTTGGCATCAGAAACGTTTTTTCAAAACAAAAGCACCCCCTGGAAAGGCACGGCCTTGCAGCGTTGTGTGGGAGCAGGTGGTCCTAGAGCGAAGACCCAGCTTTCCCCCTGCCATGGGGAAGCCCACCCTTCCATGTTGGTGGAAGTCGCGCTCTGTGACCATCCTTCGGTACAGAACTGCTCTGAGTTCCTCGAGCCTTCCAGGAAACACGCTCAAGGGTAAGGGCTGAATTCCTTTTTTTCTGAGCATCTGCTGCCATCCGGTGGCAAAGGCGGCAGTGGCAGCCGGGGCCTCCCAGGACAGCCTTGGCAGGGCCAGAGGAGCAGCTCCTGGCAAGAGGGAAGGAGCTGCCTCATGCTGACCTGGACAGGGAAAGGGCTGGGTGAAACCACAGACAAGAAACCATCCCATCACACTGAGGGCTGACATCGGGACAAATGGCCAGTTCTAGCCTACTCCCCTCACATCCCTTGGTCTTCCTTCAGATGTCCTCTCCTGCCACCGTCCGTTGTATTCCACCCAAGGTGGAAGGGCTTGCCCTGCCCCAGAGCCAGTGCTCCAGTAGCCAGGAGGCCCTGCAAAGGCGGCTTTGCCAAGTCCAGCTGGGCACAGAAATGAGCGCCAGGGACAGCAGCCAACTGTTCATGTTTTCTTCTTTGCCATCTTGTAAATAAAAATCAGCCAGACAAGAACCCCGGAGGCCCAGCCAGAAACAGTCCAGTCCCCCATCATCTGAGAGCGTCTGCTCTGCGTGACTCAGGACTCAGTCTGGCACGTGCAGAAATACACAGGGCACTGCAGACCGCAGGAACGCTGCGCAGCAGCATCTTAGACTTGATTAAAAAACAGCAGCCACATACCTAGACACTCTGAGGACAGAGCTGAGATGCCTGGAAGTTACTATTCCTAAGCCAGCCATCCTCTTAAGAGAGAGACCTCACCCATTGCAAAGGCTGAGCCGTGATAGGTAATGATGTAGGAAGTGCAAGTCCAGATCTTCACTTTCCAAACGTTGCAGCCAAGGCTCAGCTCATCATCTGTAGTGTCCCAGGACCTCAGAGCAGACATGGGACTATACAGCGTGGCATACATACACTGTGCAGACAAGCTCTTCATGCTACAGAGGTTACATGTTCAGGTAGAATATTGTAAACGTTGCTCTCAGTTACGGCAAATAAATCCAGCTGAACTCCACAGCATTTCTCCTACTTTAAGGTGGTGTAACCAGCGACTCATGATGGAGCACTTTAGAAGAGATGCTTCTGCTCCAAGCTTTAATTGGTGAGGAGCACTGGAGAAGAGCCACGGAGACTAAAGCATCATCTTACTGCCTCCTCCAAAGCACCAGCTCCAGAGCATTTGGGGCCAGATCCGCACCAAGTAACAGGACCTTATTAGCAGAACAGAAGGTGTAAGTAACCCCAGCAAGCCACGTTCAAATCGCATCTGAAATCACGGCACTGCAATTATTAATTCTGTAGCCATCAGGCTTCAAGGGTCTCAAGAACGTTAGACTTCCATCTGTATTACATAAATACAAACAGTAGAAATCCATCTGTTCAAAGCTCTTTTGAAAGAGCAAAACCAGAACCTGCCTCTGTTTTATACCCGGGGAAACCAAGGCACAGCACAGCAGCACAAGGATGTGTGACAGAGCCAAACAGCACCCGGACGGATTGGCGAAGCCGTCAGCCCAGGCCCGGTGGGACAGATGTATCTTTCCATGGGCCATTAAGTAATCTGTGCTGAAAGCCAAAATGCTGTTTGAGAGAAATGAAAGCCCGGAGTTGCAGGGAGGATTACAGCGACTGAGATCCCTTGGCAGAGCTGCCATCAACACCTGCCTGTGCCTATTAGCCTCTCGCTGTCAGGAACGCTACCGTGATGTTACCTCAACCTGAAGTCCACGTCAAAAGAAAACAAAATGCCACCACTTGGAGGTGGAGCTGGCAGGAGACACACAGAATTCACACTTTGATGTGGAATATGCAATTTATAAAGAAGGGGTTGTGTTTGCTCTTTGGTGTGGCACTTCTTTACCTGCTTTCCCCTTTAACCAGACAGGAGGGGATAAGGTAAGAGAATTTCCAGCTGACTCTGCCCAACACGGTGATCTACAAGCAGGTATTACTTCAGGTATTACTCTTTATCAAGGTCTCTGCATTGAACTCCTTCCTTTACTCAACCCTCAACCCATGTCGGAACAGACTGTCCCAGGGAGAAGCTTCAGGACAGTTCTGTCCCACTCCTGCCCAGCACACCTCGTCCCGTGTCCCACTACGAAGGCACCTTGGTTCTTTCCACCCTTTGCACTCAAGAGCCCAACTGCACAAGCCTTACACAGTTCCTTTTCCCTCCCCCTTATGCTCCCTATTTCTCATTCCATCTGACACACCTGCTTGAAAAACAAATGTGGTCCTATCACCCCAGAACAATACATTTCCAATAAGCGTATAAAAGACCTTCTATTGACACGAATAAATTGATTGTGACCATTACTTTGTAGCTGCTTCCCACAGAAAAAGCCTCTTAAAGGCAGCCCGAGGCAGGAAAACAACATTTACATTTAGATGAAGGCATTTCTGTCACAGCACCTCCCAACAGTTTCTGGCCGCAGGTATTGTCTCCAGAAGAAATTAGTGAAGTCAAGAAGCTTCGCTTTAAATAACATGGCAGGAAAAGGAGGAAAAAAAAAATACTTCTACAGTATTTCTGCAAGCATTTTGTAGTCTGGAATCATATAATCTATAGCAAAGCAGTGTCAAGGGGTGAAAGGAGAGCAGTGCCATCACAGCAGGGAAAAACAGCAAAGAGATTATGTCTGGAAACCGCTTTTTCCAGTACAAACCCTGTTAAAATACCCTGTTTTGTGGGCACCAACAGGTACAGGGGTTTCTATCACCGAGCTCTGACCTGACAATGGACTAGGTTCCATGCTGCTGTGAAATGCTATAGTACCACCACGGCTTTACACCACACAGGCTTTACCTGCAGTTCATTACACTCTAAGTCTTCAAGACATCTGACAAATGAAACGCGTGGTACGTTGCTTCAGCACTGACAGGGTGGAAGGGCTTTGCAAAGGTACCTATTTTAATGGTGGTGGGTTTTTTTTCCCCAGCGAGCACAGATCTGACAAGGATTTTCACTACCCTTGGCATCCACATCCCCAACCACCACGGAAACGTCAGCCAACAACAACTGACCTGTGTTTTTTGCCGCTGCCGTTGAAAGGCTCGTCTGTGCTAGAAATTTGCCCTGTTTCTGCACTACACAATAGTGACAAGAGTAAAAACAGCAGATGCAAGAATAACCAACGAAATTACGGTTTATTGTCTTTCCTATTGTAAAGGAATAAATATCTTGCAGTCAGTCAGCTGGGGAAGAAAAGCGAGTATATCCACCTCCCTAAGCAGAACCAGCTGCAGTAAAACTCAGCACAGACCAGGCTTTAATCCAGCACTTTGACGAATGAGGGACAGACAGAGATGACAAACCCTGTAGGTGCAGCACGTTCTCTTGTTGAGCCAAAAAAAGCTGATCAAAAAGGGGGCAAGAAACCAGAAAACCTCATTAATAGTTTCAAAGTAAAGCTGTGCCACAGACTCTGAGACAGGATATAATCAGGGGATTATTAAGTATTGTCATCTGAATGAATTAGTACTTGCAGCCCAGCGCCACCCTAGGGACTGAAGCCTCTGCACAGATTCCAAGTCTAAGGTCAACTCAGAATGAGTTACAACCTACACAACTGCAGACAAAGCTTCCCCATATGCTGAGGCAGCTGCAGAAAACTTCCCAGCTGCTCTCCTGACAGCCTGCCTTCACCTGCAGGGTCCCTGCTCGTCAGCACGTGATGGAATGTTCAATTAAATGCTGTTTTATTACAAGCAGTGAGACACTTCACAGTTGCCCTGTATCAACCCTAGCATTTTACAAACCATCACAGTTCGGTATCACAAGACACGACACGTTCCCTCCCCTCAAACAACGGTTAGAGGAATATTTGCAACAGGAAGAAGACACTGCTGGCAGGTACGCTGGACATCGTGCAGTTCAGGGCTGAGTGGACCCTTCCACAGAAAAAAGAGCACCCAGAGAACTCACATATTTCAAAAGAGACGCTCGGACTATTAAATGATTGCCTCTGTTAATCCTCTCGCCTTACTTCCAGTGAATGGTCACAAACACTCCCTCAGTGACAAACCAACCCCTCAGTATTAGGAGGAGTTGGAGGGAAGCTGGGAAGTGTGCTTTTCACAGAGTCACAGAATTACTGAGGTTGGACTAGACCTCCAAGGTCATCAAGTCCAGCCTATGACCCAGCACCACGACATCAGCCAGACCAGTAATCTGCTGCTGAGCATCCTCTTGTGCTTCTTTAAATACTGTCACTGATATCCCTTTCCCTTGCTACTACACAAAAAGCGTTACGTTGTGAAGGAACAGACTCAAGAGAAGCCAAAAGGAAGATAAAACAGCGACAGTTAGATGACAACAAAACGATCCAGCTTAGAGGGAGGAAAACCCCCCACGAAGCTGTGGGCTGAGTATTTTGAAAGCATACGTTCACCCGTGTTACCAGGCCAAGAACGCTGGATTCCGTGTCATTGCCTAGTCATTAGGGTTCATTCAAACAAGCTGCAACGGCAGAGAAATTTCCATCTTGCAGATTTGACTAATAGTCTGTTCCAGGAAACCAAGACCCCAGGCAAAGTGAAATACAACTTCACTGACATCATGCACTGCTATTTTCCAAGGCCAGCGCATCAATTTATTCCGTAATTTCTCTCCCGTACACATGTTCCCTGGTGCAGGAAACTCAGCCTTGCAGCTATAGCAAGAGACAGGAGCGTTCATAAGCTAAGCAACGACTCTGCCGAGCATGCTTCTTTCTGGTGACATTGCCACAGGTAAGGACGTCGGACAAATATTTCAAGAGCCAACAAATAACGGAATGGAATTGCAACAGGACTCAGAAACGGAAAAGATCTACACTCATCCAGAGTAAAAGGATGAGTAACAAGACCGACTGCTCGAATCTTTTCCAGGTCTTTGGCAACCGTACTTCTGAGTTACTCTAAGTGTGCTTTGGTGTAAGGAAAAGCACACTACTTCATTAATATTAATAATCAGTAAAATTACACTTTCACTGAAGCTGAATTTGATTTAGTTGCCCTCAAATGTATACACTTTTGACCTTCCAAACCCAAGAGACGTGCACGCCATGGAATTATCCTGTCCTTGATTTTCTACCTGCCAAGTGTCCTCCACTAACTAGGCACTATTTTTTATAGTTGCCTTCTCCCCTTTCTGCAGAGCAATGCAAGATCAGCCAAACCCTTCCACTACTCATCCAGCCAGAAAGTGCACTGGAACAGTGTTAATTGGGAAGACACAGCAGAGTTCTGCAAAGTGTTTGAGAGTTTATACAGATCAAGATGGTTTTTTCCCTGATTCCTTCATTTGTTTTTTCTTTAGGGGAGAGAGTGGGAAGGAGGATGAGGATTAGGAACAGGGCAGGGAAGTACAATTTTTTTATTTACATAGATATATATGTAAAAAAAAATTAAATAAATAAATATATATATATAAAATTAGTTGAATTTGCAGTGGCCGAGTTACCACTTCTACAGGGATGAGCATTTGTGAAGAACAAAAACCACCGCCGGGCTAAGCCGTCCGCTTGGGATCTGTGGTTTGCGTTTTGTTGCTTTATCTTTAGTTTGCAAAGTCAACACCATGAGAAAAATCAGGCTTCATTTCCTTGCATTAAAGGAACCAAGCAGAATTGCGAAGGGTGCCCTGTACATCCAGGGCATCCAAAAGGCTCTTCCCTCCCCCACCAGACACAGGACTTCTGATAGAGAGACTGCCCTGGAAGAAGACCCCACACAACACCAGCAAGGCTTTCTCAAGCTTACCTGTCGCACAGGAGAGCGAGGGAGGAAGAACATCCAGGATCGTCGATGCAGGAGCAGCAGCCTGGGATGTAGGGGAGCGCACGTGTCCCAGCAACACGAGCAAAGAGAACAAGCTCCTGGGTTGCCTCAGGGACGCGTCAGGAGGAGCACAGAGGGACGCAGCTCCTTGGGGACCAAGGGATGCTGCCCAGGAGGGGCAGAGGGAAAGCTGGCTCCCGCTGGGATCAAGGAACGCTGCAGGAAGGACCAGGGGATGGGCTTCCCGAGGCAGGCATGGCTGCTGGCAAAGGCTGTGCCCCACGCCTGCCTTCTCCCCTCAACGAGGGAATGGCTCTCACCTGCGGAGGGAACGGCTCTCACCTGCAGCTGCCACCCCACCTGTGAGGGACCCTCGGCACCTTCCAGAACCTTCCAGCCCAGCTGCCCCTCTGCACAGGGCCCTGACGAGGCCCCACCCCTCCCCACACTCAACCCTCCACAGCCCCAGGAAGGTTCCTTGAAGGTCTTCAGGGACCAAACCCAAGGCCCAGAAGCTTCTCCAGAGAATGGAAATGCCACAATAAGCAATATTAGAGCTGCCTTTTCTCACGTGCAAGGAGCAGGAAATAAAATTCCTGACTGAGCACCCAGCTTCGCTTTTCTCCTTGCTCCTGAATGCAAGTTCTGAAAAGCGACCCATGGTCCAGGAAGGACTGAAACCCAACGGGTGCCTGGGGGACTTCTGACAGCCGACATGAAGTCTGGTAACGTGCACATAAAGCCACAGGATAGCTGGCTTGCAGCCTTTACCCTTGCATCATTAACACAAGACCACCGCTGCAACAGAAGCCATATTGTTCAATTTAGGCAGTAATGAAAATCCTCTCTGGTCTTGTCCCCATAGGTTTCATCATTTTAAGGCTGGAAACTCAGAAACTAAAGCGAGAAAGGGAGGGCAGCCTAAGCCCATTCAAGTTCTACATTAAGTGCAAGGAATTAAAAACCCCAAAGAAATGTCAAAATAGATACCATAGCACGTGTTCAAGCCAGCCTCGGAAAAAGCGCTTTCAGAAGCTATTTCCAGGAGACAAGAACTGACCTTACCCTCATAAAATGCCACAGGGTATAAATAGAGCAGCCTCTTCAAACACGCAGCTCCAGACTCCCGTGCAATTTGTCACGAATACTTCTCCGTCTGCTTCCAGCACCCTCGAACAACAGGGCACTCTTTTCTCACTGCCCTCAGAGCACTAATCAGCTCGGACTGGCATCAAAACAGCTATTTCTGAAAAAATCACAGATCCAAACCAGAACCCGATCAAGAACGCAGCCTTCCCGGCTCCCTTTGGCCATTCCTTCTGCGAAGACACTCGCCACCTCTCTGTGCCACATTCCCCTGCGTTTTGGAGATGCCGATTATCAGGAGCTGCAAATACGTAACACTCAAAACATCTCACACAAATACGTTACAACCCCTGACCGATGGAAGGCCTGAAACCACCACAGGTACACACAAAGGAACTTGATGCAATTTGAGAGCAAATTTTAGCTTTTCAGGAGGCAACGAATATTGTGGATCTTCCTCTGCGGTTCTCACCCCTCTGGAACGCATCTCTTGCCAGCTCCGTATCAGCTGTGTGCAAGACAACTCTACAGGCACGAAGCAACATCTCGTAGAAAATACGACGCACGGAGAGCTTGGCTGCTGGGGTATATATAGTGTACTAGATCCAGTTTCGAGCTTACACTTCCTGAGTCACCAGGCCTCATTCTCCCTCGCATGTCTTCCCAACACCTTCGCTTCACAGGCAAATTTAGGAGATGACGGCACGCAGCCTTTCCTACTTGGCTGAAACCAGGGGAATTGTCTTCTCTGGTTTAAAAGTTCTCATCCTTCCACTCTTCTCTGGCTGACGCAGTGCGAGCTTACACACACTTCATTTTAGCTTCTTGTTTGTGCTGAGGCCCATCAGTGGCTACAATCTGTTACCAGCGTACGCAGAAAGCCCCTTTAGTCACGACGGCCAAAACATCCTTGTGCATTCACTTCATTAATTTGACTTTGTAACTTGTGGGAAAAAATGCCCAAGTTCTGCAGTAAGCTCTGCCCAAGCTCTCCCTAGAGCAGAAACATGCCTCAGGGAGGCAGAACGTCCTCTGGGACGGGACATGATGCCGGTGTACTCTGCATTAAGAATGAATTGACCTCAGAAGAAGGAAAAAGTAAAGGCAAGACAGCTTTGAAACGGCCAAGATGGCCTTGCCAGCTTCCCGTCTTATCCCAGATGAGAAGAACTCTTCTCCCGCTAACAACAATCAACAGACACATTTCGCTTGCAGGCAAAACCTGGCTGCTGTAGTGTAGCTTGGTTTTATTTATGTCCACAAATATTTCAAAAAAATTACAAAATACTCAAATGGAGAGAACACAGAAGTCACAATTTCTGGGTTTCTACTCTGTTTACACTGTGTTATCCCATGGCAAACTACTCATATATACATTAAGCTTCAAGATATATATAAATGTAGCAGTCAGAATGTACACTCTGCTTTAACGGTGCAGTGAAACAAGCTCAACCATGACGACATAGAACAAGAGAGACGTTTCAAAAACACTAAAGCAAAATCTTAAAATAAACTTTCAAAACAGAGGAAAAAGAAGAGAGATTTCTTAAAAGGAAATCAAAAGGTCTGGGTTGTTTTAACAGGGCATCGAACACCAAGGTGGCTTCAAAAGCCACTGCGTGTAAAGTTGTAGTTAATCATTAGTCTAAAATGGAAGAATCTCAGTGCTTGTTTGCTGAATGATGTGAACAAAAAACCTAAAAATCATCAGAACGCTTTTCTGAGGGGGAAAAGAGATTAAGGAAAAGCTTTTGAACAGACTGCAAGCTTCAGTTAGGAAAAAAAAAGTACAGAGAGAGGACAATTAACTTTTTTTTTTTTCCCTTGAGAAGAACTATAGCTAAAAACAACAGCAAAAGAGAAGGGTCAGGAGAAATGGCTGAAGTGGCTGAACTCCCCCAAACTCCCCAGTTCCACGTGGTAAAAACAAGGAGGGGAGGTTTAACTGAAATGTGCCCAGTGAGACCTTTAATGCAAAGCGAGGCGCTCTCTCTGCTGAGCAGACCCATCTTAGCAAGGAAACCCTCTGCCAGCACAAGCAAAAACCGTTCCTCAGAAGAAAACCTTTTCACCTGGTCGCTGCAGACCATGAAGGCATTGCCAGACGCCTTTACTGTCCTCGGTTCTAGACTGCCCTGATGGTCTCCCACTCCCAGGAACACTAGCTGTTCCTCCTCACGCCTTCACAGAGTTCAGATAGAGCAGATGGAACCGATTAAACGCCACTGCGGTGCTTTAGCACTGGAGATCCGGAAAAAAGATCAACATCAGCTGAAATAGTCCTCCTCCCTCTCTCCTGTACACTCTTGCCTGAATTAGACCTAGAATACTCCAATACGTATTTTTAACTGATCAATGGATGTTATTGACTGTAATCTGTGGGCACTGGTTTGAGGTCCAAGCGGGGGGTGAAGCACTGTGCGTGCCACGCCTTCCATCCCAACGTATGATTAACTACAAGTTTATCAAACATGGCTCAGTACAGTCCTATGACACAACCATCACACTGAACAGCCTACAACAGCAGAGAGAGAGCACTCGTGAGTTAAGAGAGAGAATGGGGGGAAGTTATGCACCAGCAGAAAAAAAAAAACGGCCAGCAGCTTCAGATGTCCATTGGTTGCATCACCCTCTGCTCTGGCAAAGAAAACCCATGGCAAAACAGTGGAAAAAAAAAAGGAATAATTCTGCCCAGACAGTAAGCAGAGCTGTCTCCAAAAGAATGCTCACTGGCCTTCTGTGTATTCCTCTCCTTTTACCATCCACATGGGAACTAGCCAACAGGAGTCATTCTGCGTGGACCTGTTGTGCTGGGAGTCAGTAAATGTTACTGTCCATATATCCGGTTAATCCCAAAGCGGTAAGTTCCTGAGATGCAGAACACTGGTGGCAGTTAAAAAGTTGTAGCTTACAAAAACAAAACGAGAACAGTCAAAGAGAAATACAGACCGGTCTTTGCAAAACAACTTTAAGAACACTGAGTGGCCTAGCCCACTTTTCTTAAGAACGTATCAAACCTAAGAGGCCAGAAAGAGCACGTCCTCCAAAAATACGCACATGCATACAAAATTCTGGCTGTACGAGTTTGAGCCACGGAACATCTTTAAAAAGAGATTTTAGAACAGATTATTTCTTGGAACTTTTGCCTAAAGTTCTAAAACCAATTTAAGTTTCCAAAAGGTAATAGGAAAGAAGTGTAACATGGGCCACACTGAAAACTAACCCTTGAAGTAGGCATCAAAAAGGTAAGCTAGTTCCAAGGGACATCTGTACTGCTGAGAAACCCAACTCAACAGAAATCATCTGCAGAACAGAGAGATGTAACACAAACAAAGAAACCCCAAACAACCAAACCAACCAAAAAACCAAGAACAGAAACAGTCATTTGCAACATTATCCCTGCAGCTCCCTTTAATGCTTATTGTTGATATCAAACCAAATTTCAAGCTTTTACCCATTTGAAATTATTGATAGCCATCATTCCCTTTAATTAAAGGGATAATTATATATATATTTTTTATTAAAAAATCAACTCTGTATTCTGTCAATACCAGGTAGGAATTCACAATTTGTGATGTTACTGAAAATCAAGATAAATGTTTCTGGAGTTTTGTTTTGTTCTGTTTCTCCCCTCTACCCAAAAAAAGTTATTTACAGACTTAAAAAGCCATGCTGCAGAACTGAGCTCTCTTTAAAATTATGAAGATTTCCTACAATGTATTAAAATAAAAGTAGATTTTTATTATTATAGCACTTGGATTCAGAGCTTGTTATGTCACCTACTTGCAATCCTTGTTTTTTTTCCAATAGCTATAGATGCATTGAGTGTCTCTTCACGCACAGTGACTTGTGTTGTGAACCTGATTCTAGCACCTACTCAAAACGAACTAGTAAGAAAAGAAAAAAAAAAACCAAGATTGCAGGAAGTTCTCTGAATATTCCACACAGTCCTGTATTTTCAATAGGCTTCTGAATACGTTGTCATGCAGGGAGACCCACACCAGTCTTGAGAAATCTTCTCTACAAATGAACACTATGCTGATAAGTCTCTACTTGTTGGGTGGTTGTTTCTGTTTTAAATATATAAAGAAATCTTTATAAGATATTCTTTTCCTTTTGTAGCTTTTATTGTATGTAAAAATGTTCCACTCCTTCCCAAGGACTGGGGTTTCCATAGCCAGCATTACAAATAAATAAATTATTACAACTGTTTGTCGCCTTCTTTCTTCAGTCGACTGAAAGAGAAAGAAAACTCATTTTAACGAAGCGAAGGAGGTGTCACGTCACTTCAGAGACAGTTTGCCTTCCTGCTACCCTCACCCGACTGCCCTGAAGGGAACAGAGCTTGCGTGAGGACTCGTGAGCTCTCAGCACACAGAAAGGCGAGCCGCGATAACGCTGCCTGCGGTGGGAGGAGGGATGACCTTCTGCTAGCGAAGCGCTCCTTACACGTGAGCGAGGTCACCAGGGCAGCTCATCCCGCTTGAGCTCCACCTGCCCCTGCAGACAGGACACAGCTTCAGGCAGAGCGGCTGCCCCGGGGCACGAACCCAGCGGGCCAAGCTGGGGAGCAGAAGCAAGGACTGAAACGTCAGAGTAGAGCACAGCACAGCAAGGCTGCGTTTAATACGCTGCTTCCTACAGATCCTTGCTACCCACAGACATGCGGAACGACCCTCGCTAGGTGCTGGTGGCTTTTTCTTCTTGCCTGACGTGTTGTCAGTGATCTTTGCCAAACAGGAACTAAGGTGGTGTTACATCAGAGGAGAACCACGCTACTATCAACACCATCCAGCGTTCTGGGGAGAAAGAACTCACGATTCGTCTAGGCTGGTCATGCAGGATCCACATTATTCACAGATTTCAACTTCCTACTGCCTTTGGTAATTTCTTAAGACTTATTGAATCCCTCCCCTCTTCTCATCCATAGACCTTCACCCATCCTCCTCTACTGCTCTCAAGGAAGAGAGATACGTGGAAGCAACAACCACACTAAAAACCCCACCCAGAGGTGATTCTGCAATATCCCTCAAGAGACTCAGCAAGACTCAACTAGTCTACATCCTGTGCCAATAACCTGGACCTAGCTTCCAACCTGTCCTATCACCTACACCCAAAATAAAGTCTTAGTACAACTCCACTGTCTCCTGTAACCGCACCAGGACAGCAACTCAGCACATCTAAGAAAGGCAGGTAACTTAGAAGAAAAAAGATGGAACGTGGAGAAAGATAAAGGAAGCCGTGGCACTGCTGCATTTCCAAACACCTTCGCTGCACCTCACCTGTAATAATCTTCCTGACTTGGTAGATGACCACCATGCATGTGAGGATGCCCGTGCAACCACTGCTGCTCCATTGCCAGTCTTTGCAGCTCTGCTGACTGGGCATGCATGGCCTGCAGCTGGTGGGCTGCTGACATAGGAGGTGGAATGGCGCCAGGCAGATCTCGTGGATAAGGAGTACCTAGGAGAGAGTTGACCATTTTTAGACACTTGTTTGCTAAGAGGTCTGCAGGAAGTTGTCCCTTGAAGCTTTTTTTTTTTCTTTTTAAAACAAATCAACCAACCTTTGGCCGTAACCTAAGTTACAGCTCAACTCGACCAACCCTCCTCCCAGGAAATGCGAAGACCCAGGAGAAAAGGTCGCGGTTCAGCTCAAGAGCTGACCTTCGTAAAGGCCCATAAAATGCTCTCACCAAAGACTGGATGTCGGAGCATTTCATGCTCATGAGGTGGCTGCCCTAGCAATGGGTTGGGGATGGTCCCAGGTGGGTAGGGAAAACGTGCCAAATGGGGTCCAGCTGCTAAAGGATCCACCAGCGGATGAACAGGTCCTGCTGAACCTTTGAAAGAAGGAAAGAAAATAAACAATCAACTGCTTTGGGAAGCACTGCTCACTGTTGGGAGATCAAACACTTGGATCAGCACTTGGCCTAACAGGCATGTAACCCCCAGGAGCTTAGCTCCATCTAATCTGAAACCCACTTTTCTATCTCCTTACCAAACAGTCTCAATGGGTAAAGCAACAACCCAGCACTTTCAATTTCTACATGAAAAAGAAATCCACCAAGCAATAAGGAAAACGATGGGCAACATTTAGAAAAATTTCCTCCAAATTCTCTTCTATTTCCCCTTTACGGACACAAAATTGAACAATCACTAATGACAGGTAGTACAGAAGCACTTAAGCATTCTTCTGACTTTACCAATACTGCTTGATAAGCCAAAAGCTGGCAAAAACCAGTAGTTGCAGATTACATTGTCACCATCCTTGTGTGGAGAGGGACACCTGCAGACAACCTCGCCAGTGTCACTCTACCAAGTCAGGCACTTCAGGGCCTTACTCATCCATGGAGCTACTCTGGAGCAAGAACTACTCAAGAGCCTCTAACTGTGTTTTAACCTGTATCAAAGATTAAAGCCAAATTACTTTTCAAATCCACGCAAGAAAGACTTGACAGTGAATTGACTTGGTTTTGTCCCCACCAGTCCCTCCCTAGGCTGAGGGTCTGAAGGCACTGGCCATATTGTTGTCCAGAAACATAACCGGGGAGTATCTAGACTTACCTGCAGAGCTGATAAGTGCCTCAACTGACAACAGAATCATGCATAGACATGATCTGTGACAAATCTCTTGTGCTATCAATGGGGTAGGCAAACCTGCCTCAAACTGCACCAGGCTGTAACCTGTGCGGTCCGTCCCAAGTGAAGGCCACAGCTGGCAGCTTGAAGAACGCCAATATTCAGTGCCATCACCTCCTACCTGTAACTCCCCTGTAAGCCCCTTAACGATCTCACAAGATCCTGCTGGCTTCTTTGCTACCATGTGGATTCTTCAATAGGCCTCAAATTCCTTCCAGACTCCAAAAAGCAGACATTTAATGGACGGTGCTCCAAGGAAAGCGTGCTGTATGTGCTTGCACAAACACTACATATGTAGCCAGCTGCACCAGAAGCTGATCTTCAAATACCTGGGATTTCTTTTTCTCCCTAACTTAGCAGCTACCACACCTGGTGCCTGACTTGCTGTGTTCTCAAGCCAGGACACCCATTTGCCACCAGAAAATCAGAAAAAATCTGCTTAGTGCCTCACGCTCCAGACTCCAGACTGGAGTAACCACGTCTCTCGCTTTAGAAATGAGCAAGACATCAATTCGTTTTCGAGCCTGTTAAAATATTTTGGGAAAAAAATTCCCACACGTAAGAATACACTGTAGCTAAAAAGATGCCATCAAGTTACATGGTTCTTATGTGAATTTTAACAGAGAATTTCAGCTCAACTAAAGGCAGATGGTTGGCGTGTCAAATGGCTAAAGAGGTAGAGTTTTCTCTCCTCATTTTTTTTTTTTCAGCTCCTATATGGAAACACCAGCTTCAGCTCCTTTCCAGCTACAGCTCGTAACAGCCACTACCAGTGTCACCAGCTCCGTGACACCTCTCCTAGCGAATTCCCTTCACCCAGCGGGGTCTGTACACCAGACACCACTCTAAGGTGGTACCCTAGAGCTCCAGGACTTCTAGAAAAAAACAGAACAGCAAACCTTTTCCAGTGACCATGAAGATAGCTGCACTGTATTTACCTTAGCGCTGTTACTGGTCCGCTCTCCCAAAAAAATAATTGTTTGTATTTCAGTTATGACAACCTTATACAGCAGAGAAATCACACAAGACACAAGAAAACAGGGATTCTGCTGCTTGAATTCCAGAGTCGCCGTCCACCTGTTTTGGGCAGACCACTTCTAACAGCTCACAAAGGGAGGTTTCTGAGGAAACCACGAAGCCCATTTCCCTGGGCTCACCTTGATGTAAGGGATCCTGCTGATGTAGATGTAAATGCGAGTGTATGTGTGAGTGTTGGTGATGGTGAGGCGTGACGTTGAACATCTGGAGCCGTGCCAACGGGTCGTTGGTCAGCGATGCCATCCGCTCGGCGTGTATTCGCTCCGCTGCCAGTCTGTCGGGGTAGCTCATTTCAGGCCGTAGCTGCGGGCCTGCCAGCGCAAGTCTCTCTCTTTCAAGGGGGTTCAAACCCGGGTGGAAGGAAGCGAAGGGGTGAGGTCCTGCTGTTGGGGGAATAGTCAGTGCACCATGCCTGGCAAAATGCTCCATGGGGTTAGTAGCCGGGTGCAGGGCGTCTAGCTCTGGGGGCTTCACCTCAAAGCCAGGTTTCATCCTCTCTCTCAACTCCCTTTCCCGGATTTCTCGCTCCCGGATCTCCCGCTCTCGCAGCTCTCGTTCCCGAATGGTGGGATCCACGTTGTAGAGGCCAGGCATGTGGTAGGCCAGAAGCGGATCAGTGGGGTTCAGGGGGACAAAGAAGGGATGGTTACGGTTTGTTGGCGACATGACGTGAGGACGGGCATATTCACTCAGTGTTCGTAAAGCAGGTGTATCTGGACCAATGTAAGGTGGTACCGCAGCAATGGTCGTCGGTGGGGGTTCAAATGAAGGTCTCATGTGTGCTGGCCCACTGAGCTGAGACTCTCCAAGGCGGCCTTCATGGGAGGAGCTGGATACCTTCTGCTGCACAGAAAGGAAGAAGAGAATTTTAATTCAACACATTTGGCTTAAAAACAGAGCAGGTACACACCTTCCTTCTTGTGCTTCAAGCCCTAAGAGGAGGTAAGTTCTGCCTCCTAAGCCTCGTGACTCCTGCAGCTGTGTGCCGCAGTGGGGTCTGGGGAGCACCTAGATTCTGTCTATCCCGTGGGCCAGAAGATAACTGGTTTGTGGTGGCAGCCTCAAAGCTACACTAACTGCTTTACAGCTAGCCGAGCAGCAGCTGCTCGGTACAGGTCACAGCTACAGGCATCAGCTGCTGCTCATGTCACTATCCACTACTGGTTGTTTGCAGTGCGTTCTTCCTCTTCTCTCCATACTTGCTTATATCCTAAAACTGACTAAATCCAAGGAAACTCAGCAACGCAACGAATTCCACTCCTTTCATATCAGGACTGCGCATCCTGCTCTCCCCTCCTGCAGGGGAGCAGCACAGCACTTCTGGGGAGGGCAGTAAGCACAGCTCATCCACGCGACTGCCCAAGGATCCTCATCCCCAGAATAAAGCCAAGTCCCCAGACATGACACATTCCTTCATGGGCAGATGCTACACCCTGACTTTTATAATCCTGCAGAAGCACAAAGCTCTGATTCAATAAATGCACCTGGAACAGAAAGACTTTAACTCTTTCTTTTTCAGCATCAGTAATGTGCTACCAACCTACCAACTCCATGGGCCCAGAATTAATCATTCCTTTTCCACAGAACACTCCATTAGTTGTACTGGCTCTTTACATGAAGACTGGAGTTTGGGTCTCCCCAAAACCGTTACGTGCCTTTAACTGAGTTTACTTCAAATGTATAAAGGCTTCAGCTCCCCTTTCTCCAGCAGGCAGCACTCCTGTGCCTGCACAGTTACTGTCTGCACAGAGCGCTCTTCCACTCCAAGTCAGCACAAATACTTGGCGTAGCTCTCCCCTGCTGCATTGGCTTCCCTCTCATCACAAAAAAAACAGGAGCAGAAACTCTCCGTGTCCTTTAAGGAGAAGAAAGTCACAGGCAGGCCAGGAGGTGCCCGTTGCTGGCTGGCTTTCACTCCACACCCAAGGCTCCCGTGTTCACAGACACGGACGGCACATGCACTAACGCCCTTGTGGGGATGTGCAGCCCATGGTCACCGTCCAGCAGGTCAGACCCGACCGTGCCAACTCCCTGAAACAGCTCTTAGCTACAAATGAACTTACTGCGGCTCTTTCCGCTTCTCTTTCGCGCTCCCGCTCCCTCTCTCTTTCCTTCTCTTTTTCTTTTTCTCTTTCCCTCTCTTCTCTGGCTTTCTGCTCTGCTTCTCTTTTGGCCTTTTCAATGGCCTCTTCTCTCTTCTTGGCCAGTTTCGATCCTGCCAGAGGCATGAAGTACAAGTCTGCTCTTGAGCATGAATTGTAGCCACGGTCCAGGTGCTTATAGAACCTGAAAGAAAACAGACAGAGCTTAGCCCTGGGAAAGCGGCAAGAGTCTGGGATTTAAGAGCTGCATGTCCAAAAAAAAAAGAGAAATAATCAAGTATCACTCTACACATACACAACAGCACTACCAGCTCCCCTGAAAGCCACGAGAAAATTAATTGTACCACATTACTCCACGAAACAGAGTATAAAACCCCTCCCACAAACCGCAAGTGCCCTCTCTGAATCTGCTGACTGAAACAGCACCTCTCCAGAAAAGCGGAGCAAGGTCACGCTAGAAGGAGAGGCCGACAAGAGGCACACGTGAAATACACTCAGCTCCCACAGGAGCTCTTCTCTCAGCTTTTGGGAGCGCCTTGCTCCAGAAAAACAGAGCACGTTGAGGAAGCACGGCTCACAACCTCCATACCTGGCTGATTGACTAGCGTGACTCGGAGTATCCACCACAGTAGGTTCTGGTGATGGACTTCTGGGTGGAGGGGGAGGGCTTTCTGGTTCCTCAGCTTCGTCTGGGACTTCTTCTTTGATTTGAATAGGTGGTAGCGTGCAGGCTGTCACCACTGGCACGCTTCCACTAGAAGCTGCTGATGTGGAGATGGAAGTCTGAAGTGGGATGCCAGGCACAGTGGGAGGCGTGGAAGTGGAGGGGCAAGAAGGAGGGGTGATGGAAGGTGGGCCTCCTGGGACAAATGGATGCTGAGAAAAGGGGGGCTGAGAGGGCACCTGATGGAGTCCGGATGGGGGGTGATTAGCAGGTGGGGGAAGGCTCTGACTCTGCGTCAGTACAGGAGGCTGGGCTTGCGAAGACTGCAGTGGTTGGCTTTGAGGCATCAGCTGCAGCGGAGGAGGGTGTGCAGACGGAGGATGATGAGTTGAGAGGGAGCTCAGAGGTTTTAAAGCAGGCGGTGGAGGCAAGTTGGAGTTCATTGAGAATGGAGAAGGGCCAGAGAGATGAGGAGGGTGCTTGTGGGACGGAGCAGTGGGGAGCTGCGGGATTGGGGTCGTAGGGGGAGGTTTGATATGAGGCATGGCCATGGGCGCAGGCGGCAAGGGCTGCTCCCGTGGGGGCTGAGCCTGCTGCAGTGAGGTTGCAGTTGGCAGGACAGGCTGCGTTACCTGAACCTGGAGAGCAGAATGAGAATGAGATGGTGCTTGTGTCTGAAGGGGAACCTGAGACTGAGACGACTGAGTGGGGAGGGAAAATGGCTGGGAAGGGACAGGATGAGGCAGGAGGGGCTGGGTCTGCAGGCTGTGAGGGGCAGGCTGGGCCTGAGCGTGGAGCGGAGGCTGCGAGTGAGGCTGTGAAGAGGCTGGCGTGGGCTGGCTCTGCGACACACTCAAGGGCTGCAGAGGAGGGTGGGGTGACGGGAGTCTCTGCGGGTGCAGAGCAGGGGCCTGCTGTATGTGAGAATGAGGTGGTGGTGGCGCAGGGGCCGGGGGCTGGCTGGAAGGCTGGGATGCTGATGGCGAGACCTGTGGTGGAGCTGAAGCAGCACTGGACGCTGCTGGCAGTGATGTTGGTAACTGGGTTGATATAGGTGGTGTAGGAGGAGGAGCCTGGCCAGAACCACTCTGTCCCTGCAGCACTTGGGGCTGAGCCTGCAGCACTTGCTGCTGAGCAGAGGAATCCGAGTCGCTCTCATTGTCCTGAGGGCTGGGGATGCTGGGTGACGTGCTCCGGTTATCCTGGTCAATGTCCTTGGGATCACTGCTCCCTTCGTCGTTGACGCTGCGGCTGTCAGAGCTCTCACCTTCGCCCTCGCCCTCGGAGGGAGAGTTTGGCCTGCTGATCTCCTGCAGGGAGACGGGAAAGAAGAACCACCCTGCATGAGAAAGCTGCACAAAGAGCATTGCCAGCGTGCCAAAGGATACAACCTATTACACACGCCATGCAAACGCGAGTGTCAGAACCACCCTTTGAACCCCACAGGACCTAAAACAGAAGAGGGAACGAACATCCAAAGGGAGGGTGCAAAGACCACAGAGTCACAATTTTTAGTAGTGTCCAGTGGCCACGGACACAAACTGAAATACAGGAGGTTCTGCCTGAACATAATGAGACAATTTTTCACTGTGACGGCGACCAAGCAGTGGAAGAGGTTGCCCAGAGAGGCTGTGGACTCTCCATCTTTATAGATGCTCAAAAGCCAGCTGGACATGGTCTTGGGCAGTTGGCTCTAGTGGTCCTGCTTGAGCAGAGGAGGTGGACTAGGTGACCTTTGGGTCCCTTCCAACCTCAGCCACTCTGTGATTCTGTATTATGGAAAGCTCAGTGCCAAAATTCTCAAATCCTGTGCACAGGGTGAGCCTGGGTCGGTACAGAGAGCTGGAAAGACATCCTGAAAGTATTTCAGTTGAGTTGTGATACCATTAAATTAAAAGAACTCCAGTGGCGGAACTTGCCAGCACAAGAAGAGAAAACAAATTTCAATTAGATAAATGGTGGAAGGTGGGGGAAAATCATCCAAGTATACTTCTATATGGTCGATACTGGTATTAAAACAAGAAAACCAGACTTCTGAACTTGCCCCGTATTGTTCCACTGTTTCTCAGGCAAAGGAACAGACAGTACTGGGGTTTTTTCAGCCACAGGTTAAAGTTACAAGTTGCTGTGGCTTGAATGAATTTCATGGCTTTAGTTTGTTACTGGGTTTGCACCCCCTCCCCACTCTCAAACCATTCTCCTAAGAGAAAATACTCCTCTGTGGGACTCACTTGAGTTTTGGATTTTTTGGCATTGGACCTGTCAGGTTCCTCTGTGTCAGAAGCTGCCTTTTCCCGCTGCCTCTTGGAGTTCTTCAGAGGAGAAGATACCTCTTCTTTTATCTTCTGCCACAAACAAAACAGAACACAACAGTTGCCAGCAATATAAATGCAGAAGTAAACTGAGCGTATGCCAACGCTACGACACTTAATACAAATAAACCAGAAGGGTTCCTGTGGAGCACGAGAACTGATCAGAATTTGAGGAAGTCGGTATTAAACAACACTCCAATATGCATCTGTCCCTCTGCCCATTTACGGGTTGCAGAGGAATCTGTTCTGGAGCTGCTGCTGTATTTTGCCACTGGCCAGGAGCAGAAGACCTGCACCTACATGATGCTCCAGCCACTCCCTCTGGAGGTGGAATTTCAGACAGAACCCAAAACAGACTCCAATTTTACTTCTGCAAACAGAAACCCTGCACACATGTTCTGACACAAGCTAGTAGGAGAAAGGAACATCGAGTAAAGCATTGCCCATCATGCAGATGTGGTCTCGAGCTCTGCAAGTGAAGGAGTATTTTAAAGCAGTTGTCTTCAGACAGAATTCTATTGGGAACTCATACCAGATCAACTGGCCCAGTATACGCTCCTAGCAGAGACCAACACCAGTTGTTGTCAGAGGATGGAGCAAGAATTTCTGCAGCAGACAGGCAGAGGATAAGCCTCGTTCTGCTTCATGAAAGTCTTGCTTTACCCCTGATATTTTGAGGGCGATATATTTTTATATCCCCTCAAATATAGGGTTAACAGTGAGTAGCTATTACAAGATTACTACCTTCTTTCATGGCCTGGGACAGCTTTATGCATCACATAATTACCTAACCTAACTTCAAGTTTTGCTAAGTTCTCAGCTTTATCATGTGAAAACTTGCTCTGTACTCCAGCTTTGCCTTTTTTCCCCCCCAGTATTTATTTTTAACTTCTACCTTACAATTTACACTGCTTAACAGCAAGCCTTCCCGCTTCATCTGGCTTTGTCTCTTCAGTACTCTCTTGGAAAAGTGCTTTTAAACCCACTAAACTGTCAGCTTGCTCTGAAAAATCCGGCAAATATACACACAGAACAACACTAACAAAACTAGTCCCAATTACTACATATTCATATTCCTTTGTAAACAAAAATTAAGTACTGCTTAAAAGATAAAAAATCCCCCAAACTGTCTACTTGTCTGAAATACAGCATTTCTGATCTGCATCACTTCCAGGAGCCTAATGCTGGCATTTGCATCCAAAACTGACGGATTAATTTACCATGAGAGCAGCAAGGTTACGTGGGGATACTTTAATGGTTTTTATCACTACACATCCTCATGCAGGGAACAAAGCATCAGTCAGACGCACCATTAAATTTTTTGCTTATCCACACGAGTAGGAATTTCTAGGTCACTGAGAGATTCCCTGCCCTCCTAGAATCAGCATCTCATTTCGCTGACTGAAGAGGCCTCGGGTGTCTACCTAACACAGAAGAAGAATGGGAAAATGTTACCTTGGTGGACTTCTTCACTGAATCTGCTTTGCTGTCATTACTGGAGGTGCTGGCAGCGCTGGGAGAGTTGCGGCCACTGGAACGGATGTCTTCATTAATAGGTGAGGCTCTACCATCAGGGCTGGCTGGCTGCTTTTTACGACCACTACGTAGTGTAGACATCTATTTAAGAGAAATAAAAGTGTATCAAAGTCAGCACTTGTCCAACCTCTTCACTTTTTTCCGTCTTACATCGGACTAAGAGCCTGAAAAATGAAAAGCCAAAAGCATTTATCATTGTTACAATTTTCCCTCGAAAGCTCATCTGGATTTAAAAGGAGGCAAATCCTTAATTTGTCTACTCAAAAACATTAAGTGCTGATTATTTTATTTAGTAGCGTCTGGTGGAAACGACAACGTTGGAAAGATGTTCTGAAGCTGCTGTTGGCATGCTAAACTTTCTTCACAAAAGGCACACACGTGTATTTGTGAGCGTGCACACACGCGGCGTGAGCGAGGTAGAAGCAACGGTCACATCATCGTGACCTGAGATGGCGAGGGAAGGGCAAGGGAAGGAAATTTATCCGCTTGCTTTCTATCAGCCAAAACCCAAAGCAAACATCAAATTAACCAGAGCTGCTGTCACTCACAAGTGACTTGTGGCTCCTGGCATGTTGCCCCGAGCAAAAACGCTGCGACAGAGCACACTAAACATAGGAGCAAACCACAGCTTTCTGCGGGGAAGAGATTTTAACTCCAGTCATGAGGAGACCACATGAACAGCATTTAATTTTTTAAAGCTCTTCCTTTCAAATTAGCCCAAGGGCTTACCTCTGACAGGATCCAGCTGGAAGCAGGACACATACTAGTACAGAATCTGTAATGACACACTGGTCAAGGGCCCCCTTATGATGACAGCCCATTGCCAGTCATTAAAAACATGGAAATAACACGTTTGACTAGAACTTGCAGGAGGGGCATTTGAGCTGATTTTTCCAAAGCAAGCCTTGACCTCGGCAAATCTGACTCGCAGACTCAAACGCAGCAGCGGGCACATACCACAGCAAACAAGCAAGATGCAGAAAGCGTCATTCCAGGAGCCTGACTACCTTCCTCCAAACACCTCCTCTTTCCAGAAGAAGCTGCAATGCAAGAGTGTGAAGCCTACCGAGCCTCGACTCCGCCTTGTCCTCATGCTATGCTTTCCACTGAGTCCATCATCTTCCTCTTTGACAGGCTTAAACATAAAGGGTGGAGGGTCGACAGGTTTCTCAATGGGTGGCAGCTCTCCGTATTTTTTGAAGTGAATGCGACAATCGGTGCACAGTAAGATGTTTTCTCGACCGCCGTGGTGCCAGTCCTTGGAGGCTGGGGTAGGAAGAGCAACAGCTTAGAAACAGGCAACGTGCCAGGAACTCGGCACAAACACATCGCGCTACTGAAAAAAGCACACAACAACTAGAAAAGTAGCTGGTTTTCTACACGCAACAAAGCTGGAGGAATTTTAGGGAAACTTTGACCTGTTCCAGGCTTAGTCTGTGTTCCAGAGCACATCTTCAATACTTATTTTACAAACTATTTACTTAAGCAAGGGCAGCTTTGAAAACAAAGGAAGAGTCTTATCTGCTCTACCTGGGAGCTAAGTGGCAGCTATTATGCTCCAAAGCTGTGGTTTCTTAAAGTGAAGTGAGCTGTGAATTTCTGATTTCCTTCCCTATTTCAGGGCTCACACTTCCCTGCTGTGTGTATGCCCCAATACCAGACAGCCCTGGGGAGGACCTACGGGAACGGGGCTGCTGCACCAGAGATGCGGTGCAGCATAACGACGTTTTGTGTGTGACAGTCGCAGTCCAGAATTGATTCTCTAAATCACAAATTGATTATATAGATGACGGGTTATGTAGAGTTTTTTTCTGTACAAATGTCTACCTCTCAGGATCCTGCTCCGTCACCGCAATATTAATTTCACAGAAGCACAGAATGTGAGGGGTTGGAAGGGACCTCAGAGATCATCTAGTCCAGCCCCCCTGCCAGAGCAGGATCTCCTACAATACGTCACACAGGAATGCGTCCAGGTGGCTTCTGAATGTCTCCAGAGAAGGAGACTCCACAACCCCCCTGGGCAGCCTGGGCCAGTGCTCTGGCATCCTCACCGTGAAAAAGTTTTTTCTAATATTTTTATGGAATCTCCTATGTTCCAACTTGTACCCACTGCCCCTTGTCCTGTTATTGGACGTCACTGAAAAGAGCCTGGCTCCATCCTCCTGACACTCGCGCTTGACATATTTATAGACACTTATGAGGTCACCCCTCAGTCTCCTCTTCTCCAAGCTCAAGAGACCCAGCTCCCTCAGCCTTTCCTCATAAGGGAGATGTTCCACTCCTTTAATCATCTTGGTGGCTCTGCGCTGGACTCTCTCAAGCAGTTCCCTGTCTCTCTTGAGCTGAGGGGCCCAGAACTGGACACAATACTCCAGATGTGGCCTCAAATTTTGCAACGGCAAAGCACGATTAGCTCTGCCAGGAGTGCTGCGCGCTTTCGCTGATTCAACCCCACATTTTTTGGAACAGCCGCACACGCACGTGAGCTGCTCGTTTGAGTGAACCTGCTTTGAACAGGGAGTAGCAGAGGAGAGAAACACAGCAATGGAGGGGGTGCGTACTGGTTGTGAAGCAGTGACGACAGGCGTAGCCCTTCAGCTCCTGTTCGCTGTCCTCGCTGTCAAAGTCATCTTCGCTGGCCGAGCTCAAGTCCACTGGATAAGTAAAGAACAAGGGAAGATGAAGAAAATGGAAAAGAAAAACTCAGCAGGACTTTCTATTTCATAGAGCCATAGAAGGAAATTTCCTCCCACTTGGCTAAAATAATGATTAATAATAACAACAGCTCTCACATAAATAG
Organism: Eurystomus gularis; assembly: GCA_013400335.1. Lineage (NCBI taxonomy): Eukaryota > Metazoa > Chordata > Aves > Coraciiformes > Coraciidae > Eurystomus > Eurystomus gularis. The sequence goes on along the minus strand of VZZY01022097.1, from coordinate 200,999 downwards.
TGTGGCTTCCTACAACCCCCCTGCCCTGTATGGTCATTTTTTCTGATTTTGCAACTAAGCGAGGCCAGATCTCATCAGTCTACAGATAAAGGAGGATTCCAGGAATGCGCCAAGTGATACCATTCACAGAAATTTTGATCCAGTCCATGGTACTTTTCCAGTGAAGTTGCTGTTCAAATACTGTCCATGCTCAGCTAGCAAGGCTGTGCTCCAAACGCACAATTTTCAAGAGACAAGCGTGTTTATCTCTAGAACCCGGTTAAATTTAAATCAAATATTCTACACCTAAATCCTACTTTACTAAATTCCACGGACAGATACTGTGCTGGCTTTTCTGGGTTTTATTTTGTGCCTAGACTTCCTCCTCTAAACCAGGTGGGGGCTGCTGCATGCTCAGTTAGACAGCAGCTATATTTAACCCAAGAGCTAAATGTGTTTTGTGGGAGGAAGAAGCAACACTTACATATAATGTACCTGTTTGAAAAAACATGTTGTGATACTTTTGAAGGAGAGGTACTACAAGGATACTACCAGCTTTCCCAATCCTTACTGCAGGCCTCCTGCAGAGTTTTAAGTGGTGGCAAACTTAGACTTCAAGAATGTCACGTTTTGAAGAAATGGAGCTATGGAAAGAGTAATTTTCCTTTGTGGCAAGCAGCGTATAGCAGGTTAGCCAGTAACAAGGCTGTGAGCTAAAAAGCACCATCTAAACCGCTGACAATCTGCAGACATCTCAAAAACTGTATCTTTCCTGATCTTCTAAACCAACTCAGGGGTAAATCCTTCCTTACTGAGAGTACTGCATTTTTCTAGCATCACCCCTATACATTCACAACATAACAGGTCTATCATTTGTCACAAGCAGAAAGCCCCGTGGCTTCTTCTGTTCGCATCTTTAATTAGAAGAGACGTCCTCGATGCAAGAATGCTGCTTTTCTAAAGATTCCAAGAGGATATCTTCTAATACACACAGGTTGTAGAGAGGGAGGGATTCTACAGTACTTGCCATTAGCATTTGTCATCAACTCATTACCCTTCAAATTAACACGGGGTCCATCTAGTAACAGGAGCTGCTAGAACTACCAGAATTTCTTCATCAATTCTTGCAGGTATTTAAACCCTGACTGCAAAATTGACACCAGGCTAGAATTTGCCTTCTTATACTCAGTGGATTTTTATTCTCATCCAGCAGTTGGATCCATACGGATGGGTCCTTCCAGCCACGTGTGCTCTCAAGTGCTGAGTATCTTGGATCAAACTGTAGAGTCAAGATCCTCACTTCTTGTGCACACAGAAATCAGCAATAAATCCTATCAACTCCAGCAAGGAGAGGCTAATATCCCTTTCTTACTGCTTCACTAATACTCTCTCCAGAATCCTCTGTCCTGCCAGCTCATCACATCCTCTGCATCTCCCGTAACGACTCTGCCCATTTCTGCCTTCCACACAGTCCCTTTTCTCTAGCAGGCATGTGAAATATGCTGGGTTTATTCTACACAAAGACTTAAAACTCACAGGGTAACATAAGCCTTTTACAGAAGGATAAAAGTTTATATATCCAAATGGACATTGGTAATCATAACCCTTCGCAGTGCAGGGTATTTTGCTGGCTTGGGTAATTATTCTTTGTTTAGACACTTCTGCTTCAGTCAAGGCCCAAGTTCTTCCAAGATGCATTAAGCTACCCCAGCGCTGGCTGCAGCGCACAGTCTGTGATCGAGCAGAAGGTATGGTCCCCAACAAGGATGCAAGGGACTTCCTTCCAAAGGGATGAAGGACTTCCCTCGGTTTGCATTTTCTAATTCTCCTAACTGTAATAAGCTTGGAGAAAATACAACACAAAGCCAAGGAAAGAGTAGGGAAATTCGGTACCAGGGCAACATTTCCATCCTTACAGGATGCTTTTATGTTTAAGAAGTGCACGAAGCACTTGGTGATCAAAGATGCCTACCACATTCCAGCATAATGGTACAGGAACAGGAGAGGGCAACTGCCTGAACTCCATTTCCTTGCTCCATTCACTTGAAGGTACAGCACCATTACATTACTGTTGCTCCCTGCATCTCAACAAAGATAAATGCATTGCTTTTAGCTTCCACTTACAGAATTCACTGGAGGGGGGCCTGGAGGGAGTGTTGACTGGAGTGGAAGCAGTTCGAGTTTTAATTCTCCGAAACACAGCCTGTCTCCGATGCCTACGGTGGGCTCGAGAACTTGCTGCTTCAGGGGTTTTCTTCCAATAGTAATAGAAGGTGATTAGTTCTCCCTGCAAATACAGAAGGAGTATGTTAGAGGGGCATGCAAACCTGACTTGTCAGCTTTTTCCCTCCCTTTTGCTCTCTGTATGCGTGCACATGTATTTTCGTAGGAAGCTTCATGATCTATTTCAGCCAGACAAAAGAATTCTTTAAGTAAGACAGGAAAAAAACCCCTCATGATTTTTAAGCCGCTTTTGCAGGGGAGGAACAGAAGTAAATAAACGTCTTCTCACTCCTCTCCTCCTCCACCAGGAAGGAGAAGGGGCTGGGCAGTGCGTGCTCAGCAGTTGGAGGAGGATGCCCTGGCCTCGCTGGCAGCATCCTCTGACACCTCTGCCCAGCTCGGGAGCACCGTGGCCGGAGCAGAACCACCTTCCTGGAGCCCTCAAAACAAATGACTGATCACTAAGAATTCCCTGCTGTTTACAGAGAGAACGAGGATCGATTCCAACAGATACTGCCATTTTGTCAACCTACATTCTGCATTTTTTAATATTCCTGTTTAAGAAGCTGAAAGTTAGAATAAAAACATGCTGAACAAGAAGTCTACAACCATAACTGAGCCCCACTGCAGTAAATCGTGTTTTAATTTGAATATATAGGCCCACATCTAAATTAATTAAGCAGTTAAAAGAGCACACCTAGAGAAATGAGTGATAATTTCACAGCATAATGAATCTGGCTTCCATTCAAAAACCAGAGCAGCTGCCATTCAAAGTAGCGGATGCCATGCCGAACTGAAGACCAGCATGTGGTTTTAATCTCTTTTCTCTTACTTTGAAACCCCATCATTTCCTGGCGACTTGTCTGCCTTTAAGGTAAAAGGTGTTGTTTCTTTCAAGTTGCAAGGGAAAAATGGAGAAGTTCTAACCAGCCTCTTGAAAAAAAACAAAAATCAACATCAGAACAAACATACCTGAATTGCCCACAAAAAGGGTTTCTTTGAACTGCGTTTTATGTGATCAAATAACATCACCTCAGCCTGCTCCCTCTGTGGGGAAATCCTGCAGCCTGTGCTCAGGGCAGATCACTCGAGTGAACTCCAATAAAGGCACACCCTTCATCCAAACTCTCCCAAGGGCCTCAAACAAGCAATTACAGCCATAACTAACATCTGCACCACTCAAAGACTTGAAAGACAAAAGGAGGATGTTGTTCTAGTCATTAACTGCTGACATTTAAGACACTTAAAGAATTTTACCAATGCCTAATTTAAAAATAGAAGCACTAGTCAAAAAAAAAAAAGAGAGAACAGAACCACAGCTTTGATTTCTGGCAACAGACAGAATAGATGCATTTTTAATCTGCGTGGCCACAGACTGGGATTGATGCTACTGATCTCCACCACAGACCTGAACAAGAGTCACACCAAACTGTTCAGAGCAGTGAGGAGGAGGAAGAAGTGGCCAAAATTCATCGTTACCTACAACCGTTGATTCTGAAGGGTGAAGGCCCTAATGAAAGAAAAAAAAAAAAAAAAAAAAGACAAGAAAACAAAACCAAACCAACCCACAGAAAACCCCTCAACTCCTTCCTGGAGAGAATCTGAAGTTACAGTGGGTGCAGGCTGGTGGTGAGCATTCGAGCTGTGTCAGATCCGGGCAGAACACCGTTCTGACACCCAGCACCCTGCTCGGCTACTGTTTGCTTTAGAAATCCCATTTTACTCCGAGTCCATTAAGCAGCTCAAAGTCCACCCGGCCCAACTGTTTGTCAAACTGAGGAGATGACCTGTGCCAGGAGCCAGACGAAGCTCAGCAGAAAAGCTTACGCAACAATTCTCAGAGGCAGAACGTCTCTTGCAAACGAACGCGGCCACGCTTAACCTAGAAGTTAATTTAAATCAAACCTGAGGTGCCAGCACCAAGGAGCAAGTCGGTAAATCCCACGTCTGTGTGCCAGTGAATGAACGTGTCCTTGCCACACGGCAACAGCAGAGTGCAAACCAATCTGCTCTGCTCCCATCACACAACAGGAAACGGGAACCGCTCTGAGCCCTGTCTGCACACCACAAACCCGTCGGGGCCCAAGGGAAGTTTATCAGCTTACGCATGTGCTACATCACAAACCAAACCTTGAAAAAAGAAGTGGTGTGTATTTATAAAAAAATATTTCTTCGCGATAAACATTTTTGTTGTTGTTTCTGAGACCCTCCCGAAACAGCAGACAGAGAAAGATGAAGTTTATTCAACAACCGCTTTTACCCCATCTTTGAAATCTGGATATCCGAAAGGACTAGAGAATATTCTGTACTTCAAATTCATCGTCAGACTGCACAGCTACATGACTCAGTACATGACTCAACTTTCCAACAGAGAAGTACAAGAGAGGAAGCAAACACAGAGGATGGCAACGTTCTACACAAACACACAGGTTAGACGTGTGCTACACCGCAAAAACACTCCACGCCAGATCTTACTGGCTGCCTGGCTATCCAATATGATATTGTCTACCCAAGGGATTAAATGTTGGAGCGGAGTGAGCCTGGAAGGATTAGAAACGGCGTAGTGGGGACTGCACGGGTGGCAGGAGCTTCAGCACAAAGGAGTAAGTCAAGAAAGCTTTGGTTCTACTAACAGGGAGTAAAAAACAGCTTCCAGCTTCGCCGCGAGTGAAGTCAAATGAACTTTAATCAAACATGCATAGTGCGTGCTGCTGAAACCCATCGCACATAAATTCAGGGAACAAAAGCTGCTGCACAAATCAATAGCCTACTGAAACATTAACACGGGCGCGCATTGATCAAAAGGCCCTTTTACAAAAGGCAGCCTTGCAAATTAGCTGCTGGTTTTGCTTGCGAGCAAACAGAAAAGCATAAACGCTGCTGACACGAATGGCCTGTAATGATCACTTTGTTCCTGGCGATCTCACCTCACCTCACCACAAGGTCTCGCAGTCAACACATCCTACATGTCTGTGCTGTGACTGCGAACAGCAGGACATGCTGAGGCGGCCTGCGCCTGCTCACCGGGGCAGGGCTGGGAGCAGCTGCTCGGGATCGGATGTTCTGGGTAGCAGGTCTACGCCCAGGGGAACAGTCCTAACCTAACAACCTGCAAATATTTTGTACGTCTCCTCCGCAGTTTTCTGTGCCAGGGACTGGGTATTGCTAGCAACAGACGCACTAAAATCACACAGGATCAAGCAGATGGCCCCATCCTTCATTGCATCATCATACTTGTTTAACTGAAGAGTGACATCCTCCTCGTTTCCAAGTTTCAGTGAGAAGTTGAGGAGGAGGTGAGACCTTTGAGGCAGCCACTACCTGCGGTGAGGTCTCGGGCTCATGGCAGAAGAGAAACTCAAGGCCTGCAAGCCAAGCTCAGGGAGGGCTGAAGCTGCTGCTCGAAGCAGTGACCGTGGTCATCACTCTAATACAGTTTAGCGGCTTGAAGCGCGTGGACCATCTGAAGTTAGGAGGAGACTGGCTCCTTTTGCAGTAGGCACCATCCAACCGCTTGTGATCCTCTTCACTGAGAAAGAGCTTTTTCCATCAGTGTGGGGAAGATTCATTTCTCTCCCAGTCTGTTTAGTTGGTCATAGTAACAGCCTCACCTCCACTTGACATAACACCACCTCGCTCTTCTGCAAACGTATGTCCATTTTCCTATGTTTACATCAGATTAACTGTCCCAAGCAATTTATCAAACACATGTAAAGCAAAAATGAGGAGCATTGTTCAGGCTTTTAATACCACCTTTCCTCGAGAGCATCAGAGCATCTACTGTCCTACTACTGCAGTTTCACAAGGCAGAGAGAATATTTCTTCACTAGAACCCATGGTTCAGCTCTCATCAATTTTGAAATACAGCCAAAGCTCACAACTCAAATCCCTTGCCTTCTCCTGCCAAGGCCATTTCACCCCATGCCGTAGGTACATAAAGTCCTACTTCATCTCCTTTTTGCTCTGTTCTAGTGATTATTTTTAAAGAGAAGGAAATGGTTCAGATCCCCTCCTGCAGGATTACGCAGCAGCAAGACTTTCTCTGTGCAATTTAGCTTTGGAGGTTGAGCCGACACAAGAATTCCAGCCTGGTGAGGGTTGGAAGGGACCTCTGGAGAACATAGCATCCAACCCCCCTGCTCCAGCAGGTCACCCAGAGCAGGGTGCCCAGGATCGTGTCCAGGCGAGTTTTGAGTCTCCAGAGGAGACTCCACAACCTCTCTTGGCAGCCTCCTCCTCACAGTACAGTCATTTTTCCTTATGTTGAGGTGGAACTGCCTGGGTTCCAGTTTGTGCCCGTTGCTCCTCCTATCATTGGGCACCACTGAGAAGAGTCTGACCCCATCCTCTCGACTCCTGCCCTTTAGATATTTATAAACAAGAACCTTCAAGCGTCAGCAGCCCACATCCTCCCTAACCCAGCACTCCTGCTCGCACCGCAGAGGCCACCAGCACGTACTAGGAGACTACTTCCTTGGCATGTGGCACCTTTCTCTTCCCTCTCCCACCATTTTCAACCACTGCTCTCACTCACGTATTTTGCAGCTCCATCAAGCTCTCCAAACCACATCACGGAACCCCGGGGCAGACCATCCTAACTCTTCCATACCCTTAAACTACCACGAGTGCCCCTAAGTGCTGCATGCCCTGGTTTCTTACTTCTTATCAGTAGTTTTCAAATGTAAAATACACAACACAAGCTGTGGTCCACAGTTGTGTTTAGTCTTGCCTTAGGTAAACACAGGATTAAGGCTGTGTGAGCATTTCTGGATCCGAGAGGTTCTGACAGCCCTGCTGCAGCAGATGCTGCTCCTGTGGAAGCCAATCACACAAACACATCAACTTACCTTCAAGTATCTGTTATGGTATAACACACTGAGCAAACATAATAATTGCTGTTTAATTTCCCCAGAGCTTAACTCTGCCAGGAAAAAAAAAATATTAAAAAAAAAAAAAATCATGGGGGAGGGGAATAGCTTTCCAGTAATTAAACAGCAAAGGTAAATGACAACTCTGTTCATTGGCCAGAAACCAGCCATGGAGCCCAGAGGGGAACAGATTGTCCAGCTGTGGCCTTAATGAATTCGCAATCTTTCTGGAATGCATCAAGACTTTATTAAGTTAACTCAATTTAGCTAATGCTCCCTATTAGTCAAGTCCTGTGGTAAAAACACCATCTCCAGCACCTCCCTCCATCCCTGAATCCCCCGCCTCCAACAGTCCCGGTGACTGCATCTGCTCCAATGCCCGTATGCCAAGGGGCACACCACCAACATGGGCTGCAGGGGCACGGTTTGCACAACGGGAGCTTTTCTAGTACCCACCCTCGGTACCAAGCAGTGTATTGCTGTTTGTCATCTCCAGGTTGCTTCCTGGAACTTCACAGAACAACCTGGAATATTGCTTGGGAGACAAAAGTGCAGGTATCAGTCCCACCATGCACATCTCCATACCCAAAGGCTGATAATACAAGAGGCACCAGTACCTCTTGTGCCAAGAGGCACCATCACGCAACACAGGCCTGACCTCCTGACTACCCCACCGAGGTGGACGTGGGACAGTGAGAGCAGAACAAGGCATGGCCAGCTCTGGTTATGAGCCTGTATCCAGAAAGGGAAAATCTGGAGCTCCTGCCATGGTCTGAACAAGTTGAAGTACTGAAAAAACG
>VZZY01022097.1:163180-192657 GCA_013400335.1 Eurystomus gularis | reverse complement strand
AAGAGAAGAGAAGAGAAGAGAAGAGAAGAGAAGAGAAGAGAAGAGAAGAGAAGAGAAGAGAAGAGAAGAGAAGAGAGAAGAGAAGAGAACAGCAGCTGTGCGCAGCTCGGAAGAGTTGAACCTGGGCTTTTTTACAATTTTAAGCTTGTTCTGCGTGGCTCTGCCAAACAGGTTTGCATATGCTCTAATTAAACAGTAAATCTCAGCAGCTCGTTTAGTAGCACTGAATAATGTCCACCTTGGGTGCGCAGGAATCCTGCATAATCTAAAACAGTACTGAAATTTTAAGAGAGGCTTTTAAAAACCAAGCAATGAAAACCAAGCGCTATTTTACTAACAGTACAAAAAACACATTAAAAACCGTGGGATGCTCTCTGAGGAATATCCCGCAGGTCTCTCAGTTCTCTGGCATATTTCAGAAGTACAGGCATTTCAACCGGCAGCTCCTCTGGCCATTTTTTATCTCTTGGATGGCAACACAGCCTTCTCTCCATGGCCTCTGCCAAGAACTACTCCTACAATTTTAGGAGAGGACTGGCTGTCCTAACACTCCCTCTCCTTGTTCTGCAACAGCAAGGTAAGCTACCTGGTTTCATTTTTTAATTGAAACTCCTGGCAGAACAAGCTGACCAAGTGGGAGTCAGAAGAGGAGGTAGGGATGGAAGAAACCCAGGGTAACCGCTCGGGTTTTTATGCTGTCCATTTATCCCCAATACAGGAACAGCCACAGAACTTCCTGGGAACCCAGCCGAGGCTCCATCTGCATTTTCTGGATTTCATTTTGTTGTGGAAAAAACCTGCAATCAGATATAGCTTTATGCTTTCTAATTGTTCTGCTGCTACCCTGCCTAGTGCTCCACAGACCCGAGGAGCCACCTTCTACCTCCTACTAATGATGCTTTTCTTTAGGTGGCTGACACAGGCCTGTGACACAACAGCTCATTCCAGAACTGTGTCTTTCCTGCTAGTGCTGAAACAAGTTTGGAACCTGAAGATTTCACTCCAGTGTTCCTCAAGCAGTGAAAAGTCTAAAATAGTTTCATTTTTCATGTTACCTAAACACAAAGTTCACTTTTGTAATTCTCCCAGGAGAATCTATTTGCCCTCCTTTCACAACTGAAATGAAAATCAACATCATGGGTGAGTGCAAACCAAACAAAACTCTTCCAACAAAATTATGGACGGGAATGGGAAGTGGCGTGAGTCAGAGTAATGGAATCATGAGCAGAAGAGTCAGCAACCAGGGACTGCAAAGCAGGGGGAAAAAAAGGGAGGAAATGCACAGGATAGGATGTAAATAATGCCTGGGTTTAAACAAACATTTATCCCCAGTAACAGCCACCCACTGTACAGCATCTCCCATTTGATGACCAAGTCAATGGAGTATTTACAAATTAAGTCTCAGCACATTCTTTCAAAGTTTTGTTACATACAGAAACAGAGAGATGGAAGATTTACAAACTGGCCAAGATCAGTCTGGTGGGAGAAGTACACTGGTACTGATTCACCTCAGACTATGTCAACAGCTCTACCAACAACAGCCAGGCTCTAAAATTCCTCCATAACTCACAATCAGGCCTATTGCAGGGGCTTGTCCAGCCTTACTAAGCGCAGTACTGGCTGGTCCTCAGCAGCTCCGCTTTCCTCGTGCCCTCAATACAAGCAGCTTTTAATTTCAATTATTCTCCTTCCATTCCTATCACTAGACGGTATGGTTTTAGCAAACCACAGAGAAATCTAAATATTATTGTGCATAGCCTGAAAAAACCCCACCAATTACAGGCCTCTGTGCCACAGCTAACTCAGTTTTCACGTAGTTCACTTGCTAACCCTTTCCAGCGTTTGTAATTCAGGCTGCATATACTGGTAGGAAATAAGGTAATTAGCGTATTAGGGAACCTACCCTCGCTAGCTGTTCCATGTGAACAATTCTTTCTCTTTTTTTTTCTTCTCATTTTAGGGGTTTAAGCTTTAACAGTTCTGCAAAAACAAACGTGTAGTGCTGGCGCATTGTTTTAAGCCTCAGCCGCAGTTCAGAGCTGCTGACCCTCACTCCAGCTGTACGTCGTGCCAGAATGAAAAGAAAGCTTCTGTAATTAAAGCTTCTTCCTCCAGAGACTCCTCTTTTGTTAATCAACAGAGTTCCTAATCCCCGTAGGAGCTGACAGACTGTTGGCTGCATCCTTATTAATTATTAGAGCCTATCTTTAATAGCGTCAGTTGTAGCTCTCCAGGAGCGTGTCACCAGGTACACCCCACAGGGATCCCCAGCGCTTGGTCAATTAAGAGGTTATCAAAATAGTGGAAGAATTAAGAACCTGCTTCCCTTATACACATTTGTCAAGGATTTATTTTCTACTCAGCTCCCCTTTGTAACTTGTATTATCAAAATTTCTGAGGTTAGGAATCCCCTAACCTCAGAATGGGGTTGGACTTGATGATCTCCAGAGGTCCCTTCCAACCCCTAACATTCTATGATTCTATGATTTGCTTGACCACTTCTAACTCCAATCATTTAACTTTTTTCCCTTCCTCTCCTCAGCCTTCCCCCTACTCTTGTCTTCTCACAGGCCCAACCTGCAGCAGAGAGGGATCTCCCATTCCAGCAGAGCCCAATTCTCCAGCACTGGTGGGATGTTTTCACCCAGCCCAGACTACGAACTGCTTCAGGCAGAAGGTAATTTAGCCCCTGTGGAGCCAGGGCATCTCTCTTCCCATTGAGGCTCAGGCTGGTGTACCTTGCAGGTTCCTTCCAACCCGCTGTTCATAGCCATTTGTTCTCCCCAGCAAATGCAAATATTCAGCCTTTTTCCCTTTTCGCTTACATCTTGATGCCCAAAGCGCTACCCCTGACAGAACGCACACGGGCCAGGTGAATTAAGCATGGGGTACTTCTGAAGAACAGAGATGAAATGCTTTGTGCAAAGATGGGAGAAGTTCCTATTTTCTTGAGCCAGCGATTCTTTCATTCCATTTTACAACCCACATCAAAGTCCTGGGGTTCACAACTGTTTCATGCAACATCTTTCACTGCCAGTCTCCTGTTAACTAGAAGTTCTCAATATTGGAGCTCACGGGCCAGGATGAAAAGAAGAGCGGGACAAATAGATAAATTAAATGCAAGGTATTCAGAAAAGCTTTCAGAGCAGAGCTCACCGTAGTCTGCACTGGCTCGTGTCCTTCACCCTTCACACGCACTTTTCCATCAATGCCACTGACATCGAGAACTCAGCAGCACAATACCAGGAAGAGGATTTTCTCAATGAAGGTGCCAGGCACTGATACATTGGCTCTTTAACTGCACTTTCTTTTTGTACCGGCTAAATAATTAAGCTTCTTGGTTGTGTATTGCTAGAGTCCAGGCGTGGGACAAAAAAAATCCAACATTTCACTGCTACTGGCTACAGTAAGAATTTCTTTCTCAATGCCTGTACTACATCCCATGTTCACCATTTAAAGCAAAGGCATCGGTGGTGGTTCACACGGGCGTGTGGATGTGGGAGAAGCAAGCCATAAAGCAGTTAAAACACCACACTCCAACCCGTAAACATTTTTCTATTTATCTGCCCGTCATTACATGCACAATCTTATTATCTCTGCACATCCTCAAAGCGACAGCCGTCAGGGTCACCCTATGAAATATACATCGGCAACGTTACATCTAATGACTGGAGCGAGAAGAAAAATGAAGGATGGGAAGAGTGGAATACCGCAGGATGTTTTAAAGGGATCATCAGTTACATCCATGCATTTCCTGAGGTGATAATTGAATGACAGTGACTGGGGGGAAATCCATTTTTGAGCTTGGGAAAGGACTGTTAAGGAAAAAATGTTTTTGTACTGGCAGCATGTAATGGCTGCCAGAAAATGAAAAAGGTGCCTTCAAACCACAGCAGTTCCTCGATTTTATGGATTTTATACAGAGGCTGAGAATTAGATCAAGTACAATCAGCTATTCAAACCAATCACAAAAAATATTGACAGACTTTGGTAATTTCATCCCCAGCCAGACTACTTTCTGTTGTGGTTTGCGTGTCAACTGTAATTAATTTAACGGAAAGATCAATGTGTGCATGTGCCTGTGCAGACAGCGGCGTTCCAAGCACAAGGACAGCAGCATTTCCTACTTTCATAATTTTCATTTAAACAAAGCATTAAAAATTTAATTCTACTATTCGTCGGGGAACTGAATCTTCCTGCATTTCAGTAAGGTCTACATATGCTAATTTGTTTTCTGATTTGACCCAACTGAAACCAGGCTTGCAATTATTAAAAGTTTCCCTACTTAAAAAATAACATTGCATTATGACAATTTTACAAATAGAATCAAACTGTACTTAATAAATCGTTCCCCGCGTTTTAACTGTTAGCTTTTTTTGTTCTGTTAGTTGACTACTTCACAGCAATAACACAAGCTGTTTTTTAAAATAAACCACTTCCAGATAATTGTCACTTGGAATCAATACTCTGGTCGCTGCAACACTCCACCGGATGCCTTGGGCTCACCGGAGTGGCACCGACACGTAAGGAAGGGGTGGTAGAAAATACAGACTCTGAGCTCATCAGAATTAAAAGGGTTTTCTCTCTGTTGGAGAGGGGCAATAAAATACCCCCTCTACAGTCCCGCTCCTTATCAGCTGGAACAACCACTCCCCAGCTCAGCAAACTGCCCTTCTGCTCAGCTGGAAGTTTACACAGGGCTAAGATGGATGATGTTTTACTGCTCTGAAAAGATTATTTCAAATGGTTAAGCGCTTACATCTTGCAGTGCAAGTTCCTGGCTCAGCTTACCCAGGAGAAGACACTGGGCTCTAATGATGACCAAAGAAGTTTCTAGCTATCTTTCAAGCTCCAATTAAGAGTCACCAATTAGTCCATGTGTGGGCAAGTGTGTCAGGTCAAACGGACTACATCGTTCAACACTTCTGGGTATCCTGAAAAAAAGCTCCAATCCTTAAGCCATCATTATCACAGAATCATTCTGGTTGGAAGAGACCTTTAAGATCATGGAGTCCAACCGTTCCCTCAGCGCTGCCAGGGCACCACCAACCCATGTTCCTCAGCACCACATCTCCACGGCTTGGAAAGCCCTCCAAGGATGGGGACTCCACCACTGTTTCTGCCCTGGGCAGCCTGGGCCAGGCCTTGACAACCTTTCAGTGAAGAAATTTGTCCTAATATCTAATCTCAACTTCCCCTGGTGCAACTCGAGGCCATTTCCGCTTCTCTGTAATATTCAAATGTGTAAATCTTACAACATTTTATGGGTTACAAAGGGATGTCTTCCTGCTAATTATAGCTGGTACTTCTGTTTGTTTCCTCGTATGAAACTGCCTCATGCCTTCCCTGCATTAAGTTAGAATATACTATATAACCAGGCTCCAAAACATCTGACTCTTGCCGTATTCTACCATTGGAATCCTCAGGAGCAGTTCATTCCCATGACGTCAGATAATTTCACCCCCCCCTCATTCTTCTGGAGTGGGGTTTCGCCTCTAAATTTAGAGCACACGTTATTGGCACCAAGCTCTGCAGCCCGAGCCCCACTTCTGCCCTGGGCAGGCAGCGGTCACTGAGAAGACAACATACCACAAAAACACGCAAATAAATAAGCAAATGGAAATCCTCAAAATCTGATCAGGTTTTCCCGTTATAATAGGGCTAGAAGATCCAGAAGGTAAGTAAGGAACTAGCCATTTGTTTCTCGAATGTCACACTCCGTAACTGCTTTTATTTAAACACAGAAATAAGAATTGAAGGTCCACTCAGCTCCCAGACGATCTCCAGCAGCACGACTTTGCCACGAGCAGCACCGTCTCAGGCTGCTGCTGCTGACCTGCATTCCACACTGCAGCGTAACAGATGTTTTAGGTTTTCCAAACACATCTGTGATGAATCACCCAAAGCCTGGCTTGTCAAACGTAGGCATTATCTCCCTGACACACGGCTTCCTCCCTTGGCAGCCCATGACCTATAGGGGAGCTGTTGAGTTTTAATCGTTTATTATGAAGTCATGTTAAAGACAATGGCGTTCAGAAAACACTCAAAATGACACAGGAGGCAACAAACCTCCTAAAATAATCCTCACTGCTAATGAGGCAAGTGAAGATGAAACCACCTAGAAACAGAACATTTTCCATCCCTATCCTCAAAGCCCTCACAGCCGGTTACTTCACGATGAAAACTATCAAACACACCGATTCCGTGCTGAAGACAGAGAGAATTTGACCTCTTAATAAAAAACACGATCACAGGATGTCTAACACCTGAACGAGCCAGATGGAGGAAGAAAGCCATCCATTTTACACCTGGAAAATATCAAATAAACTCGTGCAAATCGCCAGGCTTAGCACTGAGAACGATTCATGAACGCATTTCAGGAGGACGAGCTCCTGCTCCACTCTTCAGTCAGTTACGGCCAAAGCAGCAAACTTGCAAACAAGAACTCGCAGGCAGACATCCCTGCCATTAAGCCTTGATTTTAAACAGACTTTGTTTCTCTCAGATCTGATCCCTGAACAGCTGTTTTCCTTTTCCTGTTCTCCCAAGAACATTTCTCTAAACCAGTAGATTTTCCAGATTAAGTGTGGAAGGTTGAGGGGTGCTTCAGTGTTTTCCTGTTTATCAGCGCATTATATGAAAAGAGGAATATTGAAGCAGGACATCAAGCAGCCCCCTCCACCCCCTCAAACCACAAAAGAACTGCCACGTAAGCTGCTTATCCCTCAGTTATTGTTGCTTCCCTCCAGTCTCAAATTCTTTCTGTCAGGAAAAAATCCTCAGCAAGCAAAATTTAACTAGAAGACAATGGTAAGAGTTGTAAAGCAGTATTAGAAAGACCAATTCATTGTAGCTTACTATAATACCTATACAGTGAGCTCAAAAGTGAAAGAAATTGCTAATTCTCTACAGTCCTGTTCCGCCCTGGTGTCTCCAGCAAGCAGTAATCCCAGCTACTCCCCTGGAAAGTGAATTTGATCCTCACTTCACCATCAGGGGTAAGAAAAAAAAAAAAGGCACCAGTCATTTGGGGCATGACTTGGGGAAGGACCTGCAAATCATACTACAGAGAGTTTGGAGATTAAATCGGGCTGCTGCCGTTAATCCTGCCCTCCCTGCGCATGCCCACAGCCGCAGCACGGGTCGTTTCACACAGCATGCGAACCTAAAACGTCCCTCATTTCAGTGTACACCGACAGTTGCAGTGAAGCAGTGGGCTCATTTTTACCTTTCTGTCATGTCCACGACAGGGATGCTAACCTCTGCCAGGCAAACCACGTAAGCAGGAGAGAAAAGAAGTATGATGGAACCAGGAAGTTCAGGCAACAGTATTTTTCATCAAGCCAAAAATCAGCTGCCACTCAGAACCAGAAATCTCAGAGACAGGAGTAAAACCCAAGAGCTGCGATTTGCGCTGCCAGGCAAGCTAACCTTCTGATAGCTATTTCTCCCAAGTTGGGCAAATTTCAGATTCTGACCTGTCGGATGACACAAAGCAGCTGCAGCATTAGAAAAGGCACCTTCATCTATCTGGCTCTGCACAATACCTGTTACACAGAACCGTAGCTCTGCACGCAGTTACCCACCAGGGAGATGAGGAGCCATTACAGCAAAAGGGCAGTATTGGCAAAAGAACAAATGGCTGTAGACTTTACGAGCTTTAATATGAAGTTTCATCCATTCATGAAAGGGATTTGAGAGATGGCTGCCTGTGACAACAGAACTTTAGATCCACAATCCCCCCAGGCCAGCTCCAGCCCTGCATTCTTATGCTGGAGGCAAAAGAAGCGCAGACCCCAGGAAGCCTGTCAAGCCAGGGCGCTGACCTGTTGTACAGCCAGTTCCTCACTCGTAGCATTTTCCTTATGACACTCAAACAAGCTTATTCTAGAGCTGAAACACTTCTCTCCACACTTCACTACCCAAACCACGCTCATGTAAACGGGGTTGTATTTATTTCCCCCCTCACCCAAGTATTAGGCTTGTATCGCCTCTATCTCCCAAGTTCTTCTGCAAGTAGAGGGTGAGACTGTTTCTGACAAAGAGCAATAAAATGTCATTTTTATGTGGTTGGCAATCCTCTGAAGAGTAAGATGAAGGCCGCATCATTGTACTGCTTTATGAGATGTGCAGCAGAACTATGTAACTAATTCCCCTAAACGATGCCTGACAGCAGCCAGGCAGCCTGGACCCGCGCTCTCACCCCCCCAGCCCACTGCACAGACCTGCTCCTCATCACCAGTTCTTAAGCACGGAAGACTCTCATTCCAGTTTTATCATTACCAAAGAGTCTCATTCCAGCTGTATCAGTAAGAGCGCAGGAATTCACTGTTACAGTTCGCCTATGCCAACATGCCTTGGGAACACAGACTGACTGCTCAGGTATTCCAAACACACAGAGTACTACGCCGTTTACTCCCTGCTCCCACATCTAACAGTCACAGCATGCTGATGTCTACCACTAGGCAGCGTGAGGGATCATTTTAATTAGTGGCTGGTATTCAACACGGCAACCAAGGTGTCAGAAACTAAACAGGAACCACTTATAATTGAGAACTTCAAAACAACAAGGAAAAAAGAGGTTCTATCAATACGTGTTGGCTTCCTTTGAGAGAAAGTCAAGCCTACTAATACACATCTATACTTGCGTGCCTCTTAAAAGGACACTCCATCATTGCCTGACGAGCTGTAGCCACAAAATCTCTGAAATTGCTGGAGTATGAATTAAGAGATGTTTACCAGAGGGCAACCTGTGCACTGCACCAGCTGCAAACAGAACTGCTCACAGAATCATCCTGCACTTTCAGCAGACGCTTCCATCACTATTACCAAAAGTCACTGCTGCGTTTTTTCCTGAAACTTTGTTTTTCTGGAATCCTCTGCCTTCTTCAATTGCTTCCTAATGGTGACTGCGGGTTTGTAAAGCAATGCCACTGGCAAACCAGCCTTCAGTACGTGTGTGTCTATGTAGGTATCTAGCTACCTTTTAACTACGGTGCTACCACACAGGAGGTTCTACTTTAAGATCTACATTAGCATTTCCATCATGAATCTGAAAAGGTATTAGAGGTAGGATTTAAACATATCACTAGAAAAAAAAAATACTAAAGGTGGTAGTAGCCAGCAGAACTGAACTGTAAACTTAACCTGCATTACCTTTAAGCATGTACTTTACAGTGAGGTTATGTGGTCAGCTGGGACTTCCAGCCTTAATTTTTTGACCCACAATACTTCATTTTTAGTGATCATCTCTAAAATCAGTATTATTATGTGGGCATAAATCAGAGTGAAGTAAAAATTAGTGATTTGCTGTATGGAAAACTCCATTAACTTGAAGGGAGTATGCGCTGAATCAGTTTAAGAATTTACTCCCTGAAAGAATCTAACAGATTTCTCCTCCTGCAAACAACCTGTGGCTCTAGACACAGCAAGATCAGCTTTCTTCTATTATTACGTTGCATTGCATTTTGGATTTGGTTAGCTACAGCAAACCATTATGCTAGAAATAAATCCCACAGAGGGATGCAGAGGCCAAATGACACAGGCTCAGGGCTGAAAAACCGCTTGAGATGGATGCTCAGTGTGTTGCCTTCGCTGCCGTGTGTGTCTGGAAACTGGAATGTCAAAAGTCTATTTGGTGGGGACACGTTCTAACTGTGGAAGATTTCCATTTGCGAAACCAGACCAGTGTTTAACACGGTGCTTGGGCTCAGGGCCAAGTTCAGCAAACAGCCACATGCAGGGCACCAGTTAATGGTTCCCGCAGCCATCGAATACTTGTAACTGTCGTGAAGGGTTTCTCTGTATATTGCCCCATCACATCAAGCTGGTAGTAAAAAGGGCAATCCCTCTCTCCAATCCCTCTAGATATTGGGGTTTGCCCCAACCAAGGTGCAGGACCTTGTACATGGCCTTGCAGAACTTCATGAGGTCACTTTCCTGCCCTCTAAGAGTGGTGACTGAGTCTAGTCATTCAGTTTAGTCCAACCAGCATGAAAGAGAAGTGCTTTCTAAAGTCAGGTGTTGGGAAAAGGTTCTTTGTGGTTGGTATCTTTGCAGGCTCTCTAAATGCCAAATCCCTGTGTTTTCCGTATGAAATATTCAATATCCTAAGAATGCTCTCAGCTTTATGTGCAGTTCTCCATCAATTAGGAGCAAAACACAGCAGTGACAGCCATCTCAGCTCTTAAAGGCACTGCTGCTTCAAACAATTCATCACTTCTAGTTATTCCCCAGCAACATTATTACCTCACAACAGCCTTTCTTCTGTTCTGCTTAACTCTTCCCTACCTGTTTGTCCTGATTTTGAGTTGGCAGCATCCCGCTCCACCAACCACAAATCCCATATGTTGCATTTTTGTAATTCTAGCTCTTCTATTTTTTTCTCCTCTCATTGAACTAATCACAGTAACACCACTAAGATGTATTGTTTCTTTCTGGTCCATCCTTGCAGGTATTGTCTGTGAGGTAAATTAAGAACTTCTCAGTTTAGCTTTATGTTTCTACTGCTTAGGCCTCACTTGTGAAATCACAATCTCGGATTCAGGCTACTCCTATATGTGTGCGAGGACAACCAGGATTCCCCAGGTCTGTCCATGCTGTAATTAGCTGCCACCAAGCCCGCAGGACAGAAAGTGGCATCATCAGGTGGGAAAAAACCCCAAAGCGGCAAATCAAGACAAATATAGATGCTTTCCTGCAAATAAGACTGATGATAAAAACAAGATGGAAAATGAAGAAAATAATATACTAAAAAAAATTGGAATTGCTTACTGGAATTCTATAGCGGTATTTTTCACAAGAGTACAACTCTCTGAAGTGTTTGCATGTAACGCATTTTTACACCGCTTATTTATTCCATACCACGTAAGAATATCACCAGCAGCTCAGCGCCTGAGAACACCGAGCTGTGAGCAGCAGGCAACCACGACACAGTCACGTCTCCAAAGCAGGAAGGGGATGCTGACTAGGTGGGATACGCAGTTCTTCCCTTCCAACCCACTGGCTCGAGTTGAGTCTGAAGCGTTAGTGACCTCAGAGCTGAAGAGCTGGCAGCATTCCCCAGCAGCAAATATGCGTCTTGGGAGATCAGAATATTCGAAGGAGTCACGGAGTCTAAATCCACTCCTTCCCTTCTGTGTACAAGGCACACAAAACACTGCCAGAGAAAACCAATGAGCAGCTCATCTGGACTTTGTGTCAACCCTCACCGCTGTGAGCTGCTTCAGCTTCCTGAAGTGGCCTCTCTTCGGAGTGACACAGGAAAGCAACGCTGCAAAACTCCAGACTTCTGTGAAATGAGCAAACTGGGATCTGAAGTTGAAGCTAGAGAAATACTATAGCATTAAAAACAAAAGAGGAGGAGATGAGGGAGCAAAGGCAAAGAAATACCCTTTGCAAATTCCACACCCCTCAGAAAAGCCTCTCTTCAGGAAAGAAAATATACAAACATGCACATTCAAACATACAAATAACTCATTAATCACGTTCATTGACTGTCCAAAGGTCCTTATTAAGTTAACCATCAAAAGTAGGCCACGTTAAGAACCACTATTCTTCCCAGTACCCCTTCCTCCCTTCTTGTTGACCATCATTTCCTCTGCAGAGACTCTACAAGCCCTGGGACTACCGATCTTCCCTGGCTACACAAAACCGGCACCGCCACCGCACACCCAGTCCCATCCAGTGACCGTATCTCCCCCGCTTCTAGTCCTTCTCCCTTCTAGTAGCTTTAATTACCTCCTGAAAGGAAATATTTAGAAAATGCACCATCTAAGAAGCCCACTGAGAGCGATGAGGAGATGGTCACGAGTTACATTTGCCATTTGTTAAGCCGGGACCAGGGCATCTGCTGCACGGTGATGGTCCAAGTGTTTCTATCACCTCAGTCATCTTGTGGGGAAAACTAGAAACCCTGGAGGGATGTTTGCTGTTAAAGGTTTCCATCATTTGCAAAGCAACTTTCTGACTAACGCAGGTGACACAGAATAACGCTGCCGTTACAAATCTAATGTAACATTTTAAGAGCCGAGGATTTCTATTTCACAAAGTCCCACACAAGACTTTCCAACCGGCACGCTGTGAAAGCAAGCGTTATACAAAGCTTGGTACGTTCTGAAGCACACACAATGTAAAACATAAAAGCAACATCAACCTGTGAAAAGAAAAAAAAAACAAACAACAAAGTAATTTTTCCTATGCTAACTGGAAATAGCTTGGTGGATCTCACTTGTTTGTTAAATACAGAATAAAATCGGAAAAAGAGAACGTCTCTTTACACCAAGGATTTCTCCTGTGGCTGGCACTACTGGTTAAACACACCACCACTGTGCTCTGCTTTCAAAGGAAGTTTTCAAGTGTTGTCCCAAGCTGCCTGTACCTGTCCGTGCCCATCATTAATCAATCCTTTCTCCCCCTTCCCTATTACCATAAAAGGCTTTTTATTTTTTTAATAGGATACCAAGCTTTTAGAGTACTGCTTATTTCACCAGGCAATATTTCTTCTTAAAGACATTTTCATCTTCAATAGCAACACCACAAGTATCTAAAGCAAGGCAGAATTGCTTAAAAGGATGGGGGAAACATGGCACAAGGATCTCACGGAATATGCCAGAGGTAAAAAAAAAACAAACAACACACCCCACAACTGCCATGTATCCCTGAAGTAATTGGCTCCATACTTCCAACATTAAAAGCAGCCCCTTCCAAGATGAAAGGCAGCAGGCTGTCCACAGTGCACGGGTGTCTGATCTGCAGAAGGCTGACGTTAACTGCGCGTTTGAAAGCCGACCTTCAGGAACAGTCACGCTGTCGCGAGGCTGTGAGACCCTTTGTGCTCGGAAACTCTGCCTGAACGGCAGCCTCCCGTTTTATTAGATTTCGGCAACGAATCTGGAATGACGGGGGGCTTGTCTGTGTTTTGACTGATGTGGTTTGGTTGGTTTGTTTTTTAAAAGCAATGCTACGTTCTCTTATCATTCTTGTGCCTTCCAACCACCTTTCAAAGCCTCTGTCTCCCAAGAAAGTGAAGCAAAGAATGACAAGGGCAGACGGATAACATAATGGAACACATCAAAGTGTAGCCGTGTTACCCTAGAAACGAGTTAACTTTTTCCAGTGAAGTACACTGCTTCTGTACAAATGTGGCAGTCAACCTTCCTATGTGGACAAGCTGAGAGTGAGACTACATCCCGTAAAAACCAAATTAACTTCGAGTTATTTTGGGATTACGTTGATCAGTAACGAATCAGGCATTTTCTCTGCCCCACATGCTGCACTCTTTGGAATAAATTCAAATAAAAAGTTTAACAAGCCCGGCTAAGATTAAAGTTTAAAAATCACTGTGCTAAGTTTCCAAACCTGGGACCATTCTCCGCAAAGGAAGGAGTTCAAAGACAGTTAATCGAAAGCAATAATTAACCATGAATGTAGTGAAGAAGGCGACAGGCCAGCAGAGCACTCGGTGTCACCCGCACGGCCTGGCACAGCCGCGGCCGGAGCACACGCTTCCCGCTGAACTGCCTCGTGGTTCTCCCCCAGCACGAGCAGTCCCCTGAGGAGACCTGAGCTGGGGAAGGGCCGACAAACCAGGCTGCTCCCTGAATCAGGATGTTCTCGGGTGCTGTAGTTATGGGTGTGCGCGTATTTTAATGTATTGTGAAGGAAAATGGTTGTTTAACGTGTCAGAGAATTACATCCAACAATGGAGGAAAACACCAGTTTCCTTCTGGCCTTAGATAGAGGTACTAACTTCAGAAAAAGAACAGTTATTTACTGTAGAGATACGCAGATTTCTTAGAACGTCTGAATTTTTAAATAGATTAAGTATGCAGGACAAGGTGAAAGTGTTACAAGGTACAGCCACTTACCCGTGTCCTTTTTTGGTTCCTACATTAGAAGAGTTCCTCTTCTATGTTCAATGCTCTGGCAATCAAAACCAAAGAAACCCAAAAGCAAAACCCAACAAACCCACAACTCATACAAATTATCTCCTTACAATCACAGCGGACAATTACCTTGAGCAGAGTAACATCCGACAGTGAGAGCTCAACCAGGCACAACTTCCCACAGCACCACTCCGAATTCAAATTTTCAGAGATATATTAGAAGGGGAAAAAGCAAATATCGCACAACTCTGAATTCAAATGGCAAGTTCTTACAGTGGTTGTGTGTGTTAACTGTGGTTATTTTTTTAAATTTCAAACCATGCAGGCCTTCGGAACGTGCGTTCCCCTCCTCAGAAGGAAGCTGTTGCTAACCCAAATATCACACGCTCCTTCCTCCCTACAGAACAGGCTCGAGAGACAACGCAGCAAGAGAGGTTTTCTGTTACTCGTGTTTCCCTGCTCCACCAAACACACGCTACTGCAAAGTGGTCTCATAACTGAAACCGCTCTAATTCTCAGACAGGCGAACAAAGCTTCTCCTGCGGTTCACCAGTTATTTTTTACTGTGGCTTGGTTACTTGCTGGGCTTCGAAAAAATCTGCACCGACACGACCCCAGCCAGGCAGGAGAGCCCAGCGCAGGTGCCCCTCCAGCCTCCCCGCGCCGAGGTACGCCACGCTCCCGGCAGTCACGAGGCGCCGCTTCACACGACGCCTCCAAAACGCTTCAAAGCGAACAGAGGAAGCCTTCTACAAAAGGGTTGTTAACCTGTTGAGGGATTTAATTAATGGGCGCACGTTGTTTCTGTTCTGAAAAGATGCAGGTACCTGCAACTTCTTTTTTCAGTGTCTGCATCTCAGAGGGGATGCATCCCAAGGCCAACTGGTCCCCTGGGCAGTAGGAAAGCAGAGCTGCCAGGAGCCCAGCAGCCTTCGAGCAACAACGGCAACATTAATTATTATGGAGACGAGGCAAAATAATATGGAGGCAACAAAGCTTTGGCAGCACCTAACTTTCTTTCCTGCTGCCCTTTAAGAACCTTTCTAATGAAATGAAATGGAAATCCCCACTATATCCTGCAGATGAAGGTGACCTTGGGAAGTAGGAGAGGAGTAAGAGCGGGTGGATGTTAGGGAACTGCCTGGTACCCAACAGCCCAGCTCCCCCCAGGCCTGGTTTCTACCTTGGTAAGAACCATTCAGAGACGGGCAGGTCTAATTAAGCGTCAGAGCAAACTGTATTTATCAGTGTCTATCCACTGGGCTTCCACGAGCTGCCGTTTGTCCCTGCACTGCTCAACCTGCAAAGATTTCAACTACAGGCATTAACCCAATTAAAGGAACTACCTCTTATTAGCCTTCCTTTTGCCAGCAAAATATTACAACTACAAGGAAGTTGCAAAAGCTGGAGGCTGATTCACAGAG
Organism: Eurystomus gularis; assembly: GCA_013400335.1. Lineage (NCBI taxonomy): Eukaryota > Metazoa > Chordata > Aves > Coraciiformes > Coraciidae > Eurystomus > Eurystomus gularis. The sequence goes on along the minus strand of VZZY01022097.1, from coordinate 177,347 downwards.
TGTTTAGGAAGTGAGGACACACAAAGGACTCCTTCAGCATTGAAGAAGAGATGATATATTCCTGGACAGAGACTAAAGCAAGAGTATCTGAAAAATCAGGAGCCCAGAGAACTTATTATTCCTAAGATAAGAGCTCCCTGCTAGTCTGGGGGTTTCTGTGGTTTTGTTTCGGGTTGGTTTTTTTTCCTCCTCCTTCTGACATGACCTTTATGGAACGACAAACCAAGACTGCACAGTGCCCCAGAAAGGCTGTTTATCTACAGCCTGCAGGATTCCAACCATATTTTCAGCTCTGAGATGACAACTAAAGCAATCAAACTTACTACGAAACTCAGTTTTAAAAATTTCCCGTATCTTTTCTACATAAGTTCACTTGAAAAGGTCAAAGCCAAACTTCAGTAATTCAAAAACCCCCCAAAACCTACCAGCGGTTTGGCACAGCCATACATACACAGAGCTGGCTATTCAGCGGTGATCCACAGAAATTTCACAGAATTTCACCTAATTGCCAAAGCAATGCAAACTTCTACAGCCGCGATTTCTAAGTGGCAGCACGGTTTGTTAGAGCCGTGACTCAAGACTGTGTAAAGATGGGATAAGGACTATAAAAGAGCGATCGGATGCGGTGGGAAAACGGGAGCACGGTTTTCACTTAAACACTTAATCCCATTGGTTTGTCTTCAGCGGTACTATTAATATACTCCATGGAAAAATCTTCCGAAGATGAGAGTGCGGCAAGTGGGGTCAGTTGTAGCAACCACAAACAGCAGCTTACAACCTCCATTTGTCTCTCTACAGTAGATACCTATTAAATAAAACTTTCTCAAAGTAGATGCATTATTTCCAAGTAGCTATTGGACAGCTATGAGTTAAAACTAGCTGGTTGTCCAAAGACGAGACTTTACCTTCTTTTCATCCGTTATCATTTGACTAATTTTTGAAAGGCTCACAAGTTTAAGGAACACAGACTTCTCTGAAACACAAACATTACTCATCTCACAAGAATATAAATAAGGGAAGGACTGGGAGGAGAGCTTTATGCCCACAGTGAGCAGACAAATTCTTTTTAGAAGCACTTATGCTCACAACAGAAGAATGTTCTTCTAAAGCCAGGCAACAATAACAGGAAAAAAAAAAAAATCTATCGCATCAAATGCCACAGAAGAAGAACATGAGCTGGAATTGTTAAATCAATACATCTTTAACACCGTATTGAAGGTGGAAAGCCTTTGTCCACGACACTCCACCATAACAAGGTGAAAGTCCAGTGATACAACCCACAGAGTTATTCTATATACTGGATCTGATTTAACAGTGGGAATTAAGATAAATGCATTTTTCCCATACGTTCTTTAAGCATCCAGAGTGTGCAAGGTTTATGGCACATATTTTTCATCACATCTGAATCTGCAAGGTAGGAAATTGATCCAAACCAAAAAAAAACCTCACTTATTTCTGTAAATCCTTTTCTTCCAGTATCTAAGCCATTATACGTTTATTACTCTAATACAATGAAAGGAAATCTGTGCAGAAAGTGGAGTCTGGGTGACATCAGAATTGCAGAGAAGTCGGCCAAGCTCTAGGGAAGCACAACAACCAGACGTGAAGATCACTGCCTGGGCAAAACCCACTTACTCCACATCCCAGCAAGCACACAAGCTCTGCCGAGGTCGCGGGGCTGACACGACACATCCCCTCCTCCACAGACAGGCAATAAACGCGTCTTTCAGCGTCTCAGAAATAAGCTAACATTGAGAACGGCAAAATCCCTCTTCCCCTTACCTTGTGCTGCTAAACAGAAAAGATAAATCCAAGGCACACAGTTAGGATTGCACATCTGTCTGAATTCACTCTTAACCCTAAAAGAAACTTCAGGGAAGGGAGAGTAATAGTGGTAGGGCTGCGGGAACACGGAAAGGAGGGAGAAGAGGGTTGTTTGTATGGTTTAACGGGGTTTCTTTTGGGGGGGTTTCATTGTTTTGTTTGTTGGGGAGGTGGTTTGATTTATTTCTCCAGTTCCCTCTCACTGCACTTCAGGTAATGAAACACTTGAGCTTTGGCAAAGACTTCCTCTACAGCCTTAAAACAAACTAAAAACCCAACAACAACCATAAAAACCCAACAAAAAACCCCCCAAAGAAGAAAAGAACTGTAATCAAGCTGAATCATAATTAAGCTTACGGGAAACAAAACTAATCAAACTTGAACAGTAACAAAGGGCAACAGAAACACGTTCACTGTATCACATCTTCCTTGCTGGCCAAGAGCCCAGAGTTTTCTCTACATTCCCCCCCTTATTTCACAACAGCATTAACAAGCCCTGGCCCAGGATGCCCAGCTTTCCAAACTGTATTTGTAGGAGGTCAGCTTTTCACGAGGCCAAAAACGCAGCATGTGGAAAGTGTTAAGACTTTCATATAGTAGAAGAGGTTCTTAAAACTACTACTGTTCAACCCAAAAAAAAAAAAATAAAAAATCCTGGAGCTTCACAGATCATTAGAGGTTTGTGAACCACAGAGAAGGGCAGAGTTAGCAAAATAAATCAAGAGTTCCTGTGGGATGTCCTAGTGCTTTACACAACAAGAGGCACCGGGCACAAAGCAGGCTCAGAATTAAACAACAGGGAGGACTTCTCAAATTGCATGAGGAAAGAGCTGTTTTATAACCTGGAATGTACTCTCCCTTTCTTTAAAGGTTAGCGTCTAGAGGCATTGTAAAAAATAACTCTGTTTGTGTCAGGGGCACTGGGGAAAAAAGGGAAAAGGGAGCACAGAAAGTATGTTTGGGGGAAGGGAAGGAGAGGAATCAACTCAGTTGTCCCACCCAACAAGAACCACCTATTTCAGCATGATTTCTTACTGCTGCATAGGAGTTTGGTAGCATAAAAAGGAACAATATTCCCTGCCAATTTTCTATAAACCAGATGACCAGAGCCAATACGGATTTCCCAGCCATCAGCACTGTCAGTATTTTTTATTTGGTCGTTAATCTCGTAACACTTGGTCTGTTCTCTTAAGACTCCAAGTTCTTAAATACAGCAATTCCTTACGAAACCAGCACTTTCATTTACATCTTCCCAAAAGAGACAGTTTCTAAGTTCGCGTTTACAAAGAGAAGGGGAATGGAAAAATTTAATCTTGAAAAAGCTAAGTCAGAAGGAAACACACCCGTCAAGATTCTATTTTTAAAAAATAAGGGATGCCAAAAGCAAAAGGCTTTCTGTGGAACCTGCTTTGGTTACTCAATGTTTGATGCAACACTACTCAACTAGACGAAAAGCAAGAAGTGAGGCAGCGTGTTGAATTTTGTTACTGTGGAACGAGTGATGCTGCAGCATGAACATGGTTCTACCTGGGACAGTGTCAGAGGCATGGTCAGAGGGAGGCCCTTTGACTCCAGTCAAACTACACAAACAGCACAAGACCTTACTGTGGCCCCAGTATGCGAAGGGGGCCTACAGGAAGGCTGGGGAGGGACTTTTCACAAAGGCCTGTGGCAACAGGACGAGGGGTAATGGGTTCAAACTGGAAGAGGGGAGATTTAGATTGGAAATTAGAAGGAAATTCTTCACTCTGAGGGTGGTGAGACACTGGCACAGGTTGCCCAGGGAGGCTGTGGATGCTCCATCCCTGGAGGTGCTCAAGGCCAGGCTGGATGGGGCCTTGAGCAATGTGGCTAGTGGGAGGTGTCCCTGCCATGGCAGGGGGGGTGGAACTTGATGATCTCTGAGGTCCCTTCCAACCCAAACCATTCTATGATCCTACAAAATGGTGGACCCCAGTCTAGTGAGATATTCACTACTCACCAGCAGGAACAGCAAACCCAAACTCTAAGCATTTCCCATGGCTCACAACTTCAGGATCTTTGTTTTCCACATACCAGAAGACATTAAGGTGCCTGACAACACATTCTACATCTTGGCCAGGAAAGGAATCCCCCCCACTGTAAAGCCACCACCACACATGTCCACAGGGCTATGGTTCAGACGTGCAGCCTTCCTCCAACCCAAGGAACACCTTGCAGAACAGGGCTCTTCCCTTCCGCGCTGCTGGGATAAAAGCAGCAGATCTTTACCCAAAAGAACACCACCATCACCTATAAGTAATCATTAGCATTTTTATGCCCTGAGAATTCCAATTCCATCATACCCCTAAGTGGTTTTCTTTCAGACACAAAATAGGAGGAAACAAAACAAAAGCAAGCGCAGCAGATTTCAGCTTGTGATGTTAAATAGTTCTTAAAACACGAGGCTCACAGAGCCCGTCATCTACAAACTGCCTCAGTTTCCCCTACAGCGCAGTCCCTTGAAACAAAAGCCACTACTCTTAGCTCCCCATTCTCAGTTTATTCCGCTATCTGTGGAACTCCTGGGAGTTCTCCTTGGCAGGAAAGAAAAAAAAAACCCCACACCAAAATCCAACAGACCTCACAGTAATCAGGCACTGCTTCTGTTTTACAGCTGGCTTGAAACAAAAATGACAAAATGAGTGCATCTGCCTCCTGAAGTTGTTATTGTCTTGTTCTCACTGTACAGTTATAGCAGCATATTACGGGATATTTAGGACTGAATAATGTATTTGGGGGACGATTCTATGCCAAAAGAACACTGCAGATACAGCTCTCGTGGTGCCATCTGGGGCAGGAAGCAACAATCAAGGCCAAGGATCTGCTGTGCAAGAAGAAAAGTTCGTTTCATGCTCAGGGTGGCAGGCAAGACCCATTACAAGTACAGTTTACTCTCTGCCAACAGAGGATTTAATATTTTTTTTTCCCTTGGTGCACAATGTTCTGCCCCCGATCGGCTTGATCTCCTGCACCCCACGCACCCTGGACAAGAGTTTTATGAATGTCTGCGTTAAGAAACTAAAAACTGCTTTTTTTGGATGACCCTGACTCTCCTGTACCATGACTCACTCAACAGGTCAAAGCTATTGGTATTTATTTACTTCTTGAACTTGAAAATTCAAACAAAGCTGCTGCAATACCTTTTGAAAGTGTAATCTCTCTCTTGCACACGCTGTAATAGGCACATGAAATGGCACCACGTGAACAGCACCCAGATAACATCCTGGGTTACGGCAGATACAATCTAGCCACCCCTGCTCTGGTGTTTTCCCCTTAATGGTGCATTTGTAATTAATCTTCATTATCCCTGACTAGGATAAGAAAGCAGTGCGGGTGTCTAGGAGGAGAAAATCGAGTAGCGAGATGAAATTGATTGTTCCTCAAACGTAAGCAAGCCATGAGTTTGGTGAAAACTCTCCATGAGCAGTCTGTGCTGGCTTCCAGTGGGTAACTAAGGATAAAATTTGGCCCAAATATATACGGAAAATCGAAAAACCAATTACCTATACACCATAAACATCAAGTTTAAACACAGAAGTTGAATTAATGGCAAAAATTGCTCGAGTTTCACTGCAATTTCTTTTTCAGTATCTCAGACTTAAGCAAATACCATGACTCACCACTTGTCAACCAAACCACTTGTCTCCATGCCTCCCTTCCTTTCCAAAAATCCTTTTAAAAATAATTCCTTTGTCTGTTCCATACTTTGAAAGTTCGTATTCCCACTGCACAGGTAAGAAAGAAGGACCAACCAGCGCCAGGAAACACTACCTTAAACATATATTCAGCTCTTCCAAAGAGCTCTGCGTTGCATTGTCCCCTTTGGTCCTGTCCCCCTTCCCAGCACTCAATACCACGTTCCTGCATAACAGAATTATTTAACTTGCCACAAAGCAAAGCCATTGATCCCTGTATATAATCAAGTACTTATAGGATGAGATTTCAGCAACACCGTTTTACATCAGCACAGTTCTTACAAAGCTCACCAAGGCTTCTGCTCCTGCTTTGCCACAGCTTTTGGTTTCCCGGAGCAAGGCACTCGGTTTGCTTCTGACTCAGCTCTTAACTCGCAAAAACTTCAATTCCATACCCAACAGTGTTGTACATCAGGCGTACGATTAAAGATCATGAGATCCTCAGATATCAGTTGTGAGTCAATACCACAGAGAGGATTACGTGGAGACTACTTGGGGGCTGGACTAGATGACCTCTGGAGTCCCTTCCAACCCAGTACATTCTACCATTCTATGACTTCTCCATTAATCAAACATCAGGCAGCATTACACAGATTAATTTCTTCAAGGAGTTACCCCAATTTTACCACATTAGCACTGTTCCAGGACATGATGTCTCACAAACATCACTGCTGCTTATAGGACTTTATTTTTGCCTTTTTTAAAAGCCATCTTCAAGTATCTTCAGTCACTAACCGGACGGGAACCAAACAGCACGAAGGGTTTGGCACACAGCATCCGTGGAAAAGAATCTTGCCAGGATAAGAGCACTGTGAAAATAAACTGCACAAATTCTCAAAGAGACACCTATTTTATGTACCTGAGATTCACAGGACTTCAGGATTGATGTCTGAGCGTTCGATACAATCTGACAACTGCTACAGAAGAAGAAAAGCTAGAATCTTTCCTCATAGGGGAAGAAAAACACAGAATAAAAAGTACACAGCTGTTGATGAACAAAAACATCTTAACCGGAGTTACATACACCCTTCAGCACAGATACAAAAGAGAATTCACTACAAGAAAATAAACAAAATGCCTTACGATGGTGAACTATAAACAGGAGGTAAGGAAAATTCAGAGTAAGAGAACTGAGGAGCTGCAGCAGCACTGGCTTCTCTTGGTTGTTGAGGAAGACTCAGACAACATTGTATTAATTTCCCAAATAATCCTGGCTTTGATCCTCAGCTACATACCTTTCACTACAAAGAGCAGAAACTGTCCTTCTGGCTCTCTGACAGGACTCAATGCAATTGCCTAATGGCCCTCTCTTGCTGGCAACAATAATTCACCCCTACCTACCTCCAAACTTTCAGAGAAAAACAAGCAATTAGTTTCAATCTTGTAATGAATAATAATAATAATAACCCCACCAGAATGCAGAAGTGATTTATCAGCCACGCTAAACGCAGTTCCAGAGTCCAGTTGGCACAGTGAATACACCTTCTGGTTTAATGCTCTTCACTTACGAAGGTTTCTTAGCAAGAAACTCCAATAAAGAGCCCAGTGTTTGAGATTACAACTTTGCAAACTACCTCTAGAATACAAAAGTAAAATAATGTAACTGCAAATTAATTCTCTTAAGAGAAAGCTTAAGGGATTTAAAACAAAAAAGAAAACATATTAGGTGCTTTCTTTGGTTTTACTTGCTTCAGCTGAAATCTAGACAGACAGGTATGCGAGAGGGTATTTTGGTCTTTGGAAGATGTAACCATAGCCGTTAATCAGATGACCACACACTCGTGGCACCGGGCCCTGAAAGCGAGCAGTCAATGTAAAAAGGCGGTTCACAGAGCAAGGATTTCGGAGCTAAGCAGTCTATACCTTCAGGACACGGTAAGTCGAAAGAAGAACCTCAGGGAACTGAAGCAACAGGAACAGGGACGGTAGATAAACCATGAGCTGGAACTGCGGCCCACACCTGACCAGCGAAGCCGAGGGGCCACAGCTCTACTCACCCCTAAGACCTGAGATCCATTTTAGAGATGAAGATGACATGGCATATACTTGAGTTAAACCTTTCTTTATGCCTCTAAAGACCTTCCCAAACCTTCTGGTTTATTATCCAATAAAACGATGACATTTGCAATAGGTTTCACAGTTAAACTTTTCAAAACAAGCCAAATCACAGTGAACACAAACGCTGAACATCCCTTGCAGACGATCTGGTCTTTGTCAACAGCTTTCAGCTCGGTGCCACTTACAGTTAGGAATATCTCCATCTGAGCTCAGCTCCTATGAGCTCAGCATTTCATTAAATTCTTTGGCTTACTTATTGTGCTCCTGGTGAGAAGCATGAACTGAATTACTGTGTGCCTCCTCGGTACGCTGCTTTACCTTAAAGCCAAACATATTAATTTAGTGCTCTCCCTCAATCAGCTAAGATTAGCCACACTCAAAAAAATAAAAAGAGAAAAGAGACAACATGTTCCCTACAGACGAGTTTGTTATGCAAATGAATCAATGGTTTCACTTACACAGGAAAAGCAACTAACTGATGCCTCTGCCCATTTTTCAAAATGGACCGACGCCCAGCAGGGTATCTGCCATGCCTAAAGAAAAAAAGTGTTAGGCTATCATTTTTAAAATGGGAAGCCTACAGTCTCTGTTTTAACAGGAACAAAACCCTCCAACCGTAATATCCATGCAATGGAAGCACTAGCAGCAGTGAGCAGAGATGAAATGAAAAGAAGCAGTGGCTGTTTATGTTGGCAGTCGCTTCAAACTCTAATGGAAAATTTCAGCTCTGACTGCATCTAGGCTAGAACAAGTTATTAAGGAAAAGGGTTCAGCTTTCAAACGGAAAAGGCTTACAGAGCTTGTCCCTTTCTGAACGCTCCCGCAGCAAAGAAAAGTCAGAAAGTAATATGCCCTGACTATGCAATGTATTAACATCCTATCATTAGGGGACTATACCATCAAATAAAATATTTCCTTTGGGAAAGGAAGAACGCCCATGACAGGGACACAAAGCCAGCCATCGGGACAAATACGTTACACCACTAAATGCAAATATTAAAAAGCCCGTGTAGGGCTAACTAATCACTTTAGGCTAATGGACCACAATATACTCACCTAATTATCCCCCTGTTTTGATCAAAGGAAAACTGCTATTTGAACAGTCACGTCGAGGGAGAATCTTTACCTTTCATACACTCAGGAGAATTTTGCACAAATGTTACCAAGGCTGTCTGTTGACAGGAGCAGTATACAGTTTGTCCTCGGAGAGGACAAGCACCTTGCCAGCCTGCACATATGGTAACTGCAGCGACCTTTCAGCTACTACACATTTGCACTATATTTAAGAGCTACTCAGGAAGCCAATATTGTATATTATGTAACATAAGATTAAGCATTAATGAGGCAAGAGTAAAATTGTTTATCTAAACCCCAATCTAAAATGAAACAGAAGTTTATGCTGAAAGCTCACACTGCACTCATTTTGTCTCCCAACATTAACAGAGCCCAGCTTATTTAGTCTCTGAGCTAAGTCCCAACTGCATTTAATTTGGAGAGAAAGAATTTACTATCAGAAGAGAGACTGTTTTTCCTGAAGAAGAAAGTGATGCATATACAGTTCTTACACACATACATACAGCACGCTGCAGGTATTCTGATCTAAGGAAAACAGTCAATATTCGTGACTTCTGTTTACACTGTGTCCTAAGGCTAAATACAGAGGTACCCACGCAGAGGCAAGACCTTCGATTCACTCCGTCGTCTCTCGCTAAGCAGCCAAACCAAAACTCACACACCCCAAAGACACCTATGTGCTCAATAGGGAAATTCAGAACAAAATTAGACTGAAGTCTGCATTCCTCCACAAAGATTCACTGTCCTCTTTTTAGACTCCTCACTAAGCAAGCAGCTCTACAAGGCTCACTACGGAGCTTCAGCCTGCCAGAAAAGAAGGCAGGCAGACAATCAGACCACGGTCACCATTGCTGTACCATAAACCTTCCCTGAGGAACGCAGGAGTCCTCACCGGAGAACCTCAAAACATTCAGATCGGTGACACCCCCTGTTTTAAGAACAGGTAGGTCAAAGGTACTTGGGCTTATTCCCATGAAAGACACAGTATTTACAAAACCTCAATCCAACCGCAGCATATGCCACGGCTATCTAATGATACGACGAGGTATTATTCTTAAAGCGACATCAGGCTTGGGGACAGTCACACACAGATGAGAGGCTCACGAAGCGGCATAAGGTGTTTGAGTTCCACTGGTCAGAGATCACATCTGACACAGAGCAGGCTGCAGGAACTCCAGCCAGAGGAGAACAGATCTCTTTCTTCTGGAACCATGAGCTTAAATAGTTCAAGCAAACTGAAACTGCGCCCAACGTGAAGCGTTTCAGAGTGACCAGCACAAGGGTGGGCTGAGTGGAAGGGGATCCAGCCCTAAACCTGAGCAAGCTGACAGCTTGACTTGGCATCCTCCTCCTCCTGCTCTGACTGGACATTATTGCTCTGTGCAAGCCCATGTTCATTCCACATTTCTATCTACCTTCTGCATGCCACCAACACAGAGTTAGGCTGTTTACAAGAACACAGTAAGTCAATCCCCTACCTTGTAGGCATTTAAGCACATTTATCTCAAGCCTATCACAACGCTTGTGCTTCTAAAATTCTCAAATTCAAGTAGCTCACTGTAATCACCTAAAGAATTCAGAGCAGAATTTTAAATACTTCGAAAATCCCATATTATCACCAAGCTTTAGCAAATTATCCTAAAACGGGGTGGGGAATCACATTTAAAGCAAAAGCAGGTACTTAAAATTTGTTGCCAGCCGCGTACCTTGTGTTCTCACAGCACCCAAGTTTAAATGCAAATTATTAAGGAAAACTGCTCATGTCACAGAGGTGCCTCCAAGTTTTTTCTCTCAGCTGATCAGGTAGAGGAATGAAGTGCTGCTAAGTATGAACCAAGTAAGAGCAGGACACTTCAACTGGGCCATTCAACCGCAGCTATAGCTAAGGGAAAACTACTGAGGAGGAAGGGCAAAGGAAGAAAGCTACGTGGGAACAGAGGAGAAGATACACTTAAGACAGTTCAGTGGAAACCCAAGGAAGTTTCAGTAGTTTTATTTAAGCTCATCTGCATGGAAGCACTTTTTCTCCACAGGTTAGCACTTACCGATGCAGCCTTAAAACTGGTGGCTTCCCTTGATCCAGCCCAGCATGCCCACCTCAGCAGAGAACATGCTCAGGTAAGAGCTGATTCTAGTTCCTGTCTTTCTTGCTTATAAAAGCTTGGAGAGAATGCTCCAGCTCATGCTCCCTGGGAACCCCTCTCAGACATCAGCCTTGACATGAACGAGAAATTTGAAATAAACTGCCCAAACCAACACACAACTTTGTACTTTCATATCTTTTTTTCTTCCTGGTTATTCATTTAGAAGAAACAATTTTAAAAAACATTGAAAAACTATGTTAAGCTGGTTCAAACACACTGGCAAATACAGGGTTTTCTTAGAAGATATTTTATGTTATCTACGGAGAGAAAAAAAAGCAAAGGCAGAACTCAAATAGGCCATTCCTTAACACGCCTGTAAAAACTTAGCACAGTTTGGCCTAATTCTCATCTCTTGCCACAGCCACTTCACACCTTCCAATAATATAGAAGAAATACAATGTCATATTCACCTCTATACTCTGAGCTCCCGCACAACAGCCTTAGCTTGATTTAATATCAAATAGGCCTAGTCTCTACAGTAATTCTCTATTTCTATTGTATTACTTATCTCCCACTACTGTACTGTTCCAACCGCAGGGCTTAAGTTGCTGTTAGGAGAAGTTCTCCCCCAGCGAAAGCAGCATAAGTGTAAGTGTCTAGAACAGGAACACGTTGTACAAGAAGCATAATAATAAGATTTAAGTGGGTTTTGCAGAGAGGCAGGAACCCCAGCTCCCCTCTCCACAGGCTGCAGTGACTAGTAAGGTAAACTCAAATTAGAAACGTGCAGATATATTGACCTACAGCCTGTTTGCATTTAGGGCAAGTCTCCTCAAGAATGCCCCTGACTCATTTTCAAGAAGCTTTTGCAGAACGTGGGAGTTGCCCTCGTGCTCCTGCCTCCATATAATCATTTTTAGAGCTTCACCTACATTAATATGGTGGCTAAACAGGAAAATAAGGCCTTTTTTCCTAGCATTTCTGCAATTGCTAGAGGGTTACTTCGCACTGCAGTAGAAAAACGGCAGGCAAATACCTGAAATTATTTTGCTGATGAAAAAAACACAAATTAATTCCACTGCCTTGTAATTTACATTATTCATTATTCCACTTTAAGGGGGGAAAAGCAGAACTGGATAGTCAGACTTGATTTACAGCACCCTTTATCCCGCATGCCTTACTGCAGCAAAACTGCTGTAAATTTGGTCTGGAAAAAAGCTGGGAATTACAGGAAAGCAGAAGTGAGACGTGGGCAAAAATAGGAAACTGAGATTAAACAATCCGTGGTAGGTCAAAGGTTTTGGTGGATCAGTTGCCACTAGGGGCTCAAAACGCCTGCTCGCAGCCAGCAGCACGCTGCTTCCCAGTTGCTCCCACTTAGCGTTTGGTTTTCTCTCCACTAAAAATGTAGACCAGAAATCCAACACGTGAAAAATCGTAGCTCATATAAAGTTTCGCACCGCTTGCAAACTTGCAAAACTCTTCCAAAAAGCCTCAGGCCTGACAACCAAGTTCAAACGTAGAAGTCCAGCGGTACAAAGGGGTCAGATGCCCACCCCCAACTCACGGTTCTTTAGTTTTTCTTTTCTCCTGCAAATTGTTTTTCTTTATCACATTTTGTATTTAAAAGCCAATTTCATAGTTGTTATAACCCAAACTTTACAAGAGTGCTTTTGCCTCTCAGTAACTTTACCACCGGCAGAATTAATTCCTAAAGTAAACACCAATTAGTCCTAAATTCATTGCTAGGAGATGTTCTGAGGAGCAGAGGATGTGCCTGCTGAAGCCGTGTGCTGGAACTGTTAGATCTTGCTAAGCGGCACACTAGTTCAGCATTCCTTTCAAGCTGTCATCTTTCCAGCACCGGGCCTTCATGCCTTAAAACCCAACAGAATACTAAAGCAAAGCCTATCTACACTTGGTTGCTAATTAAGCTTTCCCATCTTTCTCAATAGAATCAGGGGATATACACACCAACCGAGGCGCTCCAGGAATCGTTTTGTCCTCCCCTTTCTATTTGACTTATGCAGCGTTACTATTTACCAACGGAGGATTGTGATATCACAGCATCGTCTCACAAGAACATCTCAGGAGAGAATGGAAACATCCCACACTAAGTGATAGGCTTATAAATATTTTTACGGTTATGCTCTTCCCCGCTGCACATCCGAATTCCACACACACAGAAGTCTAAACAACCTGTTATGCTTTAAATAAATATCTTCCAGATCACTAACACACTGCTAGAAAACAGTCTAACTCGATTTCCATCGACTTCTCTCCCTTCTAAATTCAGAACAAATATGAAAACCGCTTCCAAAACCACTCTCTCAGCAGTTAAATGACACCTGCAGAATAGAAACCGAAGCTTCTAGAGAAGCTTGGCAATTAGGACTAATGGAAAAGTAACTAGATTCCCAAGGCTTCCCAAACCCTCTTCCCTTTGAAGAAGTCAACCACTCCTCCCTGTCCATCTTCCCTCCAAGCACTTGCCAGGGTTTCCAACAGAACGACAGTTACGTAAGCTTTCTGAAGTTGGGGAGAGCAATAAACCACAGATCAATTCAGGAGCTGAAGTTACGTGTGTGCTGCCCACGGTTCAGGAACGCGAAGAGTTAAATGCAACCACCGAATTCTGCAGGTCACCGGAGCAGGCACATACCTCAGTCCTCCAGATTCAATTAGATTTTGTTTTGTTTTAGGCTTTAATTACCCAGTGCCATTTGAGCCCAACTGGGTGACATAAATGTATTAGCCCATCATAATGTCAGAATGTAAAATTAGATTTGGTCTCCAGAAATACACTTCCCCCAAGCCCAGCGGCTCCGTCCGGCAGCCACGGCTATTTTATGTAACGCCTTTCATACGCTCAGACCTTTCAAAAACGGCACTAAAAATTACAGCCGCCTTTCCCCGGCTGCGGACCACGCTTCCATTTCTCCGAAGAGAATTCAGGGTGAAAAGGAAATAGTTTCCTAAGATCAAACGCTGAAACAGCGAGAGAAAAAGCAAATTATATAAAGTCCGAATGCACTTACAGTCTCCTTGTTCGGCAGCAACTCCTTTCGGATCCTGAAGAAGTTCTTGCCGTACTGCCTCAAGCCCTTAATAAAACGTTTCTGTGATAAAAGATAACAAAAACAGCACGTCAGCAGCAGCAGGGAAAAGAAAAAAAAATCTCGTTAATCAGCACAACAGCCCAACAATGTTCTCAGCTTCAGGTCTGCCGACAGAAGAACGCGCAACACCTACACCGCGACTGAAAACGGACGCGGGGGGAGAAGGTATCTCTGAAAAGACACCGAAAAATCCACACCGCGCTCCCGTCCACGTCCAACTTCCCACATCTGAGCTTTAAAAAACCCCAAAAAAGTCAGTACCACAGTCAGTTCTCCCCGAGCCGAGCCCGCC
>VZZY01022097.1:53836-162988 GCA_013400335.1 Eurystomus gularis | reverse complement strand
CAGCCCCGGGCCGCGGCTCGGCCGCCCCGGCACAGCGCACAGCCGCCCCCCGGGGCTCTGCAGCGCGGCTGCGCCTCGCACTCGTGTTTCTCCCCGTGCAGTACCCCCACGGAACTCTTCGGCCTCCCGCGGGAAGCAGCGCTCGCTCCCCTCCTCCTCCTCCTCCTCTCCCGAGGCCGGCGCGGCCCGTCGGTAACGGCAGCGCGGTGTCCCCCCCCTTCACCAGAGTACCGGGACACGAACAGCAAACGCCGGGGAACGGCCGGTGCTCAGGACTTGCTCCTTCCCCATCTATAGACACCAGCGAACACCCAGCTCTGCCGGCGAGGAAGAGGAGGGGTGGGGAGCAGAGGGGCCCTAACGTTTATGGGGAAGGAGATGGGAATTAATAATTCCCTGAAAAGAAACGTACCCCGAGGTGGGTTAACGCGTTCTGCGTCACATCTTGCAAATATCTCCCCGAAAGATGGGGCAGGGGGTTGGAGGCTTCCACATCGTGAGGGGGGTGAGGAATCCCGGCGAGCTCTGCACACCGCGGGCTCCCCCCCAGAGCTGAACACGAGCGAGCTCTCCCTGGAACCTCACGTGGATTATTTTGCAGACAGGCTCCCACGGGGATCTATCCTTACCCAACCCTGAGCCCCCAAACCAGCAAGACTGCCGGGGTTCGCCGGGAGCGTGCCCGGGGGCACCGAGACAGGAATTACCCCCGGGTGTACGTGCGTTCAGATCACAGTTCCTCCCCGTGTAGGACTCGCTCGTACCATCTGCTCCTCTTAAACCAGTGAACAGAGCACTCGGAGCGTAGGAGATCGCTGCCAGAGGGCTTGGGTTCCTGAACAAGGAAAATTTGCCTGTGGCAAGGTACCAGCTCCCCCTTGACAGGCAGATGTCACGGGGATCTGCAGAGCAAGATACCAAGAGTGCCTACAACGGGTCACCGGTGGATGCCCAGACCTGCTTCTCCCTTCTTACCATGTGAATGACAAGGACTTCTCCTGACACTGAGGAGGCCAATCCCTCCCCTCTTCTTGAGCTTCTGGGCAAGGAAAGACAGCGGCAGCAGCAAGGCGACCAAACATGCCCTCACCATCCCAAAGAGCAGCGTAATTCCTGTCTGCCGCTTCTCACAACGAATGAAAATCAACTACATCAAGAAACATTTCAGAAGAGGCAATCCAAAGGGAACTCGGATTCTAAACGATGCCGCCCAGCTCCCGGCCTTGCCATCGCTGCCTCACGGACTGTATCGTGCTGCGATGCTGCTGCAGCACCAGTTCACAGAGCACATCTAGGCAAAGGCGACATGAAGAGCTGTAGGGGAATAGAGAGCTGGAACATGCTCATCACGCCAACCATGAATGAAAAAAGCACAGGGAGATGGAAGAGAGCCATCCAGTCCAACGCAGAAAATGAAAAGCCCTGACCCCCTGACTTCTCATTTTGCCAAGGACTTACTATGGGTCTACGAATTCTCTTTTTATTTATTGCTTTTCCTTTTAACCAAACTATTTAACGTTTGTTCTGCATCACGATCCAGCTCTATTACAAAAGCCTAGGACAAACTGTTCTCCTTTGAACTCATGAGATCTCAAAAATCCCTACCGGGAGCCTAGCGTAGAGCCTACCTGAGTAACAGAGTTAGAGGGAGCTTGACATGCTGTTCCAAATTTCCAGCCGCGAATGAAATCACTCCTTCTGCCGTTCTGAAGTTTTGGCCAATGATGCCGTCACCTTTATTGGTGTCATACAGAATCACCAGTAGGCCACTGAGGCAGTGCGAGATATCCAACCATAAAATAGTTGCGTGCCTCTATTGAGTGGCAAGAGAACGCCACTTCTAAATACATGAAGAACAACAAAGCACAAATAAAGTAGTTTCTGAAACTTAGAAATTCTTCGGCTATGCAAAAGGTTCTTTAAAAAACGTTTTCTCTCTCAGATTTTCCTTCCTACTGTAGTCTTCCATTAATTCAGGCATCATGTTGAGCTCCCCCGTAGCCTGCAGCAAGAACAGCTACTTCTCCAAATCAAGCACAACAGAGACCTCTAAATGTTTTTAAATATAAGAGAACTAAGTGGTTGCACACCAAATCAGAGGTGACCTGTTGCTCTCCAGCGGCTCATAAAGCAGGCTGCAGAACACAGTTTAAATTTTCTCTCCTCTGCACAAATGACATGCAACAAGTTTTATGCCTGCATTTTCACGGTGCCAGAGATGGTGCGCTGCTCGCTGAAGGCATCTGAAAATGACAGCTGCTGAATTAAAATGGTCTCACAATTCAGGGCTGGCAAAACAGTAAGGCTTAAACCTGTGGATGCGGGAGAAAAGCTGTGATAAAAAGTGGAAGCGGCTCTAGAGCACAATGGTTTAAAAATCCAAGTTGCGTAGCTCTAAGAAGTTAAACATTTCCATCTTACCGCTTATGTTTAACTTCAAAAGGTAATTTATGACAGAATTCTGTCAGCACTGTTGTTTGTCCTGCTCACTGGAGACAAACTAACACAACTCAAGCGCTAGGGATGATTACTGCCGTGTAGCCGCGTTAGGAAATCCCATGACGGACAATGTGGTTACATCTTCCAGAGTCACTGCGGCCACTGACCAGCCCCACACAGGAGCTCCTGAATCCATTTTCTAATTTCAGCTTCCCAAAGAAATGTATTAGGTTCTGCAGCATCCTGCTACGCCGTGTAAACAGGGAGCTATAAATAACCGAGGAAGAACAAGGAACAAGCATGTTAATGTCTGCATGTGTGTTACTTGCAGGCCCCGTATTTTATCCCGAGAAACAAATACCATGACAAGATACACAAAGCCATTATGTTCTGACTAACCGAGCTCAGGCGGCGTGTTTGTCAATGTGATGGTAATGCCATTGCAAAGCTGTGGTTAAGGTTATGCGTCAGGGTTTCTATTATCAAGAGATTACAGCTCGGCAGGAAAAATCTGCTGCTGCACGCTGCAAATTCAGCACCCCGGTTTGTCACTGGGAACTGAGGTTCTCAGTTCAGATTTCTCCTCTCTCCGCTTCTAAAAGCACGCAAGAATAACATCTAGTACAAGAGAACCTGTTCAGTCAATTAATTTCAAACTGAAACCTCATGAACTTCAGAAAGGCAGGATGGCTCTACTAAAGCTGTGAACTCATGATTGCTACTAACACGTCTCTTCTGACGTGATGCTTCAATTGCATTTGGATGAAATTTGCTCTAAGAAAATCCCTGAGCTACTTCACTCCCTTCCCATGACTTCCATGCGGTTAATTAGAGAAGAACATGTTGTAATGCAATATATTTACAAACACAAACACAGGGCCTTTTCTGTTCCTCCTTAATCTAGGCAATAAGGACTTTTTCTCAATCTTTCTTCAAAAAAAAAAAAAAATCTCCTCTTTAGACCATGTCCAAGAACAGCAAGTTCTTCACTCAACCTTCTAATTTTCTGTAATTATGAGCATATAAAAATGGAAGATTTTGCTATCATGAAAGCAGTAGGTACAGTGCATGTCTTGAAAAGCCCAAGGGCTTCAAGGCAGATGCCAGCTGAAGTTTTCACCATCTTCCATATTTAATAGCCCTTTTTAAGTTTCACAGTAAGTACGGTAGGAAAATTCACAGAGTTTTAATAGTTAACAGCAAATAAACACTAAACGAATAAAAGCATATTTCTTAAATTTCACAAGGTGAAAAAATTACAGCAGTTGTTCTGAAAAGAAAATGAGATCTGGTTATATCTGCACAACTGTTAAACGTGCAGCACGTTTACAGACCGCCCCAAACAATTTGTCAGCATGCAGACGCTGTGTACGCACACCAGCTGAATTTCAGTGCACGGAGTCGATCTTATTCAAAGCTTGGCTGAGTTTTAACGTTCGATTTCACTCGTGTGGGTACAGTGCGACTAAAGGCAATTGCTGATAACGTTCAGTGATTGAACGTCCTCTGGAAACAGAAGTATCCTGATAGTTTCCTTCAGAAGACGCAGTTCAGCCTCTTTAGGTTGGGTATCTCTTACAAAAACATCACTTGTGTTAGTCATGATTTTTTTTTTCCCCCCACCAAACTAGCTGGCTGTAGCAGAAAATGATGCCAGTATTTACTGTATCTTTACCTCAAAGGAATTCTATACGCTCAATAACAGGCCAAAGTACTGCTCAGTAATTCATTCCATCAAGGGCAAAAAGAGGTACTTAAAGAAAATGCAGCTGTCACACATATCCAGCTGTTCTCAGAATCCACCTAACCCCTGCAGATACTCAGCGTGCCCATTTAACTCTTTCCACAGGCAGTTTTGTTCCCCAAATGTCCTTACCCAGAGAAAAAACCCAGCTGCCCCAAGACACCACACCAGCGAGGACTGCGGCCAGGGCCGGGAAGGTCTCGGGGGTGGGATGGTGCAGTCAGGTGTGTCCTCCTCAGCTGGCAGCTTTTCTCTCAGTCCTGCCTTCTCAAACAGCCCAGACTGGGCACTGGTGGCTTGGTTAAAGCTCAGAGAAAACACTTTCCAGCACTGAGCCCAGGAAGGCTGCATGATGGAGAAGCTGGTGGGGAGATGGGCAGGTGTTTTGTCTGGTCAGAGAGAGAACAAGATACTCAAAGGCTTCCACAGCGTGGTTGCAAGATGCACACGTGGCCAGCTAGAGAGGAGAGAAAGCTCCAAAAGACAAGAGAGAAAAGATCCTTTTCTGGCGGTACAAGAGAGAGCAGAAGCGGGAGAGGTTCCGCAGAAGTTTCTTGGCATAAGAACACCCATCCTCAGAGCAACTTGCCATGAACGTGGGTTGGTCCCAAGGTAAGAGAATATCCTAGGTTATGATGGCAGCATGTGGGACAAGGAATAAGCATGGTGAATCAATGAAACTCATCTGAAACCTTTGTAAAAAAAATACATATATACAAAAATAAATCAGTCCATGGGGAAAGAGGAACTCTCAAGAAAAATCTCCATTCAGGAGATCTCTCTGGTGTGTTCCTTTAACATACCCTGCTGTTGGGAGAACAGGATATGCTTCAACCTCACTTGAACTTCATTTTATTGTTTCCTGTCACTACCATAACTCTGCTTAATGCTTTTAATTCTGAAGTAGCAAGCAATTTTACCCTTAGCACTAGATAACTTGTGTGTTACATCAGTTCACAGCAAGCTTGCAAAAACCACCTGGCTGGCAAACTCGTCTAATAGAAAGACGCCATAAGCCTTCCCTAAAAGTCTCTGCTTGTTGTTCCCCAGACCTTGGCGCTGTGTCAGAGCTGTGTGCAGATGTCAAGCACGCAAGCGAAAGTAGATCTATGTTCCCACTGTTCCCTCTTATCTGCCTTTCGCCTACACCATCTCAGATGCTCGTAGGTTAAGTTTACTGCTCTGTCCTATCTCTAACCACAGCACTTCTTTGTCTGCTCCTGCAGGAAGTGAGGCTGTCACCAGCTTCCAATTTAGAGTCTCCTCTTGAAGAGGCTGCGCTGAAGCTCAGGTCATGATTTGAAGGACCTTCTTCTCTGACACGCCATGCAAAGTCACGAGAAACGGCTGGCGCTGTCTGGCAGCTGCTTGAAGATGTCTGCAACCACTTACTAGAAATGCCTGTCGCAGGAGACCTCCGTTGTAGGGAGTGGTTGTGCTTTGATGGCCACTGACACTACACGCAAGCTCTTTCATGATCTGGTTGGCTTGCAGAAAGTTGTGGAATAACAGCAAGTAAAGATCCATCACTGAACTTGGAGTAGGGGACACTGCACCAGCTATGGCAGTGGATGGTAAGAAATGCCTCCAACCCCTGCAAGGCCGGTTCTTGCTGCTTAACTACAAATTTTTAAAGTAACCAAGTCTGAGACAAGTTTGGGTTTATTTTTTTAAAAACGGTCTCCTTTCATGACTGTAACCAGGTAAATGTTTCTTAAATTGTGTCACAAGCATGTTTCCAGCCTTCCAGTCCAAGAGAGGAGGCACACATTCTGGTGATCCTTTTGTAGAGCAAGAATGGAAAAAAAGAATCATGTGCATGTATGGAGAAGAGGAGACTGAGAGGAGACCTTATTGCTCTCTACAACTACCTAAAAGGAGGTTGTAGCGAGGCTGGTGTTGGTCTCTTCTCCCAAATTACTAATGATAGGACGAGGGGAAATGGCCTCAAGTTGGGTCAAGGGAGGTTTAGATTAGATATTAGGAAGAAATTCTTTACTGAGAGAGCGGTTGGGCACTGGAAGAGGCTGCCCAGGGAGGTGGTGGAGTCCCCATCCCTGGAGGTGTTTAAACAACGAGTAGATGTGGCACTTGAGGCGATGGTCTAGTGGCTAGAGAGATGTTAGGATGAAGGTTGGACTTGATGATCCTGGTGGTCCTTCCCAACCATAATGATCCTGTGATTCTGTGAATGTGTGTACAGATACTTTTGTTGTTGTTTGAAAGCATCCCTTACCTCCGAAAGACACCTAAAATTGCTTCCTCATTCAGCAGACTGGGACCTTAGTTCAAGATACATACTGAAACCACATTGAGCTTTCTTTTAATAAATACTGAGCTGATTATATTTGTCATATTTTAAAAAATAATTCTGTTGTGTCAGGACAAAATTATCCTCTAACCTTTGTGGCACTTTGCAAAGAAAATTCTTTTTTACCAAGTCATCCTACTCAAAGATACGGGAAAACAAAAATATTTGGATGGGATTAGCGAGATACCAATCTCTATTAAAAGGCATTAATGCTCTCATTGGATATTCAAAGCACCTCCTGAGAGCGCATTGCTGGTCATCGACATGTGATAAAAAGCTTATGCTCCTTAGGCCATATGCCTGTAAGATCAAATATCCTCTGTAAACAAACTGACAAGAACTACAGCAGCTGAAAGGCTTAAAAGGTGCTGAACAATTAGCTTTGCCTCCCAATCGCCTCGCTTTGTCTTCCTGAAAAATTATACTGAAAAATTAAACCCTACCTCCAACTGTAAGGGAGTTACGCAGATGCAGGGAGGCACAGGACACGCACCGCTCTGCGCGCCGTATATCCAGAGCCATATACACAGACGGAAAGTCATTAAGCAGCCTCCCTCGAGGGAATGCCAAAAGATCCTGAAATGATAATGAACCCCCTTCCATGGTGCTGTACTGTTGGCTTTTGTTTTGAACAATAGCTCTCCCATGATACCTCTCGCTTGCTGAAAATATTGGTATTAAGTGAGCGTGAGCACAGCTGTGTGTAAATTACATATATAAACAGATTAGATTTGTATATTTATACTGGGTGCAAACACATTAATAGCACATTTGCATACACAGTTGGCTAAATGAGATTGCATGCAGAGCAGGATTACTAGTTACAAACACATTTATTTAGAATTTTCAATAACGTATTTATTCTGCCATTCCAGAGGTCAAAGGGGATTCATCATCCTTTCTCTCCTCTTCGCCTTCTTAGAAATACACAAAAATGCTCGTGTTGACGTGCTCTCCACATATTGCCAACCCCTCGTCACAGCTCTTCTGGAGAAAGGACTCGCAAGGCAGCAGCAGAACCTGAACTGGGGTGCTTACCTAAAGGTTATCCAAGTTTCCTGCAGTTCAGTTTATTGAAAGTGAAGCTTAAGGGGGGGGTGGTAAGAGTTCTACATTTGACCACAGCATGAACTACCAGCTAAATGCCAGCTTATAAAACTCCCCTTTCACTTCTCTGTTTAATGCCAGGGATCAATGCAAAAGTCTGTATGAAAGGCAACACGATACCGAAGGTGACACGACAGCTCTCAGATATCTCCAGAGCTGGGGGAGAATTCAACGATTCCTTCACCCCCGGCGCTGAGCTGTCAGGGTGCTGCTAACCTGCTGTGCTAACCCCAGCTTCATTTCACCATCGGTATTTTAACCGAGCTATTTTTACGGAGAGGGAGATTTCAGGTTCACCTACAGCGATACACAAAGCTTTGCTTCCCTTTCTGCATTGTACCCGTTTCTGCGTGAGAAAACAAAACGTTAAACAAAACAACAACAAAAAATCAATTACGTCTAACTGAGGAGCGTTTATTTTTGCTCTAATCGTGCCCTCTGATTATCGGCTCTGGTGCTTTCACTGCACATCCCCAGATCACGCTCCCAAGCCAGCCAGTCGCTCCCTCTCTCGCCTTCCCATTTCACGTCGGTTCCCGTTAAAAGGTCCAGTCCTGCCTCTCGGGTTCACCACGCTCGCAGCCCCGCCGATAAATCAGCTCCCAACCTGCTCCTGGAAACGCGCTGGCCGGGTGCGATGGCTCTGGCCCGCGTTGCCAAGCAACCTGCGCAAGAGGGATGTCTGAGAAGTGCTGACAAATAGCCAAGTGGCTGCAACAACAGACTTCTCTCTGTCAAAAACGTGTTTGGGAGAAGTGCCTCCCCCGCCTCTGCTCTGTGCGAAACACTGCGTGATTGTAAAATCAAAATCAAAAGGCTATTGTAATGAACACACACTTCCTGCTCAATTACTAATTGTTGAAAAGCTGCGGGAAGGCCGCGATCACACAGCGTATGGCAACAGAAATGCGATCCCGTAAACGAGATAAAGTCAACAGCACGCCAAGAAACCTGATCTAAGAACAGCCTGCAGTGGCACATCAGAAGCTGATGCACAGATCAAAAAAAGGCTGGATATTAAAGCAGCAGCAGGAGGAGGAAAAAAAAAAAGACAACCTGACTTCACTGTTCCTGAGCTCTAGAAGGGGTATTTGATAAACAACCTTGACTCTTTGGGAAAACAGTGTGTGGATTATTACAGGCATTATTCTCCACCCTAACACTACTGCAGTTGTGTGGTCCCACAATTCAATGGAAAGATGAAGAGGGAGGGACACAGATGAGCACTTGCTTGAGGACTGCTCAGTTGGGATTTTATTTTCCTCTAACAGAGTATGAGTGGGAAGAGGAGGCCTTCACTTCTCCAAACCAGGCCTGAGAACTGCCCCGCAGTGGCACCGCAACAGAGGGTTGAGCTGCAGGAAGATCTTCCAAAGAGCACCAAGGCCTGAGGCTGCAGAAGGCTGGAAATGTCCCCCAGGACTCTTCATACCGCTCCCCTGCACAGCAGTGCAGAAAGGTTGCTGTTTCACACACATGTCAGCGTTTCCTTTGTCTAGTAAACGTAATCACTTCCACCACCAAGAAGCTTGGTTGGCCAACTTGCCCACGTTTATACTTAGAGGCCTGTGACAGACCTTCTGCTGACAGACAGCAGGGTCCACCTGTGCAGGCACGACAGGCAGGTCCAGAGCTCTGCAGGACTCCAGCTCTCCCAGGACAAAGCCTCCCTGAGACATTCGTGCTTTTGTGACCTTCAGAAAACCACCATGTTGCAAACATCCACAAGCTGTGTTTCACACGGTGAGTCTGGGACTATCACCTTCTGTGGACGCAAACCTTGAAACCCAAACTGGAGACTGCCTTCACTGACAGAAAAAGAGCCTTCTATTTATGTAACATTATCTCTAGCTTGTTGTCTCCTGGAATCAACAGTTTCTCAGTGCTGCAAACAAACAAAGCTAAAATTATTCCAGTCTGCTTTTACATAAATGATCTTTCTAAAGACGCATTTGAAGAGTTAAAAGAGAACAAAGGTCTGGCACACTGGTGACCCGGAGAAGCAAAACAAAATGCTGCTGCCAAGAGACAACAGAAAGCTTTTGATTGTACTTCAGATTGCTTTCTGTGTACACAAAGAGATTTATTTCTGATTGCTATTTTAAACTGCTGTTAAAATGCTGGTATCAAAAAGCCTTCTTATACATCAAAACTAAAGAGCAAGTACAAAGGTGGACAACATGTTCCTTTGCAAGGACATGCTTCCTTTCCTCTGACATCTGAAAGTATTTCCCTTTACTATGGGTAAGTAGGAGAAATTCAGCACTTAACCTGCAAACTTCAAGCTAAAAAAACCACGCCAACACGATTTGCTTTTCATTTCTCAAAGTCATGCTCACCCAGACTTGGTAAAAATTCATTTTCTAAAAAAAAAAAAAATAAAATAAATTAATAGTTCCAACAGTTGGGGTTTTTTTTGAACAGGATGAAACTAGTCAAAGGATGCAGAGATAAAGATACATATAAAGTGACACATGCACCAAAGTAGAAAAGCAGCACTTGTGGAACAGAAACAATGCCCTGCCGCAGCACCTTTCCTCCAAAGGAATGGTTCTCATGCATCAGCTGGGAATATTGACCTTTCTTTCCCTCACACGCTCTGGATCTCAAAGACCCGTAGCAAAAGGAGCAACGCCAGTGCATTCTGGAAGTTAGGAGTATTTCCTTGATTAACACCAACGTCACCATGTCGAGCATCTTCCAAAAGGTCTGAAGAGGTTCTTTTATGTTTCCTCACCTTTACTGGGCAGAAACAAGCCAAGCAGCAGCTATCCTATATTAACCTCCCTCTGAATTTCATCCTCCTCATCCCGTTTTTTCTTAACGGCAGGACTTTTACTCAACTTACAATGCCGTAGGGAAGGCGCTCTGCCCGTTAACACACGGCGGATCTCCATTAAAGCACCAATACTCTAACGCCCTTTGTAGGCAATAACACGGTGGGTGAGCACAGAGACAGCCCAGCCCCCAGCCCAGGAGCTGCAGTTCAGCAAGATCAGCCCCCACGGCTCGTAACTCACCCGAGGGTGAACACGAAATAAGCTTCCGCTGGAGCTCTTTCCTTAAAGAGCAGAACATTGCCACGTCTCTTCCCCCAGAAAATGGGCTTTGTGTTACCCAGCTCAAAGTTCCGAAAGCGCGCGCTGTTAACCCAAGTTTAACACTTAGGCAAGCCTGGAGTTGGTCCCCTGCTTGTCCTTACAGTGAATTTGTCACACGGAGCCCGGCACTCGGGCTGCTCGCGATCCCCTGTGCGACCCTGTCAAGGCTCCAACACGGTATTTCCAGGGGAAGTTCCCTATTGCAGAAATATTGTTCCGCTGGGATTTCAGCTATGATTGTCAATTATTCTGGAGACGACTTCTGCCTGCAAACAGTGGCTTTATGCAAATGACAGAAGGCAGCGTAAAACCACTTCAGGAGCTCCCACACATCAGAGCAATGAACAAATCCAAGAATAAGAAGAGAAAATGGTGGCAAGAATCCCCAAGGAAATTATACATATAGAGGGGCGAGTATTTCTGTAGGTGACTTTGCCAAGTAAATAACGAAAGAGCAGGGCTGCTGACGGCAGCAACGGCCAGGTTTCCGTTCAGGCACTAAGATACAAATTCCACTTTGTGACTCTTCCTAAAATGACGTAAGGCAACCTCTGCAAACTTCTCGAATTTCCCTCAGGATAAGCCTGCTGCTGCCTGCGATGGCAGCGAAGAGAGCGCAAACACGGACGTAAGAAATACCCAGTGAAGACAAATCTGCAAATGAAGGACCAGAATTGTGCCTGTAACAGAGGTGAGCATTGGCAAAGGAAACTTGGAAGGCAGACGCTTGGGTGCAGGGAGGAAGTGGTGCTGAGACGATGGAATTACCTTCCCATACACGTAGAAGTGGGCAATATCTTCCATAACAGATAAATGAAATACGCACCCTAATAAAACAGAGGTGCCCTCTTTCGCCTTCCCCAATTTGGAACAAATGGAACGTTTGAGTGTTTGAAGTTACTCCGATGCACTGGAGGGTAATACGCTTGCGATGCTTATTTATTAGCTCCTCTAAATGCACACGCTCCTGTCTGATCAATCTCCCCGTGTAGCTCACGAGCTACATAAATCTGAGCAGATACTACAGGCCGGGGGGAGAGGAGGAAAGGAACAAAAGAATAAGAAAACCCATGGTGGATCACGCGCACGTGGATAGGGGGAAAAGTGAGCTATCAGGAGGCCAGTAAAAGCTGCAGCAAACCCACAAAGCCAGGAGCTACGTGCACTTTGAGTCTTCACCACAATCTAGTCAAAACCACAAGGCGCATGAAAGCACAAAAGCAACACCGGGCGAGGAGCACCACGTAGTAGTTTTTAAACGCACCCTCATGAGCGCTGATCAACACATCTGTTACACAACACTTAAACAAGGAGGAAGGAACAGGAGACCTAACCACATGCTAGCTCAAGAGAGTCTTTGCAGAAGCACAGACAGTATCTACAAGCTGTCCAGGGACCGCTCTGCTGGGTTCATCTGTGTTGACTACGTCAACTTTTAAAAAGCTTGCCAGCGAAGTTACTCGGGTGCTATGAAACAGAAAAGTTGCTCTTCTAAGGTGGCATTTCCACACTCAGATCCAAGTTTCCTTCCAGATCATGGGAACCTCCTCATGTTTGCTCTGTAAGCCTCTCGGAGCCAGACTCGGAAGTGAAGCCTTCTCAGCTCTAGCAGACTTCCTCAGCACTAGCAGGTGCTGAGCATCTCTCTGGATCAAGCCCTTATTTGCTGTCAAACTCTCTTCATGGCAGCATAATCATTAGCTTTACTGGCACTGTTACCCTTGTAACTAATGAGGACTCTTGGATGGATGCAGAAAATGATTAATATTTAGTCACTGAGTGTCTACTGCAGGAGAAGCCTATTATCAAACAAGTGACACCTCCACAAACTCAAATTAAATAATGGCTCCTGTAGAGGATTCAGAGCCACTGACAGCGTGGCAAGTGATTTAAGTAACAAAGCTGAGCAACTGGTGATGGATCACAGTTTTTTTCACTCACTGTTACAGCCTGTAATAGAACAAATGATCATTTTTCAGCCTAATTGAATACGGCCGCCCCGCTTACACACAAACCGGGACAAAGCTATATGATTTGCTTCATTAAAATGCATTTTTATGTCATCGGAAAGATTAAAAAAAAACGGTGCTGTTGATAGAGGAGATTAGAAAAATAAAATTTATCATGCAAACAGAACTTGCAAACGAGGTGTGTTTTGGCATTTGCGCCGCTTCTGCTTGCGCAAGGAAGACAAGTCCTGAGCACACAGAGCACCCACGCTGTGGCAGGAGTCAAAGTTTCTTCACTAAGACTTGTGTCACCACAGCCATTTGAAGAAGTACTTTGTCATTTTCTGCTGCAGTGGCCACTAGGTCATACTAAATAATTCTCAAGATAAGCTGTCAGGCGGGACCACAGAGAATCTAACGACATTCAGAAAGGTTGGGATTTTATTTTTTTTTTATAATTATTAGAAAAATTGAAATACCTGTTAAAAAAAAAAGAGAGCCTTTTTCAACATTAAATCAAAGCTTCAAGCAAGAGTGTTGCATTTCAAATATAACCGTAGTTATCCTAATGCTTTCGGAGGTGGCAGTTTTGGTGCTCTCACCCTCCACAAGTCCTTCAGCTTTCACTGATGGGCAATGCTGGGAAGAAATCATAGAATCATTATGGTTGGGAAAGACCACCAGGATCATCAAGTCCAACCTTTATCCTAACATCTCTCTAGCCACTAGACCATCGCCTCAAGTGCCACATCTACTCGTTTTTTAAACACCTCCAGGGATGGGGACTCCACCCCCTCCCTGGGCAGCCTGTTCCAGTGCCCAGCCACTCTCTCAGTAAAGAATTTCTTCCTAATATCCAATCTAAACCTCCCCTGATGCAACTTGAGGCCATTTCCTCTTGTTCTATCATTAGTAGTTTGGGAGAAGAGACCAACACCAGCCTCGCTACAACCTCCTTTTAGGTAGTTGTAGAGAGCAATGAGGTCTCCTCTCAGTCTCCTCTTCTCCGGACTAAAGAGCCCCAGTTCCCTCAGTCGCTCTTCATGAGACACGTTCTCCAGACCCCTCACCAGCCTCCTTGCCCTTCACTGCACCCGCTCCAGCCCCTCAGTGTCCTTCTTGTCCTATGGTGCCCAGAACTGGACACAGGGCTCAAGGTGCGGTCTCACCCGAGTCCAGGGGCACGATCACCTCCCTGCTCCTGCTGGTCACACCCTTTCTGATACAGAATGTAGGAAGCCAGATAGTTACTTGAAATTAGTTACCACTTGATACTGGAAAACAAATTTGTTCTCTCCCATATTTCTCACCTGTTTCCAGCTCTGCTCATTCTTGAACTTCTTTGACCCACACCCTCGACAGCTACAGTTTAGCCTCAGGATTGCCCTGATTTGGTCGGAGCTGACAGCCTCCATGTTCAACCAGAATGAAAGTCAAGGCTAAGACAGAGACCCAAACTATCAGTGGGAAAAAAGCTTGCAATAAAATAAATAAATTAAAAAAAATAAATTAAACTTCATCTTGCCAAGTTGGAGACAGCACTGCCATCTCTCTCTGCACTTGCTCTGGTTTAGGTGCCTTTGGTGTTTTTAAAGCCATCTCGTGCCATAACAAGTCATCCACTCCTGGACTTTATGTATTTAATAAAGTGCAATTACAACATAAATATTCCAAAGCAAAACACTTCTACCTCTATCAGTTTAGACTAAGCCAAAATTACCTGGAAACACGCTGGAGATTTCTATCATATGCTCAACATGGAAAAATATCAAAGCACTTCACCATTATTTATTACTATATTCTAATTGCACTTTTAGGTGTTAATAAGGTAAGATCCTGTAGAGTAATTTACATTTCCTAACACCTGCAAGACAGATGAACTCAAACTACTGACATGGCAGAGCTGTTGAAATCATTTGAAATCAAACCAAGAACTCGGGAGGTTGCCACCAATAAATCAGCCACCCCCCCGGAACCATTAGAAAAGCTGAACCTGCATTTAAATCACAGTATTTACAGTATTTCCAAAACAAAACACAGAAGTCTTCTATTAAAAAAAAAAGACAGTTAACCAACATTTCTTCTATTTAAATTATAAAACTGCTTTCAAAAGCATAAACTCATACAATCCGAGATGTTGGGGTAACGTACACCAAGGAGCACGAGCCAGAAATCCAAGGCCATTTATTACATTTGCATTCAGAAGGGGAAGCAAACTGAAATGTATCTTATTAACACTATCAGTCTTTTAAAAGTCAACCATAATATTAGCAAATATGGATTATCTTCTTTTTTTAAATTAAATTTCAGAATTTGGAAATTAAGCCATGTACAAGGAGACGGTGAGTAAATAGGTCAGTGGAACGTAAGGGAGATAGCTCGATACTGTGGATTGTTTTTACATTAACTCAATGCGCACTCCACCCCTAAAAGACCTAAAAGTTTTACCATGATCGTGAGATGAACACTTAGAATCACTCACTTGGTTCTGCTTGCTATGGCAAAAGCACCACCCCCAGAAACTCCAGAACTGTGACGATCCCCACGCTCCCCACTACTCCCACTGCTGCAATGTCACGACTCCGTTTCCTTCGGGAGAAGAACAGGACAAAGGACCGTGTTCTATTTAAACCAGGTTCCGGATCTCCTAATAGATAAAACCTGAGTAAGAGGTCAGGGTACGGAAGACAGTAACGGCCTCGCTGGCCAGAACACCATCTGACGGGGAGAAGGTGAAAAGACGGGTCCGTGCAGCGGATTCGCACACTGGGATTATTTCCTTCCCCTGCACAGGGCTGGGGTGAATCGTCTTTGTTTCCGCTGCGATACTGCTGAGCTGCACAGCTCATGCTTCTATACTTAGAACTTGTAAGATATACACGAACATTAAAACCGACTCCAGCTCTGTTGCTAAGGAACTACGACGGATAGCTTTTTTGGCCCTCCTCATTTATAAAATAACCACTTTGCCCTATGGGAGAACGAATGCAATCTCTCAAGTCCCCCCCGTGCCTTGTTCTCATTTTTAAATGAACACGGAAAGATGATCGAGAAGGCCAGGAAGTGTAAGTGATCTCCATTTTTAAGATGCCCTTGAAAATGAGATGAAAAACATGGTTTCAACAATCAACCGCTGTCGTATTTATTAATCTTTCAAGGAGCAGATTCTTTCCCCTTGGCAACAGTGAACTACGGGTATGTGCCTCTGTCTCTCTATTACAAACCTTTTGCTAGAAAACAAAAACAAAACACCAGCTTCTGAAAGCACCTACAAATTACTGAGTTGATACTGGAGTTGAACTTGGGAGCTGAGAGTTGAGTTTCCGTCCCCACACAGAAATAGCCTTCTAAGCCGTGGCAACTGGCCAGTGTAAATATTTGTTGTATTATTTTTTGGGATCAGCAATATGGTAAGTGCTTAATAGATAAAAATATTCCACGCGAAGGCAGAGAGATGATGAATCGAGAAACATATGGCGGTTAAACAAAGCAAATAAAAAAAATGATATTGTTAAGAAAAGACTAACTTATCTGGCAGCTGTGGAAAGACCGAGATTAGCGAAAGCAGTGAAATCACCCATTTTGAAGCCAAGGTCACTGACAGGATTTATAGATTTATCCCTGAAGGGAGCCTTCGCTGAACATGAAATGCCAAAATAATATTTTTTTTTTTTAATCTACTTCCCCCACCCCCATTTGGGCTATCTCATTTGCTGGAGGCTTTTAAAATTCATTCCTTTTCACAGCTGGTTAAACAATGGAATCTTTCTGCAAACTAAAAGGACAAAATTGATTGCCCTACACAAACTTTTCTGCACGTATAATTGATTTTTAATTCACTGTCTTATTTCCAAAAGGACTTGACAATAAACTCAGTGCTGTATGTGCAATATTGATCCCTTTAAACAAGGACTTGGATCAAAGACTGATGCAAGTTAATCATGACCAAAAAGATTGTTATCTTTCGTCTAGAAACCTGTGTTTAAATTAAATTCACCCTTTCTAGACATATTACAAGCTTATGTTTTCTGCCTGTACTGCACCTTATAATTTTGTAAACCTGACAGCTACTAATTGTAATTTTATGCAGCTTCTCAATAATAACTTTTTTTCCCCAAACAGAATAATTTCATCCTTCATTGGTTAATTTTTACTGTGAGAACTGATGGGTTTTTTTAGATTATTAAGCTCTTAGAATAAGCTACAGACAAGACTGCACATTCCAACTCTTAAACTAAAATCTTCTTTATTCCTAAAATAAAGGTCCTACTAGACCATGGCAATTTGCATCTGGTGGCTTTTTTTATCTCAATGCTCAGTTAATTTTCAACTGTTACTGATTAACACACTCGCAAATGGCATCAGATGGCTTGATTTCTAAAGTCCGGGAAACATTAATTTAGTCGGAACTGTTGCTCCACCGTGAAGCTGTGCTGGTTACTTCTCGTGGCTAAAAAATTAGAGCTAAGCAGTAGCGATACCGTAACCTTCTAAGGCCACTCAATTACTGCAGCGCAGCCCTGCAATGCCAGCCTCCTTTTCAAATATCCCTTGATGATATTTTTTTTTTCCCCCCACTGCCTATTCCAGAGGCTCTGTTTCAATCTTGCTATGAATCACATTTTCTATAGCTGCCATATAAACAGTAAATAAAATTCATGGTATTTTTGCCCCAGTAAGCAGCTCTGTCTTCCAGCATATCTGAAAAGCTTGGCTTCAAAGGACTGAGCAATGAAAACAATGTTTTCATGAGCAGCTACTCCAAAAAGGGCAGACAAGAGACATTTGAAGCTGATTCTAGGTAAAGAAGCCAAGCAAATAAGTACGTGTGTTTTGCATAAGTAATTTCTTGACCAGCCACCCCGGATTACAAATACTTGCAAACATGTTAGGAAATTAGGTTGCTGTATCTTGTCATTTTTGGCAGGAGGATCTCTACTTGTATTTTATGACAAATGAGCTTTAAGCTGAAGCCAGGTGTGGATATTTTAAAATTTATGAACTTGTAAATCCACGTACATGGCCAATTAAGGTTTATCGCCAGCAAGGATTAACTATCCCTGCACATAAATTTAAGAGGTTGTTTGAATCTAGGTTGTTTACCTCAACTACTCTACATCAAAAGCAATGTAAAATATTTAAAGGGCAGCATATTTCACGTTATAAGCTAGTTATCAAGGACGTCCCGGTGTGTCATCAACAGTTCTGCACGGAGATGCACAAGCAAAAAAAAAAACCCAAAACAAACCACACACACCTTCCCAAGAAACACTTGGCAAATTTCTTTTTGAGAATTAAACATATCTGAGAAGATGAAACCAAGTAGAAGAAAGGAGGAAGTGTCCAAGAATTACCGCAAACCTGTTTCACCCAGATTCTCCTCAGCTTTGGAAGACAGCACCCTAAATTTCAAAGGGGGTTCAATTAGCCTCGCCAGTGTTCTTCATCATCAACATCTGAATGCTAATTAGGAGCACAATTCCATGCAGCAAAAGCATCCCTGCGCAATAAGCTGCAACACAGCAGCAGCGAGCTCTGCCTTTAGCTAGCATGCATAAGTAAACAGAATTAATAACTACCCAAGTGTGGACGGGTGACTTAATCTGTTTCGATTAGATGCAGCTCAGCCTGAGGCCTTTGTGTTATTTAAAATGTGTTCATCATGTTTAATTAAAAACCTAATAAACTAGAGGTTCTTTTAGTTCTGATTTGTATTTCTCTCTTCTGTAAGCCGTATTGATTTTCTTAGTACTTTTGATAAAAAGGCAGGGAAAAAAAAAAAGCACATTCTGAATAAAGAGACAAAAACGCGAGCTCAGATCGGCAGGACTGTTACGTGAAGGACTGGCAGAACTGGGCCCATTTCCTTCAACGCTTCCAATAGATGAGTCATATGAGAATTGAAAACCATTTCAATAAATTAACAAAACCGAAGATGAACATTGTACCCTCTGTAAGTGACGGTCACTTGATCAGTTATTTATCTGAAATGGAAGTTGTGCACAATAAGCTCATTTTTGGACCCGGAGCAAGTGTAGGCTCAGAACTGTACCGAATGTCACCAAAAGTACCAAAGCCATTTTGCAGAGAAGATTTTGACCCAGAAATTCTGGAAGGACAATTTTTTCTTGTGAAATATTTCCACTGAAACCATGCCAGGAAATATGAGTGTTGAATTTAACCTAAAGTGAAAGAAGCTAATGATCACACATTCAGATTTGGAATCTGTGGAAAGTAAAGCAGCACATCATCAGGGCAAGCACCAGAGTGTAAACAGAGGCTCTGCCTTGCAGGTGTGTTGGACTTACTCCCCATAGAAAAGTCTGCACGTTTCAAAACCCAACTTCAGCGTCAGTTTTGAACCATCTCCAAGTGGACCTAAAGAACTGACCAGCACCATTCTGTTCTTATGCGGGATTTCTGGTTGCTTGCACCAAAAATGCCAGTACTGTCAAAAGATTTAGAGACATTTTTAGGGGTGATTGTGAGCTGCAGAGTAGAGCTCACTTCCCTTTCACTCTGACAATCCCTCACTGGGTTTGACAGAAGCATCTTTGTCTTCTCAGCGCCTTGATAGGAAGACAAATACCAACCACATCCCCCCTGTCCTACAAGCCGCTGTTCCACGTGGAACGACACAATCACCGTTACACAGACTGGGCATCACCAGCTCTTAGGGAGAGTAGGAGAGATGGCTGAGGAAAATGAGAGGAGAAAGAGTTGTTTATATGTAACCTCGGACTAGTGAGAGATACCACATGAACACGTGCCTGGTGGCTCCGGCAGCCCCCCTTTCCCTCGAGCAGTGAGCATCACACCGCGCGTCAGACGGGGCATTCAGGGGCAGGAAACTTCCAAGAGGTTCTATGAGGGTCACCAGGTGTATCAAGCAGAGGGCTCGCTCCACAGCTTCTTCCCAAAGAACGCACCTACTCTGAACTGCTCCCTTTCTATTTGAAAGCGCGGCCTAAACCGAACGGGATTCCACCAGGCGATGCTGCTGAACAGGGGTCTGTAGGGTCGCTTACTTGGCAAGTGCTTCAACACAGCATCATATATAACAACTGCTCAAATTTATCCGCAGAAGTAAATTCGCGAGCGTTAAAAGAGAAACCAACCCCCCTTCACAAAATGATGGCTGGAATTGATGTTATCAGCTGTAGCATAAGCCTTTATAAACAGGAAACAGCTGCTCTTCGAGCTGCATGTAGAGGCATCAGGAAAGAAGTTTCTTTAGCTCGTTTTATGAGGCACTGTGGAAGGCTGGTTTTCACAGTGCGCCTCTGAATTTACATACTGCAATAAAAGAAAAGGTTTAAAAATAGCCATAGGTTTAGAAACACAAGGGAAGGCAGAGGTTTGTTGTCTCATATTTACAGAGCCTTCCATTTAATTCAATCACTGGCAAATTTTATCCGCTGTTTAATTTCATCTAAACCTCTGTAACCACATCATTGGTAGTAAAAATAACACAACTTCCATCCTTCATTTTAACCAGTTCTGATCGCTGCAAAGCAGCTCTTTGTTGAACAGTTTGGTCCCAGGCAACAAAGCTGCTTCAATTGACAAGAAAGGCTTCATGTTTGGGCAACAAATAGGCCACAGAAGACACCAAAAGCTTTATAAATAAATACATGTTCAATAAATTTGAGTTATTCACAGTGTTGTATCACAAATACTCCTGAATACTACAGAGACACGTAAGGTTCTCGCCAAAATTCATTTTTTTGGCTAGACTTTGGGTTTGACACGTGCATGTTTTCTGGACCGTGCTCTGTTGTGGAGTTCCTACGCAGCTTTAGCACCCCGCGTATCACAGAGGTTTCCTCAGTTTCACCAAGCCAACACTAAGGAAACTTCCCTTGCAAGTCTCAGGCACGCTCAGAAGCGCAGTACAGCTGCTTTAATCTGGAGTTTTCTACAAACTGCCAGGGACAAACATGCTGTGAAGTTGTGCAGGTGGAGCTTAGCTGGCTATAAATAAGAGCACGGTTTGATCTCTGGCTCTGCCGGGGCTGGAGAGCTGCCAAATGTTTCTGGAAACTTGGATGGAACAGAACAAGAACAAATATGATAAAATGAGCTGAGACCGACAATGATTTATGGAGTCGGTGATCATTATTTTGTACTCACACAGTTTGCATTTTTGAAGTAATGTTTCATTTTTCAAAGAAACTTTGCTTTGTCTGTTTGTAAGCCTCTCTTTGTTATTTAACGTGGGCCTCTCGTCAAAGCCCCTGAGCTGCAGAAGCTGTGGCATTTACAACATAGTGCAGCCGATGGAAAAAAACAAGGAGAGTGAAAAAAATCTACCCAGGGAAGAGAAAAAAAAAAAAAAAGGTGTTGGCTCTGTGCAGTTTAACCATGAATGCAGGAAAGAAGGTATGCCGAGAAAACAGAGGTTAAAACAATACGAACACAAACTTACTTGAAGTATTTGTTCTGACAGTCGGTTCCCTGAACAAAATTCCCTTTTATGACAAGATAACTGTAAAACTGATCAGGCAACTGTGTTCTAGGCTTTTTACTCATCTTCTCCTTGGCTCTGCTGCCAGCGTTAGCATGTGATCCTCTCTCACTCCACGACTTCAGGCAGTCTCCTCACCACAAAGGTTCTTTGTTGGATTTCAGAATAAGCTTATTTAATACGGGTTTATATGGCCTGGCCTTCCCCTAATCTAGCTCTTGCAAAAAGGTTTACATAAGGAGAGAACAAGCACACGGAATTCAGTGGAATAACTCCCTGAAAGACTTTCAGAGAAACTAGAGCTTAAAAAAAAAAAAGTCTCTCCAGCTATTGTCTGAATAATTAAAAAATGTGAAGAATCCATCAGTGTTTCACCCGTTATTAGTCAGTCCCATTTTATAGCACCAATGCAGCTTTATTAGTACTTAACGAGATCAATTTTTTATAATTTACTTCGTCAAATACTTTACCAATTAATTAGCTTTAAAAATATCATTCAAGGGAAGAAAAACACTTCAGACTTCTGACACTTTTACATGAGCAACGCGGTCTTGCACTACAGGAGATTTTTTTCATTTATAGACCTGGTAAGTATACAGGACAGGCTGAATTTCTGTCCTCACTTATTCCAACATAGCACATAAGAGAGAAGCAGCTTTTGCAACAGCAACAGGTAAAAACCATAAGAGAATCTGAAGTTCTTCTGTGATAAATACCACTCATAATACTAGCTAGTCATAACTAACTCCCAATCATCTGATTTTCTATTTTAGTGCACCCTGCAGCTAATTATTGAGCTAAGAAATAGAACATTTTTCCATTTTCACACACCCAAACATGCCCCGTCAGCTGGCGATAGAGGTACTGTCTCCTTACACATTACATTGCACCCAAATCTCTCCTGTTAAGCATAATTTACATCAGCACTAAAACGCTACGTATTTTTAAGATGTAATCCAAGCGAACTCCTTTCTCCTTACCTCTCAGGTAAGTTCTTGCAGCTCACGCTAGCACGGAAGCTGTGACAACCAAGGGCTGTAAAGCAGCAGCATCTGGATGCCAAACGCTGCCAGAAAATGCAGCTCTCGTGTTAAAAGTAGTATTTCAGAACCTGGCTCTTTACAAGGTGTCAGCAAATTAAGAATCTATAATTTGCTCCCCACTTCACCTGATTTATTTCAGTTGACAACCCTACAGAAAACTGCTTACTAAGTACAGTTGCATCATATCATATATAAATAAAAATTATGCCAGCACAACCCTCACAACAGCAGCAATTAGGCAGCAGAAGGAACCGAAAGAAGCACCTTTGCTTTACTAATTCTCACACGGGTATCTCCCCCACATTCTCTTAAAGTACCCAGAAATAAGAACAACGTGGTCCATTGGAGTGGGAAGTGCTTTCCCAGCAGCACACCCTTTCAGTCCACTACAGATCTTGGGAAGAAATGTCTTTTTCAGGTCAAAATTACTTTTTTCCACTAATTAGCCTGCAGAGCAGCATCTTTTAGCAGGCTAATAACAGGAACATTTCAATCCAAAGCCACGTACACCAAAAACCTCACCCTCTGAAGGAGAGAATGATGTGTTTACGTGTTCTCTGCCTGCTCTACAACCCCACACCTAGCAAGACTCGCTACCAGAGCACGCTGAAACAGCGGCTGTAGCAAGAACCAGCGCGGTGACTGCTGTGTAAGCCGAGGAGACTTAACACCAGATGTTAAATTTTATGAGCCCAAATCCCTCAGCGATTCCAGGCCCGTATCTGTGAGGACTCACAACCACGCTGCGTATTTCCTGCATGCCCCAAATTCATCCTGTCCACACAGGACTTTGGGAGCTACACGGAAGATGGATGCGCTGTTTTCAGTATGGTTTTGGAGCTTGACAATTTCTACGTACTTTAAAGGAAACGCTGGGATGTAGCCATGCCATCCACGTTCACATAAGCTGGTTTTGCTCTGCTCTTTGTCAAAGACTCATCCTTCAGGAGCTATGCCAGTAAACACTTTCTGCTATCCCATAGGAGGGAAACAAGGGACCTCATCTCAAGCTCAGCTTCGGGGAGACGCTGCTACTCAGCCTCCCGCTAGCCAGACTGAGCTGACAATGTAAGACTCCTCCAATCCCAGCAGGAAAAAAACAGGGACAATACTTTGTACATGTTTTACATCTTATCCTACTCCAATCAATGAACGTGGCCAGCCTTCATCACAAAAGTGAAGTTTAGAGTCCAGGAGTTTTGCAGCTGCTCATTTACCCTGTATCATCCTCTCAAACAAGTTGCTTGATCTTCTCCTCTCTTATTCTACTATTACTAAGGTATTTTCCCCAATCTAATAAAGTTCCATGTATCAAACGAGGGCCCACTAACTCAGAACTGTGCAAAAATTTCCCGTGCAGCAAATTATTTAGCCCTCTTTCCCATAAAGAAAACCTCTTTAGAAAAAAAAAAAAAGAAATAAAGAAAGCAAGAGAAGCAACATGAACTATAAGACTCAAGGGAATAATTCATTTCCCTACCACTTCATCTTCAGTCCAACACTTCTCAATCAGTTTTGGCACAGGTTTCTTCACCAAGCGCTGCAGGGCTTTTCCAGCATCATAGTTACTTTCATGTAGCTAAAAAATAAAGAAGACAAATAGATCATTCAGTGGAATTAGCAGTGGTCCAATATTGGAGGAAAACCACTAAAGGGGCCCACATGAGATGTTCTTATGCCTAATTGTTTTTACTGTTGATATACAAAGTGAAATTTAAACAACCTGAAGGAGTTTTATTAGTAGAAGAAACAGTATTAAAACAAACATTTTCCCCTTCCTTCCTCAACTTTCCCATACAATGCTTGAGCCCATAAAGCACTGAAGATTT
Source organism: Eurystomus gularis (assembly GCA_013400335.1). Taxonomy (NCBI): domain Eukaryota; kingdom Metazoa; phylum Chordata; class Aves; order Coraciiformes; family Coraciidae; genus Eurystomus; species Eurystomus gularis. The sequence continues at coordinate 138,998 of VZZY01022097.1, read as the reverse complement.
TTTTTGTTAACCTCAAAAATACTTTTGACATTAGAAATTCCAAGGAAAATTTTAAAAAGCTCCAACAAAATATTTCTCAAGAGGAGATGTACTTTATGCAGCATATTTTGTTCAGATTAGCAAAACCAACTGGAAAAACTAACACAGAGGAGGGATTGCGAATCATGGGATGTCAAGTTCACCATCCAGAAAATTCTCTGTACTTCTATTGCATTGCAAAGAACATCATGCTGTGGAAAATATGTATGGAAGAGAAACAAAACCTCTACAGATAGCTGTAGTAAGAGCAACTAGGGATGTCCCAGTTGACATTCCTGTTTCAGCTGGTCACAGCCTGCAGCGTACCTTGTTTTCTACCATAAATTTGACAACTATATAATCAAAAGCAGTCTGAACTAGTAGACGTTTAAATAAGGGTGAGGTAGAAGAACAACTACACTGAAAAACCCACTCAGCAATGAACCCATGAGAATCTCCAGCTCTTAACTGCTGATAGAAAACATTAAGCACACTGCAGATTTATAGGCTGCTCTAGCTTCAAAGTACAGCGGGATTTTAAGAACTGAAGGACTAGTCAGGAGCCTGCTCTATGTCTTCTGAAAGTGATCTCAGAGAAAAAGAAATATTGCTGGGATGACAAAAACTGAATTATCTTCTGACACCCAAAAGGGAGAACAATTTGCATGCAGGCTTCCCTGCACGGACAGAGGTGGTGCTTCTAACAACACGCTAAGCAAACCAAAGCTTCAAAGCTATCGATTAACACCAGAGAAATTTTACAGACCCCCAAAAGTTTTTCTACAGCCAAAAGATGATTCCGTACATGGACTATCTCCTGCTTTTCCTCCCACTCAGAATTGACCCCGAGCCATCTGCATCCCACTCTGGAGAAGCATCCAAGCTGCTGGACCTGCGCTTAATCTGTCTCAGAAAACATTTCAACAAGTACCGTAATTCTTGAGCTTTTCCCAAGACTGATGAACTGAACAGGGATCAAGATACAATTACTGAGCAGCAACAAGATATTAACTGTCACCCTGCACACCTCCTGCTGACAGGGATGAGCATATTACCAGCCGGGTTGAAGAAGAAATTAGTACCTTACGGGCTACACTTCACACGATCAGCTCAGATTTTCTACCACCACTAAGAACAGATGTTGAACTGATGAAAGTGCTCTTCTATCTCCACCAAGCTATTGGGGCATTCAAAATTTATTTCTTCTTGAGGCACTTTCCAAGAAAGTAAAGTATTTCTAAAAGTAATAGGTGACTACCGGGCAAGGACCTGTGATCATCACCTGCAATGCCTTTTTAGAACAGACAGCAGCGTTCCCTTCACTGGCAGCATGAACATTTTTTTCCCCTCTTACCAACAACTACAATAACAGCAGCATACAGGGTGTTATGCAGTAAAACAAGCAGTTGACTAATAGAACAGGAACAAGGAGGAAAGCTAAGCCAGAGTCACTTTCTATTCATGCTCAGCTTCCTATACGGCATCTACGGGGAAGTCAGAGGGACTCTGTGCAATGGTTGTAACTACAGGTATTAATGCAGAGTAACCACAGCAAACAACGCTTCAACTTCCAAAAAATCATTTCCCCCCCACCTCCCTCCTCAGCCATCTGATCTCTGCCAGCTCCAGCTAAGAGATGCACTAACGCATCGAGCCCTCGATAGCTCCTCGCGCTGCTCCAACTCAAGGAGATGCATCACCCGAGATCACTTAGGAGAAACCACTGCTTTCAAACCTGTCTCCCCAGGTGACATTTCCTAACGTACAACAGACTCACGGCTTGTAAATCTGCCTCTGTTGACTACACCAGCGTCAGCTCCTGTGACTGCAGCTCCGTGGGACTGAAACCCTGATCTCGGCGCGTCTCACCTGAGCCCCACGCCAGGCGCGACGAGTGGAAAGCCAGGCCTGCAGTGCCAGCGCTCAGACACGGCTTTCGACTTTACCTTGTTTTGCTTAAGACTCCTGTGGTATGCAGAATCTACTCAGAGGCAGGAAAATAAGATGTTGTCTTTTCTACTGAGTACACATTAATTTTTCTCCTTGTTTGCACTCCGGCACTGGGAATAGATCCATCTTCAAGAAAAAAAAAGGACTGTTTGTTTTGCCAGCTCACCTTGCAAATGCTTTTTTCTGTGCATGCCACTACCAAAAAGAGTATTCGCTTAGGAAATTTGACAGCATTGAAGAGAATAGTGCTTCTGTTTCTTTTCCCTCTCTGCTCCCTTCCAAAACATGCAGGAATGCCAAAGCCTCTTTGTGACTTGGAGGGCATCTTTCTTTTGCCTCAAGGACAACATGTGTTTTTCCCTGGCAGCCCCACTGCCCAGGCAGCTCAAGCTGCAAGAAATCAGACAAGCCCAGAAAAAAGGGGCTGGTCTAACAGGCAGCTACTCAGGTTACTGAAAAATGGAGTTTACAGGCCACCAGAACTGGCCCCAATCATCAACAGAAAATACGTGCATTAACTTTTGGCCAAGTAATTACATTAACGACAATCACAAAACCCATAAGCACCGACACGAAAGAAGACGACTCATATAAGAGAGAAGACAGATGTGAAAACAAGAGATCCAGGTTTAGAGTCTCCTGAAAAATGTTACTTTTTGGAAGAGGGGGAGGGGGGAACCTTCAAGTACCAGGAGTAGCATAATGCAGCAAAAAGGAAAAATATTTTTTTGTAAGTGCCAGAGTTAAATTTACATGTTTCAAGCTGGCTCAGTCTCTGCTTATTACTTTCGGTCATTTAATATATATAAGCACTTCACTGGCAAGCAATTCAAACATATAAATAATAGCTAATGATGACTGCCTATGGGTTTCATTAACTTCTGGTTGAATTTTCCAAGGAATTGCTATAAGCACTAGATAACTATCCTGTCATCTAGAGAATCATCGTTGTTAGCATTAACTCTACCATCTGAATTTTGAACCAGCGTGACATTACGTATGTCTACAACTGCAACAAAAGGAATAACAAATGCATTTATACTGGAGAACAGCAAACACAGCAACTTCTCTATCACTGGACAGCATTTTAAAGAAAAACTCTGAATGCGCACGTGCCCAAAAACCTCTTTTCTATTAGAAGAGTCATTAAACAACACTAGATCGCAGGGAAGCCGTGTTACCGTAAGTCTACACATTACTACAAGGTTTCAAGTTTCCGCTACAGCTTCTCAGCAGAGCTGCCATTTTCTGTCTGCGTGATGTTGCAAATAAATTCTCCTTTTGGCATGGCTCAGCTGTCAGGCACCTCTGTTCTGTAATGAACCCATGAATTACATCTTGCAGCTCTGACATCTCTGGTCTTGCTCATCAAAATATTGTTCTTCAAATGTAATTTATAACTTAATTTAAATGTCCCTTTTACTGTGACCTTTTTAGATCAGAATGGCATTGCATCTGGCAGCTTCTACTTCAGCAAGGCATCCTTTTGCAATTACAGTCATTATGAGCGCCGTTGAAAAGCCCATCTGAGTTCGGCTGCATTCATGCTAGGATATTAAATAATTGCAGTCCATTAAGAACACTGTTAGATTCCAGAGCCTTTTTACTCCAAGGAAAAATTGCTACTAGACACTGAGAAATTAGCACTGAACTACACTAAATCTACCCGGAAAAGCCAACAAAAGCTGAAGGGGCTGTTCAGCCAGAACACGCTGTTGCGGGGATCCAGTCGTGCCCGGTGTTTATAGGGCAGCCCTGGAACCCAGGAGCCCTCCGGGCCCGCGTGCTGACCCTTCCGAGTGATCCCTGCTCACGGACAAAGCACATCACTTGTCAGGGCACAAAGATATAAAGCCTGACCTGCCAAACACGAGGCCAATAACTAACAAAACTGCGAGAGCTTTTTAAGACTGAAGGAATCCAGATGAGCCAAAAGAAATTCTTCACTGCTGCCACGCCAGATACTTCAGTGGAACGGTGCAGGATGACGGTGTCTGCCTGGTACCGCACTGTTGGTATTTACATAACACCCTCATTTCAGCACCAGTTCTTTTAATCTACGCAGGCTGAAGAACATTGGCGTTATTAAGGAGGGATTTGCTTCTCTCACTGCAGGGGACAATGGTCAAGATACTCAGTAGCTCTCTGTAAAACTGTAGCGTGTTTGAGAGTAGAAAATAGGAGAGAAGGAAAAGACAACAAGGAAGATGAAGAGCAGAACGAGAATTACTTCCGTGTGGCTCGAGTAGCTCAGTCTTCTGCTGTAATTACGCTAATCCAAGCACCTAATTTAATACCAAATGTAATTCGGGCCACTTCTTTCAGTAGCAGAGCTGACACATTTCAGCTGGATGTAGATATTCTTTCTAGCTATGGACATCTTGCCCTACTGTCAAATGGGATATGCTCCATAGCAAGTATATCTCATCAGGTGAAACAGCAAAACCTATTTTCAAATCTGCAGCATTCTTTAAAGTGCCCATCCTCCAAAACGGCAAAATTTGTTATCAGCTACATCTGACACCCAACAAGACACTAGCCCCAAAGGCCCTTGAATTCCAGGAATTTCCTTTCCCACTCCTCTTTGAAATTCTACCTCCTCCCCACTGCTGCAACACTAAACAGTCTGGATCAGAGGGAAAAAAAAAAAATATACTGCCCTCAGACAACAAAATACTTTGCTGAGCTCCCTCTGGTGCCCAAGGACAACAGAACCTTGATCCAACCAAGAACCTAAACGGGCCTGAACAAAGAGGCTCTGCCCAACCGTCTGGTTTTGCCCACAGGCCGGCACAGTGAACCGGGACGTTTTGATTTATAACTAGTCGACAGAGGCTGGCCTGCCACACGATCTGAAGCTCAAAATGTGACAGAAATCGGTAAGCTACTTCAAGAGAAAATTGCTACAAGTTCGGGTTTTTTAAAGATCTGATTTGTAGTATCTGACAGCTTGAAAAAAACCAGAAATCAGTCCCTACTCCTTTTGGGAGGAAAAAGCAGCAGCAACTTAAATTTCTTCTCCCCAGTTCTACTCTATTTTAAGCTCCTAAAGAACTCTAATTGGTCCAAAGTGCTCTAAGATGCTAATGATGGAGCTTAAAAAGCCAGATGCTTGTGTTAGATCCACTTTCCACACACTGGTGGTGCCTGGGCTCTGCCCAACAGCTCAAGACAGAGCAGCAGAGGCAGCCAGCTGTGCCAGCTGTTCCGTGGGTCAACACCACAGCCACGGCTAGTCCTCCACAAGCAGCCAGGACAAGAACTTATCAAATACCTGCAAAACTTGTAACAGCATTTTAAAATAACTTTCAAAAAAGAGAAATTTAAATAGCCCCCCCCCCCCCAATTTTAGAAGTAACTATAAGAGTCATTTTTGGCCCTTTTTATCTGCCCGTTTCAACAGTTTCTCTAAAAAGATTTCCTGACTCATCTTACAAATAAAGTGCTGAAGTTTTTCCCCTAAGAGCAAGGATAAGGATGAATGAAAATGCAAAGTGGCAAAATTGTCTTACGTACTAGAAGTGGCTCCATTTTTCAGCATGCCCAGGCAGAGAGAGATGGCCCCTGAAGTGCTGTGTTACCTCATCTGAACCATGAGAGTAGCTGTTAATTAAGACTCATCCAAAAGGAAAACTAGTAATAATAAGAAATGCTAACATCTATTTAAATAATTTTTTTATGCTTTCAACCTTGTCTGTAGTTAATGAACAAGAAAATCTGGTCTAAGGGCAAGTTAAAACAGGGAGTAATTTGTCTGGGTGACATCTTATTTCGAACTGAGTTTCCTTAAACCGGTATTACAGTGTCGTGTTTGTCACTCATAATGACACATTCCCATGGAACAGCCTGCGACAAGAAGTCAGCACGTCGCTTTAGTAAAGAGAGATTTCTACACTATCAGCATATGATGGTTTCGTCTTTCTTCCATGTAGCAGCGTGGAAGCTTAAGTGGTGGTATCTTCTTACCATATGAGGATCATAGAATGATAGAACGTGAGGGGTTGGAAGGGACCTCTGGAGATCATCAAGTCCAACCCCCCTGCCAAGTAGGGCCATAGAATCTAGGGCAGGTCACACAGGAACGCATCCAGACCAGTCTTGAAAGTCTCCAGAGGAGACTCCACAACCTCTCTGGGGAGCCCGTTCCAGTGCTCTGGAACCCTCACAGTCAAGAAGTTCCTCCTCATGCTGAGGTGGAACTTCCTGTGCTCTCGCTTGCACCCATTGCCCCTTGTCCTATCGCAGGGCACAAGTGAAAAAAGGTTGCCCCTTTCTTCATGACACCCAGCCCTCATCTATTGATCCACATTCATTAGATCCCCTCTCAGTCTTCTCTTCTCCAGACTAAACAGCCCCAGGTCTCTCAATCTTTCCTCACAAGGCAGGTGTTCCAGTCCCCTCATCATCCTCATAGCCTCTGTTGGACTCTCTCCAGTAGATCGTCGTTCCTCCTGAACTGGGGAGCCCAGAACTGAACACAGGACTCCAGACAAGGTCTCACCTGGGCAGAGTAGAGGGGGAGCAGGACCTCCCTCCATCTGGTGGACACACTCTTCTTAATGCACCCCAGGAGACCATTGGCAACTAGAGTTGCTCTTTAACATTGCCAGCAAAAATAGCACACCCACCGAAATGACCAACACTTCCGAGACGCACTCGTACACCCCGAGTTTGCACACTCATTTCCAGCGTCGGCTGCTTTATAAACCCAGTGCTCACACTTACTCTTGAATCAGAGCAACGGGTAAGGCAGAACACTTGGGAATGAATTATTACTCCGGAACTTTTTTATAGCTGAGAACGGAGGAGTAATTTAACTCTTTCTTGACCTGGATTCTCTGAAAGAACAACTGTAGAAACTCTGAACAGCAGGCACAGGTCAAGAGGAACCAAGTACAAGAGAAGTCATGAGTCTCCGGCTTTGTATTAGTATGGAGCACAAAGAGGATCTTACAGTGGATTGGATACAGAATCAGAGCTCTGGAGGACAGAGGAAGGGAGGGGAAGAAACCACACCAAGATTTACCCCAGCTCTTGGTCCACACACCAGCAGTAGCAACAAGGTTGATGCTCAACATTCACCATGTTACCATCTTCCCACAGATTGTCAGATCCAGGCCATCACCTTTCTACCACAGAGCAGGCTGAACTTTGAGCTTTTCTGAACTACTCTTTCCAAACCTATCTGTCAGCCATTTCTGGCTCTCTGAACTAAACGCGCCTGATTTGGAAAGGGAATGAATTTGAAGGGGTTTTTTGACTGATTTCCAAATTTCAATTAGCTTGAATAGACAAAAAAGACCAAAAAACCAAACAACAAAACCAAACCACCCAACCCACAACTGGCTGTTGAAATCCCGGCTCCCCTGCATGATTTTCTTACTAATGATCTCCACAAGTATGTTGTAAATACAGTGTTTTGACGGGCTTTTGGATGGTATTCTGATTATTAAAAAGTGATGACTACCCACACTCAAAGCCCAAAAGCACTAAAAAGGCAAAGTGTATTATTATTACTGAGTATTAGTTATAAAACTTTCACATCAACCGTGCTGGTCCTCAGAACGCAATGTTGTCCACAGTGACCCTAGAGGAGGTTTGGGAGTAACTCAAATTAGCATTTCCATTTCCCTTTTCCCTTTGAGGAAGAGTCCTGCCTCAACGCCATGTAGTTCTCCAGATCACGAAATAGGAGGAACTGGGTAGCTATAAAAAAAATATTCCTATAATCTACCATTTCACCAATAAAAACGGCTTCATGGATAATGGTTCAATTATGAAACTGGAAAAATAAAGATGTACTGAATATGCATGTTTTCGTTTTACATGACTAATATTTTAAGGTCTAATGCAAACCACCTTTGTTCATGAATATTTAAAGCAAGCACAAAACCCAGCTTGTTTTAGAAAGTCAATCAAATTCAACTACTTCTTCCGTGGCCACAGAACAAAAAAGACCCCCTCTACCTAAAAATACCACGGTGAAAGACTCCCAGGAACTCCTGTGTCCTCCTCCGTGCCTCTCAGTACGACAGCCAGCACTCATCAGGAGGGCAACAAACTCCAAATGAAAATTCTATTTCCTTCCTAAGAGTTACAGTGACAAATGTGGCATCAAATCCCAAGAGCCAAACAAAGGAACAGGAGTTGAAGTTTACCTGGAACGTTAAGTGAATAATCATTTCAATGAGCTGATATACATGTTGCATTGTGCCTTCCATGATCTTCATTTCTATCTGGTATAATTAACAATAAATCATTCTGGGGGCTACAGCATCTGTTATTACATAAATAAAACACTAGCAAAGAAGCTTGTCAAGACTGATTTATATGAAGCGCTGCTCTGAAGTTTATTGGATTGCCATAATAAGAAAACACACCCTATCAATTTTTTTTTACATTAATCTTCTGGGTTGCAGATGATAATTTCTAAACAAAACCACAACTTAGTGCAGGGTAGGATTCTCACAAATCATCTATCAGATAAATCTGATACGTTTGAAATAGATGGTGAATAGAAAGATAAAAAGGGCATCGTTTTGCCAGGACAAATTACCTCTCCAGACTGGTTTGAGTTAGTCTAAACAGTAGGCTCTCAAAGAAGCCAAAGTTTCGTAAAATATCCCACCTGACAAAACTATTATTCATAAGAAAACACTTTTCTAGAAAAATTCAAACTGAACAAGGGAAGCATCCTCCCCGCCTTCTAAAAACTGCAACGAACAGTATTGGTACACACAGTAGATTTTTGAAGCATGAATAAAACAAAACTTCACAGAGGCCTAAGGACCTTTCAAGAGTCATTAAGGTCAAACCCTGCAGACTGTATTTTCTTGGAAGTACAACAGCCCGTGCTCAGGCAGACATCTAACGGGAACTCCACCGTGTCAACACCGGGTTGTAAACTGCCCTAGAGAGGAACAGACGATGTGCACCACAACACCTACAGAAGAGGAACTTCAGCAGAGCTGAAGGTAATGAGACTGTTAGAAGAACACCACAGGGTAAGTCTCACGGCTACACGTGGCAATGTCCCATTGAGGAGAAGGGGAAGTTGTCACAACAGCAATCAAAATTGTTACACACGGACAAACAAGATTCTTAAGAGGATGAACTAAGAGTTTCTATAGCGCTTTTATTTCAGAAGTGGGAAACACTCCTCCATTCGGAGGATGAACCACTAGTGATTTTCTGAAGTTGAGGTGAGCTAGAAATAGAGAGAACACAACCAGAGTAACAGAAACAAAATATTTGGAGATTAACCTAAGTCTCAGAAGCAAGAAGTCTGCAAGTGCAACTACAGGACCCTTAGACTCCGGAGTGATTAAAGGGGGTAATGAAGGTGGACGGTGAAGCTCAATGAACTTTCTGCATTGCCTTTTACTATAGATGACACAAGGGAAGAAATTCGAATTTCAAAAGCTCTTTGATGATTATTGGCCTTAATAGAGATTTGAGTCTCTAAGCACAATGTTAGGGAACAACGGAGAAAACTCTAGTGGCAAGTCACCAGAATCTGATGGCATCCCTCCCAAGCGAAAGGAAGGAAATACAAGGTAGGAAACTGAAGGGATGTGCAATACACTTAACTGCAATTCAGTACAAAACTGAAAAACCATATAGAAATTGTTAACACATTGGCTTCCTCTAGGAAAGGAGCCAATGGACTAAGATTTACACATTCACCTCAGTGCTGAGGCGTGCTGTGAAGTGCTGAGAAATAACACTTGATTTTGCAGATGTAAAAAGGGAGAACAACAAGAAAACATTTAATTTGGATAGAGAATGTGATCTGGGATTTCAGCTGGTCACACACACAAGTGGCTATTTAAACCATTTTGCAGAGGAAGAATGAAAGTTCTGATGGTGTTTATCTAGTAAGTATTCTGGGGACATATTTTACACCTTACTCCTGCTTTACTCCCATCTGTCGCAGGAAACAAGACACAAATTGATGCACTATGAAACACGTGATCAAACAGAAGTGGAAATAAACCAAAGTGAGTGGCATAAACCAATGGAGTTACGTAAGGGACATTTTTCATGTTAGGAATCCAGGTATTTTAACTTCAATGTGGCTATCAAGTCATACCCTCCGACTCATGGACTTGGCCAGTTACAACTCACACTGAGATTCTTTTTAACATTTGGAAGTTTTTACAAGCTTCATCTAATGAGATGCTCTACTGACAGTAAAGAATTAGTTAAGCGTATTTAGTGTGATTAATCGGATAAAGTCACTTCCACTCACATCAGTAAAACAACCAAATATCATCCTCAGGATACTTCCTCTAACCAAACAGACAACCTGTTGCAGCACTCCTCACTCAGTTCGGGATGTGTATCACAGCCATTTGCAAGCTTTTAAGAATTTTGTAAGTAAATGGTTAAAAGCTACACAAGTGTAAATAATTAAAGCACAGCAAGCTCAGGCAGACAGAATATTGTGGTCATTGGGTGATACCTAATATCAGCCAACTTTCAGGACTACAACACTAAGCTGTTCTGTTGGTATCACTGGTTGGTTTATTTTTACCGACTGAAAACAAGTTACTTGAGCCTCAAGCACGGTCAGCAAACAGTTTGAGTTGCTGTAGATAGTTATGGTGCTGACACTGAGGTAGAACATGCTTAAAACCACTTTTAGGAAAGATCTTTAAAAATCAAACCCGAAGCTACACACTGCATCCTCCCTTGGCAGTTTCACAATAAACTTGCACAACTGAAGTTGCTCCCGGCTGCCCACGGGGTCTGGACAGTTCTGCTGCGATTGCCCCTAAACCATGTTACAGATTGAGCGGGAAACTCATTTGGCCAAGGGTGTATCCAGTTGTTTCCACACTCCTCACGAGTGCATGTGGCTAGAAGGTAGCCAATAACCATGGAAACAACAGGACAGAACTCAACTGTTCATACGTCCAAGATACGTTGTTGTGGATAAAAGGTGACGTAAAAAGAGGAAGAATGACAATTGCTTAGTGGTAGAGTCAGCAGATCTGGCTGTGTGTTTCTTCAGAGTGGCATATGACCAGCTACACATAATTCCTTTTATTATTGGAAACAATGGAGACACAGAAGTCAGCTTAGCATCACTACCACCACAATTCTCCAAAAGCTGCACTTAGGGCTCTGGGGAAACAATCAACCATGGATTTCACTATGGTACCCCAAAATATGGAGTGACAGACAAAAAATTCATATATCATCATTTACTGATGTTAGTGCCCCCCACTCACCCCAAAACAGTTAATTGCTGTGGCTGCTCTGGAGATGTGTGAGCATCTCCACATACACTCCCATCTATACCGCTACTCAGCAATGCTTTATTTACACACGTGATGGTTCTGCAAGAGATAACTGGACGTACACACATCTGAATATCAACAACAAAGACTGGATCAGGAGTGATCCCAAAATCTCTCTTTTACCTGCTAAATATTTTATGCACTATATGCTTCAAGTGGTCCAGAAATAAATGGGAAGACCGTTCTTCCACACAGTCAATCCCTGTACTTACTGTATTGAGTGCATTAAGTGTAGTGTCGTCACGGGAGGCTGCAACACAACCATCTTCTGTGGACCCTCCATCACACATGCCTGCAAAAGCTGCCATGCTCCTTTAGAGTTTGAGGGAAAAAAAAAAGTTTAAACACTTCAGCTGTTTGAAGCACACCTCGCACAACGCACAAACATTGTTTACACCATAAATCAGATTTCAGGGCCTTGCAGTACCGTGGAAACGAGTAAAACAAGGCAGCGCACACTGCTATTCATTAAGCAAACCAGAGTCACCCCAGCATGTGGAATGCTTAATTCAAAATTAAAATCCAATCTAAATGGATTTCATCAATTAAAAATCTGCACTGCAGCCGTACCAAAGTCTGATCAGGATTACGGAAAATAAGCCCCATACATAAGGACAGTCTCACCAGAGACCAGAAACCTGTCGTCGTAATCTTAAATGTCATTATGTTAGAAAACTGACTTAAATGCCAGATTCCTCACATCTCTGAATTCTTGCAACTACAAGTAATTTACTCACACTCTAAATTATGAGGCCCACCAGTGCCTCTGATTAATCTACCAGGCACAGCAGAGATCTGTATGAAACGGAAAGGCAAAGCAGAGCTCATTCAAGAAGTCAGTCCGTCTGAGGGACTCCCACGCTGGCACGGCTGCTCCACTCCGAGCAGTCACTTCCCTTGTTACGCAGTACACATCCCACACTTTCTATCGTGCCAGCACACACTGTCAGTTTTGCATTTTAAACCCCAAAACCACGGCCAATGGAAAGATTCTGCATTGGCCCAACATCAAGTCAAAGCATTCTTGTCTCTAACTAAACATTTCAGCTTATCTGGTTGCCATCCATGCTACACCAAAAGGAGTGACCGCAGCCAACCGCGCACACATGGCAGCCCACGGTCCCTTCTGAAGAATTTGGTAATATCTTGGCTGAAATTACCTCGCTGCCCTCAGGTACATGAGTAAGTCACAGTCGTTGACTCCTGGCATCCACACAAGTTCTTCGTGCTGTGTCACTGTGTCACCATCTGGGGAAGGAAAGGGCTGCAGATCAGGAAGCTTAGCCTGGAAAAAAGAAAAAAAATAAATAAAGAGTTCACACAGACATTACAGTCGTTAATGATGTTTGGAAGATGCCCAAGTGTTATTAATAACGAAGCCTGTAAATTCTCTGGAATATTGTGATCTCATAGGTGGAAGATATTCAGACAACAGGTGGTGAAGCTGCTTGATCCAAGTTTGAGGGAACTGGGTCATCAGGCCCTCATCTATTCACTTTGTCCACCGTTCCTTTTCTTAGGAGACAGGTCATTTTCTAGCAGTCGTTATTCAGGGCTGACACCACCTCTCAGTCCACCACCACTGGAGCCCTTCTGGATACAGACCAAGCACAAGCACGTCTGCAGAGCTGGTACAGCCTGAAGGCAAACCATTTCATACTGCCTATGGATAGTCCTCTGGTGTGTAGAAAACAAACGCTGTTGGACAATTCACCCTCAAAGAGACAATTTTCATTTGTCAAAACGCTGCTGTTACAACTCCTGCTTGCCAGGCTAAAACATACTCGTAGAACGTACTAACGTCAGAGAAGGCAAGAACGTGGCTGCCGTACACGTACCACTTTAAACCAGTAAAAACCCGACACGTTTGCCACTAGGTTCAAAATTAAGTCCTTGGTAAATCACTGAAACTCTAAAGAGAAACAAAGATGTTTCCTGAAAGTGAGATAGCTCAGTGAAATGAACTCTGCCACTAAATAAGTATTATGCTGTATCCAGAGACCCAATTAGCATCTTTAGTCATCTACTGCTATGGGATGAGATAGCTGAGAGCCTCTTCAGAAACAGCTTTTAAGCCCTGTAATTACCTCCTATACTTACAACGCTAAACATATTTGAGAGGCAACATTTACACACAACCAGTAATTACAAGTCACAGGTTCAGATGTCTTTCATGTTCTGCTCTTTAATCGGTACTTTATTTTACTTCTTGCCTGGGAAAATGGATTGTCATTGAACTTCTCTTCTGGAAAAGGCTAAGCCAGCACTATACCAAGATGGGATTTCTATGAGAGCCATGCATTCTAGCAACCAGGGTGCTTTCACAAATGAACATTCTTTCTTTTGTACCCTCAGAACATGCTCAATGAGCTACTCCTAAGAGCAACTTCCTCTTGAACACCTCCAGTCATTAATTTGTTAGCCAAAAAGTTCTCGGAGGAGAACATTTAGTAGAGACTCACTCTCCTTCTCCTAAGCATGTGAGTTCTGAGAACAACTGCCATTCTACAAAACATTCCTCTTCACTTGTATACTTGCTTGCTATCATGATACAAGCAGTAGTTTGAGGTTTCTGTGCACTAAGTATCAAAAAACCTCAACAGTCCTCCAGCATCCTAACACACAATTTAAGGAAAATGAAGGCAAGAAATACTCATCAGAAACCACTATCGGGATCTCAGGGTTGTTTCTGGATTCTGCTACATCTACCTTCTCAGTAAGGTGGGTGGAAGAAAGGGAGTTAACAGCCCAGTGTGTACGGGAGATGATTTTTACTCTTCCACAGAATGAATCAGACTACAGAGCGTAAAGCAGCAAATACCATCCTGGCCTACAATCAACCACTCGTATATCTTAAGATTATACCTTGTAGTAATTAAGAGGATGAGACGATATTCTCTTTGTGATGACATTTTTCAGAAACAGATGCTCAGCAAACGAGTGAAAGAACAATGGAAGTTTAAAATACTAAGTAAGCAAAAATTAACAATATTCTAAATCACTGGGCCTTATTCCTACTTTTTTTTTCCATCCATAAACGCATCTGGTAATTATACCTTACAGCACAGGTGACTAACACCTGCCAAAATATTAGATGGCAATTTGAGATGAAAGTTGTTTTGAAGGAATCATTTACAGTGCTTTTATGACGACTAGTGAAAAGACTACTACAGGTTTAATTGGCAAGGACTTCATTCCTCTAAATGCAGACCATCCTTAAGAACCGTTACACGGGTCTCATAAATGTTTACTTTCACTTGTTATTAAACAAGATTTTTAAAGGAGTCTGCATAAATATTCATCATTTGGATGTAAAAATCCAGCACTCGGACAGTCCAAAGGCAATTCCGCAGGCGAAGGAGAGCACGCGGTTCCTCGAGACAGATCTGGCCTTTTAAATCCAAGTGAGTTGTATGTTAATGCTCTTGAAGAACAGATTATTTTCAATGCTTATGAAGGATTGCCCTCAAATTAGAACTAACACACCGGGAACAAGCTAACATCCAGAGTCTTAACCTCCCTCTGCTTCCCAGCGGCTGAACGCATTGCACATGCCTTCTCAATTCCTGCTTTAATAATCCAAATGACTTACGGCACTGCTCTTAATTGCTTCTCAAATACAACTAAGGTCTCCCTGCCTCTACAACCTACATCTCTACAGCATCACACAGTGAAAAGAAAGCCTGCATAAAAGCTTCCTAGGAAATACAAATAATATACTGTAATTATAAATGCCTTCTGTAGACTATGGACAAAAGGGATATTTCAATAATCGTCCACAATTTCCGTGCCTCCCAGTTAAAAAGAATTTAAACTGCTTTGTGTGAATTATGCAGGTAAAGATGGGGACCAGTTAAGCTCTCGAATGGCAGCGGGAGAGCAGATTGGTGATGCTGGCACACAGCAACACAGGAAGAAGGTATTTAGAAAGAGGGTGAACCCGGAACGCTGCCGAAATGGCTCCAATTATAAATATTAATTTCATTTTTAAGATGACTGTTGAATTTAATACACAATGGCCCCCCTGATTTTTATGCTGAATTACCACAGTTGGCCAAACTCATTTAACATACAAAAATAAGGAGAGAACATGTGCAGACTTCAAATAAATAACATCTCAGCACAGCTGCTGCACAGGAAAAACTTTTCTTGGGTTTCAAAGTTCCCCCATCCTTCTAATCCTGAATGTTGCTCCTGGAAAATTGCTGCCTTTTAAAAAATCACTTCTAACAGAACTCCATTTTGTTTAAATAAAGGGATTCACAGAAAGGACTGTTACAGGGAGCACACTATCGACTTGACAATTTTACTATGCAAATTAAAATTGAAATATCTACTTTCAGTATAACCAGAAAACCACCAAACCATTTTTTTTACAGTTTATCAAAAACATAGCTTGGTGGAAGCCAGCTGAGAATGCATTCATTAACTCCAGAACAGCCCCAATAATAGCTGAGATTTTTCCTGCATTTCCAGTAGTTACTTATATTCCTTTAATCTTATTCTGGAGTTAACCCACTTCTACTAGTAAAAAAAAAACCTCATTAACATACCAACATTGGACATAGAAATATCTCATTAAGTGAGCTAGGGAATTCTAAAGATCTCATGATGACTAAAAAACTCCCTGCATGCATACAACTTCAAATGCACGTCCTCTGAACGGCTCGAGTGGCAAAAGCACGTCCTCTGGACAGAACGATAAGAACAAAATCCCTCACCTGATGGCTGGGTCCAACTCGGATTTCACCTTGGGTACTGTTTAGCCTCCTAAAATATAAAGGAAACAAAAAAGTAATGAGAAAGAATTACCATTAATGACTTTTAGGGTCATATTCTGTATTTTTTGGCCCTGCATTTGCAATGTAAATGGCAGAGAAGCAAAAATAATACATTATTAAGAAAACAAGAAGGGATACACTCGCGTGCGTGACGGGCTACCCTGCAAATGGCAATAAGACAACAGGGCAAGCTGGGAAAGTTCAGCCTAGCAGTTGAAGTCGAGAAGAGGATCAATGTGACCTGTCCTCAGAGTAGCAAGAACGCATCGAGCGGGTGCTACGGGGACATCTTCCTGCTGGGTGACGGCAGATTTCATGTAACAGAAGCAGCACAGACTTCTAATGAAGGTCCTCTAGAAGCCCCTGCAGTTCCCCACAGCTCTGAACTGCTCCATGCTTGAGGCAGCCAACTCAAGTGCCTGCGATGGAGGGAATCACCTTCCAACAGACCCGACTTGCACTAGTACCACGTTCCTTCCACTGCTTCCTTCAACACCAAACCTGGAATCGTGTGGACAACGAGCCAAGCACTATGCTACAGACTAATACACGGGAACTACCGCCTTCCTTGGGAACATCCGTGGTCATCTTTGTTTTGAAAGAGAAAACATCTTTACAATATTTGGGGTATGGATCTTTGAAGAGCAGAGCCTTGCATTACCGGAACTGGCAAAAGTCATTGTTCTTTTTCCAGGAAGAGTTCATGGAAAACCATCCCAGTTACTTTGGGTCTCACATGGAAAAGGACCTAGCTCTTGTTTCAAGCAGTTGAAATTATTATTGCTGCTGATTCATTTGCTGAAGTCACATCAGACAGCACGACACAGAAGCACGGAAAACCTAAAGAGCAGCAAAAACACGCCTGGTAGTCTTTGTAGAAGTGCATTTCGTTCCGTTCATCCAGAAAGGGCTCCCCTCCTACAGAATACACTTAGCCCTCTTATTTTTCCACTACATTGAAAAGATATTCATATAAAAAACTTCAAGTTCCAAATGAACTGTCCTCTATAAAGTGAGAATTACCCTCTGAAGGGCTCTGTGCTGCTCGCGCCGTTGGCTGGAGTGACTGAAACATCACATCATGTGGTAGAAGAAAAGCTGTTTTTTCATGTTGCGGTAGAATTACCCTGGCAACACCAGACGTTCAAGGTGTGCTGATATAAACCAGAGGAGGACAGTAACAGGACCGATTTTATTTTTCTTCCTAGATTTTCAATGGACTAACAAAGTAAATAAAATGTTATCACTGAAGGGTGTCCATTGACCCCTTTTCTTTATTAAATATATGAAAACATAAGCAACAAGGCGGCACACAAACAAAACTATTGACCGGAATTACTGATTTCTCAAGGACCACAGTTGAATCCATGGGACCTCTCTGCTGTCATCTCCCAAATCCAGCCCTTGCCCAGGGCCAGATCACTGTAGTCTATGGAGGCACTTGTGCCTCAACACTGGTGTTTGGGACACCGAATGCAGCTACAGCCTGAGAATTTAACTCTCCAAAACTCCTGTAAACTAGCATGAAAAAAGAACACAACCAAATCCAAGGAAATTCAAGATCCTTAAGGTCAACATTCTTCTTTTCCTATGAACTGTTCATATTTAAATAGCATCTTATTCATACTCTGCATATTACATTAAAAGGATGACAAAATTCAGAGCTGCTATAAGACAAACTTTTGCATTTAACATGTCAATAATTGCAAGACATGTAAGTGAGTCTCAACACACCCGCAAGGAAGAGCACACACGTAGACCTAACAGGTCATCATCTTTAATCTGGAAACAGCCAACCTGGAATTCATCTTGCAATTTGCTGCTGCAGGAATGATGACATTTCAGAAATCAGCTCCCGCCCTGCAGGGCTCCTTATTCACCCCGCTGTGTTCACAGTGACCAGCAGCACTAACTGAGAGTTTCCTTTGAACTTTGAGCACTAAGGTTGTGACCATAAACTGCTGGCCCTGAGCGACGCTGACCACGGAGAGCCCAACCCATTAAACACCATTTCAAATAAAAAAAGGTTACAGGAGGGATTTTCGATGTGATCATTTGTATATCTTTAAGAACATTTTTACCTCAAAATTTCAAAGTATGTTGCATAGGTGTATTAAGTTAAACTTCACCTTCCTGACCATTCTGAAATGTTATTCACTGGATAAACTGCAGCAGTGGATTCGAATGGACCTTATCCAAGACAACGCGACAGGAGAACCTGTCAGACAGGAATGAGCACAGGTTCTGTAACACCCAAGCTTACGTTGTGATGTCTACACAATGCTAGCTTCCTGGTAAGGAGATCCACCCTAAAACACGTGCCAAAAGTCTCCTGAAAAGAACAAGAACATGTCAAAATGTTTTCCTCCGATGCATCTTTTTGCAAGACATGATCTGACAACTCTTCTCTTCATTTCAGGTTATGCAAAGAAACGTCTGAACTGGGAAATAAGTTTTATACTTACAACAAATTTCTTATTTAAATACCAGGGTACATTTTTTCAGCTACAAGGCATCAGAATTTCTCCCTGTGAGGAATGAAGGGGAAACCGACAACAGAAAAAGCTGCTGCTCTTCCTTTATTCCCAGAATTCACTTTACAGCCATGCACAGCTCTGCTACTCGGTGCAAATCTAACTTCAAACACGTCTATGCAGCTTCTGCCAGCTACAAACCTTCGCACCAGCTAAAGGCCGCGCAAGTAGGTTTCGTACTTAAAACAGGAAATTAAGCTGTTTTCTACTTATATAGGAGAAAACACAGCACTCCAGATTATCTCCCAACTCCATTTCTTCAGTTGCCCCAGGCTGAATACGATAAAGCGTTTAGGAATCAGCACTGATCGTAGGATGCTGGAGCATCCTGGAAGTAACCGCAAGGATAAAAGCAAAGTTCTGGTTGGGACCTGGGTTCCCAACCATCGACGTGGAGCTAGCTGGGGAGCCTCAACGGGGCTATCCAGCCACGACTCCTCACAGGAAAATGAAGTGTTGAGAGAAATATTTCTGTGTACCTTTTCATCACTCATTTCCTGATTATATTCACACCCGAAGCGTACTCCCTCTCCCCGTCCCCAACGGGAACGACGGGGCTGGACAGAGCTGCTGCGCAGGAGGCTCTGTCGGACTCCTCGACACTGTTTCTTAGCAGGGTGCCAAGCTGATGGCTCTGCCCCGGCACACAACCTGTTAAATCATTTTGACTGCCTGCACATCCCCAGGAATGGGTTTGCAAATGGAAAAGAAAAAAATTCTTGCTATGGAAACTAAAATGCACTGTACATTTTTAAGCTAAATTATATTGGTGGAGAGCAATTACAATCATAATGGAACGGCGCTCCGTGTTTATTCTATGGGAAAGAAAAAACGAGGACCCAGCACAGTATATGAAATCTGACACAAAAGAAACTGATGTAACAAAGCAGTATCCATAGCAACAACAACTTAATATTTCAGTCCTCTTCAGCTGCAGTGGATTAAATATAATGACAAGATGTTCCCTTTGAGAAGTAACCTGTTGCCATGACAACGTTGTATTCTGCAAAGTAAACAGGGGCTGGTCAGAAGGAGATGGAAGCCTGCGACGGAATATCAAAAAGGCAAGAAGCTTGTCTAGCAGAGCAGGGCAAAACAAGCACGCTCTAATCCGAGCGAGGCTGGTTCCAAACAGTTCCCTTCCAACAGGAGGGAAGAGAGAGGATGTGCAGTTCAATGAAGCTTTGTCCTCTCAATTCTAAAGCAACAGGGGAGGTTGGAGGTTCAAGGCCAAAAGCAGCACCACTGAGAGAAACCAGTTCAGAGGTGAGGACGAGGAAGGAATAGGAGACAGCACAGGGTGGTACAGGGCTTTCATTTGTCAGCTTTGGAAAGAAGGAAGGAGAGGAAGGAAGGCTGGCCAAGACAGTTCCTGCACGATTTCCAATACAGAAACAAGTTTAACCCTCTCTGATTATCACCCACCTCCACGTCTATACTGAACGCCAGGCCCACGCCACCTCCGCAGCCGCTGGCACAACCACCAGCCTTCGTCTGGGAACACAACCCCACGAAGGACTGAAACACGGCAACGACAGCACTGCCCTAAGACTGCTTAAGCTGCAGTGGAGTCCACCAGATCAGCTTTGAGGGTAACCCGGGTTCAGGACCTGCAACACCAACGGCTGTTATGGTATTGCCAGAGCCATACAGGGTTTGAGGCTGGAAACTCGCAGCAAAACTCGGCTGAGTTTGGAGGCAACAGCAAAAGGCACTTGCAGGTTTCTGCGCAGCCCTTCTCTGCACTGTCGTACCTTTGTCCTATCCTTGACATGCATCCAAGCCAGTTCTTTACCCAGCACGTTTAGCAAAGATCTCCGCTAGGAAGCCAGGCTTCTGAAGGAAGCCACACACACAGTATACATAAGGTGGACCTCTAAGGTCAAGGATTGCGTGTACAAGGTGGAATCTTACAACCTGTGATACTGCTTCTTTCATGTTTTCCTTCTTACTACCAAAGTTCAGCAAGAAACATGCTATGCAGTAATCGCACATTTTTCTGTGCTGACTTACATGCCTGAGACGGGGGTGCGGGAGGTGGAACTACTCAGTACCACCCTGAGCTGGTGGTGGTCATCAGAGCACTCTGCAATGGCCACGGTTCAATTGCATTCTGCTGTGGCCACCACACAACGCTCTCCACCACATACTGCACTTCCACTGGCTTTCTGAAACATCTACTACAAGCCAGCAACAGCTCAGAAAACATGAAAATAATGCTACCATTGAAGTTTAAAACAAACAAATCAAAACACCACAACCGAAACATCACGTATAGGAGAGAATTCTGTGCTACCCATTTAACCGCTCTTGCCATAACCATTCCCGATGCTGCGTACTGAGGTGTTCTGGAATTAAACTAGAGGGATGCTTCAACTGCAAAAGGTTTTTCAACCAGCCAAATCACTCAGGCACAGATTACCTCTCAAACACGCTGATTCTCTTCAGAGCTCTCCAAAAAGCGTTTTCAAAACCAACCTGCTAAACCCCACTGCAACGTATGCCTGTCACAAGCGCAAACTCCACAGTGCAAAAGAAGTTTCAACAACTAAACTAGCAGCACCGTCAGTCTACGTAGCTCTTCCCATCCTGGAAAACAGCCTGGAGAAGAGGACACAGGGCTCTCTTGGGATCAGAAGGGGTACCAGAATGGTGATCACTGTGCACTCACCACCACACTGAGGATGGATTGTTAGCTAAGGAAGCGTGCAAAAGCAGCCGGAAGAGGTCATCTTTTTTATATGATGGAATATTAAAAGAGCTTAAAGGTAGGATACACAGGGGTTGAGGGTGGGGTGTGTGTATATACTGTGGTTTTGGTTTTAATAAGCAATAACAACCTATAACACTAAATGATTCTCATGAGATTTGGGTTTATTTACAAAGCCTGGTAAGAAAATCAATGCCTTAGCAAATAAAACCAAACCCACGTTAGATATACAAATTATAGGCAGGATAGATTATAAGTTGCAATCATAGATTTAACATTGCTGTAGCCAAGCAGTCACTATTATTGGCAAGATAATCAGTTACAGAAATTGGAAGTATGACGCAGCGAGGCAATTCCTAGACATTTGTGGTTTCTGTAAAGTTAATATAAATCTGAAGTAGTTAGGAAAGAGAAAGTCTCAAGAGAAGGTTTTTTAAAAAAATCCTTTTATGCAAATCGTTCAATACCCAAGATGAAAAAAAAATGCTCAAGAGGCAATTCTAAAAACATCTGGCAAGGATCATTTTGTTCCATCTCTAGAGGGACAAAACGGGACAGAACAAAATTACTCCACTCCAACTTCAGCTGGTTAAAAAATAGTTTTGAGGGCCTGAAAGGGACTGGCATTACATCCAGAGATCCACTTGGTAGGACGCTGCTGCTTTTTACTCTGTGCATCCATTAAACCAAAATTCAGAACTCGCCTCGCCGCGCTCCTCCCTCACCCGATGCTACGCAGGCTCTGTCCGCACGGACTTAACTCCAAAAACAGACCTTGACATACATTTGCTCTTCTGCAGCACTGAAGTCGTCAATATTTCACCACAGTGATGCAAAATAGACTGCCTACAAACAATAAGCCTCTGTTACACATCACAGACATATTCTTACGTTCTCCAAGCATCTGCTTGTGGTCACTGTCGGGAGACGGGATACTGAGCCAAAGGGATCCTCCACTTGACCCGAGACCATTCCTACGCGTGCTGTGGTCTTACATTGCACAGTTCAAGACACAAAAGGGACCATCAGGTTCAGGTCGTTCAACCTTACGGCAAAACCACCCCACAGACCTCTGAGTTAGGCGCTGAAGAAAAACAGAACTGGCTCTTCTCCCAACACCCCCCCAACCAAACAGCAATTCTAGTTTAAAGACAGTTTAAAGTTGGTTACATTGGTTTGGTTTCATTATATGGGGACCTAGATCAATTTACAGATTAAACAGTGGCTTGTCAGCTTTTCCCAACGATTATTTTCTACATTAAAAGTTGTACTTCAAGTTACCTGATTTCACGTGTCCAGCTTGCACTTCTGCCTTAAACCTTTTTTTTTTAAGCAAGATTTTGAAAGCACATTTCTTGAAGTAGCACCTTAACGCTCAGAAAATATTGCTGCTAATGGTCAGCCTCTAGTAAGTTTGTTTTGTTTAAAGCCTCTTGTCACAGCGTGTTACAATAAAAAAAAACACACAGAATTTTGTGTTCTGAGTAAAAAAATCAAACCTGCATTTCAGGCAAATGAACTTAGACGGGAAGGATTTTAGTGAGTGCTCAATCTAAAGCAGGAATGAGTAAACATGTACTAACACTTGCACCTCCAGCACAAGCTCAAACCTGCTGACTGATTGCAGAGCCAGAACTTTACGGAAGCGGAGGCCTCGGTGTTCTGCACCCGTGCTGCTGTTTGGAGCAGGAAGTAGTTGCAGAAGTTCGAGTCAAGCGTGGAAAGCTTTTCACAATAATGCTCTTTCTCATCGAGGTTATGTGTGAGAAAAAAGACTTCACGGTCCTTAGAAGTATCGTCCCCTACTCAAAAGGTAGGATGAAGCGATCACAACACAGCCATCCTGAGACACAAGTTACTGTGCGGGAAACAAGCAGCCTCTCCACACAGGAATTACCTGTGGGGGTCATTTTTTGCTTGTAGATTCCATTAATCACCTCTCTAATATTTATTTTCCAATATTTGTTTACCTTCAAATAAGGAAAACAACAATATTTTGATCACAAGTTCAAAAAAGAAAATGGATTAGTGGAAATCTTTGCATGATGCAAAGTTCTTTATCTGCTCAATACATGATTAATAGAACCAGAATGTTAGATTTTAAGAGAGCCAGAATGTCGCGTTTACACTGGTAAGTAAATATAGAACTGGCACGTTTACACTGATAAGTAAATATAGAAACGAATTCAACATGGAATTATATTGCTTTAAGTAGTGTAGTTTCTAAAATGGCGAGGCAGTACCTTCGTGCTTCCCAGAGCAAATATCCACTGTTAAAACAGACTACACAGGCACCATTTCTTCAGCACAATCTGTTTAGATGCAGGACAGTGGCACCAGGCTGCAACCTAGCAGTTATCTTTTTTCCCTCAGGCTTCATCGAGGTTAGATGCAATGATCTACCCTTGGTCTCCTAGCTTGCTTGACAACACAAATCTCCAGCAGATACGTGGAGAAGCAACACAATGTGTTAAAATGGTGATAAGCACGAAGGATGCAAAGCATTCAACAAGTGTGAAGATATCCCTGGTTCCACCATACACCTGGAAACAGAATGCTCTAATTAAAACCAATTACAGCCAAAAGAACTGGAAGGAAGGGGGAGGGATAATCTTACTGATTTAAGTCTTGAAAAAAAGCTAAAACGAAGCCAGAACAAAGGGAAGTAAGATTATCAAATATTTGGCCACTATTTCTTCCTGCAGAGCACAAAATACAAGCACTTCCTATAGTATCTTTGTAACTTCGACTAGTTGGTTGGAATGGAACTAACATCAGACCACCTATCAAGCCTCTGAACTGGAGAGAATCTTCCCAGCATCCAGCCAGCTGAGAACTTCACTATTGGTACCAACTGCAGAAGCACACTCCACAGTCTGGCCAAGTAGAAAGGTCTTTTCAGCCCACTAAATATCTCGCCAGTACCACAGAGAACTTAGAGCAGACTGCCACAACTTCTACCACCATGGGCTGCTTCGGTTTGGGGTTTTTTGGGGAGGGTGTTGTGGTTTTTTGTTGGTTGGTTGGTTGCAGGGATGAGGTTAGTTTTCTATTTGTGCTGGTTTGGTGGCTTTTTTTTTTTAAATGAAAGCATAATCTTGTACACCTATGCACAAACCCAAGGAACTGCTTTGGTTATAACCTGGCTGACCAACCCCACGGCTGGCAACACAGGTGAAAGGCACTTGTGGTGAAGCTTGTGGAAAAGAAAAATTGAGACCTCAAAACAAATCACTGAGGGTCTGCTGTGAGAGGAGGACTGCCAGAGGGAATAAAAATATCTAGAGACTTGCCAGGAGCAGGAACCACCTGGATCTGTAGTGCAGAGGCCACAGGCATCCTTCAAGGGGGATTTCTGGGATTCAGTACAACCAACATCACATCCACAAGGTCTCACGTGCACGTGAGGAAGTGAACAAAGCCTTATTGGGCATATTCTTCCAGCAGTAATGCAATGCTTGTTTGACAATCAGATTTTGTCTTGTTACAACCTAGAGGCATTCTCATCTTTTTCCACCTGTGCTCTTGCAAGTCAGCCTCAGTGTTTTAAAAAAGCATGACCAAATTTTCATTTTAAGTTTAGAAGGGGCTTTTTTCCCTTTTGTTTTTTTTAAATGCATGCACAAATTATCACTGAAAAACAGCACAAAGCAGAATGCTTGGTACTCCCCCCATCCCACCCCACCCCATCCCTTAACACTTTCTCTTCTGCTTCTAAGTCAGCATTCGAAACAAATGCTAAGGACTCAAGGTGTCATCTCCTTGCATTCCTGCAGGGCAATGTCATAGTCCTGTATACATCCAAGTAGCTCCTGAACCAGGAATAAGAATGTTTCTAAAGCCTAGGCCTGTGGAGACATCCCTTTCAACAGGAGGTGACTGAGCCAGACTGAAGTTGAAGGGAATTGTGCTCTGTAACCATCAGCGTGACTTCGCTTCAGCCAATGGCAAAACCAAGCCGTGACCCACACTAACCAGCTGATCCTGGCTCTTCTGCTCTGGAGATATAAAAGGAAAAGGGAATGACACTTCAGATAGCATGCAGATATGGCCATGGCCCTAACACGGGCAAAACAACGCAGTCTTACTCATCATTCACGCCTCAGCTTCTGAGGAGAGAAGGAAGGTAGCCCCAGTGAGGCCCACTGCACAGCTCAATGGCTGCATGCAAGGCTAAACATCAACCTTCTGCTGTAACGTTCCAGAGATGGCCCTACGAGCAGCACAAATCATCCCACCACCTTCAAACCCCACACACTCCCGTAACTCACAGACAAGTTACCCTCAGCAACAGCCCTCACGGTGCCGAGATCTCTTCTGCAGGCCAACGGGCTAGGCATGGGGTCATGGCACGACAGCAGCCAGCTTTGCACGAGTTCAGACCCAACTGTGAACGGGAACACGCTGCAGAGTCAAGCTGACTCCCATTCAACACACTCAAGCCCTCTCAAACCCGTTTTTATTTAGCAGTGACAAGTCACTGGTTGCTGTCCCACGAGGACCTCAAAGCCAGTCGCTACCATACTATTATACGCAACACTCTAGAGCCCAAATCCTCTATTTCATTCGGATCCGGCTAAAAACGTGCTCTGCTCGCCCGATAAAACCCATGTGGGTATCGCTTCCCCAGCTGTCCTGTGACAAGCTTCTCAACGCATAAGACAACATCGCCGCATTTCAGATGCGTGTTATTTGCATGTGACTGACAAGCAAGCAGAAGCCTGCTGCCTGTTGGGGTTTATTCTCCTTAATACTTGAGGAAGTATCAGCATCACTGCCCCTCAGCCAAAGCCAGAACCACCCATCCTCAGAGCAACCGACGGCTGCTGCTCCACGACCCTCCTGGAACATTATCTAAACAGTCTGTTGCAGGCCCAAACATCCCCTAATAACCACTTCGGTAACGCTGCATCCCACAGAGTGCCTCTGCGGCTCCCTCCAGACCTGCCAGAAGGTTGGCACGCAGACAGCACAACTGAAATTAAAACTGCACCACGAGGAAGGAGAAGGAAGAAAAAAAAAAAAGCCCACACAGCTTCAACGTTTTGCTCCATGCACCCCTCAGCCGGCACATCCCCTGCTCTGTGCCCTCATGCACCGCACGAACGGCTGCGCCGCAAAGCTGAGGTGATTCCGAGGTTTCTGAGGAACATGCAATAGTAATGAAATGATTTCATAAACATTCCAGAAGTCACAAATCACAGCAAAAATCATCACTGTTTAGGGGAGGCCAGAGTGATGTAGCCTACCTGCAGGGGCTGAATGGATCATCCATGACTATGACAGGCTCTTGTGGGTTTAGATGTATTCCTGAACCCTCTACTTAACAGCTCAAACTCTGCCTTTTCCACTCTACCAACTCAAAATGGAGGCACATGCAGTCTGAGAGACCTCAGAGAGCTTTCACTGAGCTTGTGCTATGACCTAAGCCTGCACGCAGAACGCAGAAACTTCGCCCTCGGACTGACAGGACTGAGCATGTGCTGTGACCCTCCCTCATCCACACACTGTCTCACCACGCAATCAATCTCAACCCCGCTGTTTCCGTAAATACGGCGCTGCACAGCCTCCGCAGCTCCTGCATACCAAGCTAGTGTGCAGGGAAGTGGGGCCTTAGCGAGGGGATCTGGTACAGCCAACGCTCCGAGCGGAGCCACGCGAAGCCGCCGTGCCGGCACCTCTCGTACCTTCTCCAAGAGAAGGATGCAGCGATTTTTAAAAGGCCTCTAAAAGCTTTTTCTTCCTCGTTTGTGATGAGCTTTTTTTTTTTTTAAAAAAAAAGTACGTTGATTAAAAGGCTTAGAGGTTTTCAGAGATGCAAATGACAGACGCTTCACATTTTAATATACAAGTTATTTGTTAGGAGATGAAGCAGCAAGCTGATTCACAAAATACTTGTATTCTACCTGTCAATAATGCAATATATGGGAATATTTAAAGCATATGAATTCTCAGCAGTGATGTCACTGCCATTTACAAGCACGTGTGAACACACGGTGAACCCAAGAGGAGCCAGACTCGACTCACTGTGTGAACTTCCTTCGTCATCCTTGGTTCTTGGCATTCCTGTTAATTAATGTAATTTTAAAAGAAACTGTTTGCTATCCATGTACATGAAGGTAATATCCCTTCCCCCTACAGCATGAAACGCTTTAATTCGTATACCTGCCTCCACTTAGAGCATCTCAGATGCCTGAATTTACTACAAGGCTAGAGATGGATAAAAAGTTTCAGAAATTTGGAATTGTCAGAAACTGAAAAAGCAAAACAGACCAGGCCATAGAACAATCCCAGATTTTCTCTCTTACCATAATTCAGCGAGAGAATTTTATTAACAGTATCAGTGGATACACCTTCCTTGTTGTCCGTGTGATGTTACCTCCCACCCCCTTCTTGGGAACCTTCACCACCACAGCCTGGCTCCTTCAACAAACCTGCAATAATAATTCAAACTTTTGGTGATTAACATCTCAGCTACCGTGGCTCTGCTGAAACTATCTGGTGCTACCAAAGTTCATTCCTAATCTGGAGGAGCCATTCCCTAAAATACATGATAGAGAATTGACTCAAGCTTGTAAAAAAAAAATTAAAAATAAAATTTAAAAACAACGAACCAACCATCATAAAAGTTCCTGTTTTTTCAAAATATTAAGCTATACTAGAGGACATATTTATAACTTCCAGAAACACAGTGAAGTTTTATAAATTGCTTCAAACAAACCCAAACAGAAAACAAAAGAACAACCCACCACAACATTCCATCAGCTCACTTCTATTATGAAAATATCAGGAGGCAACACATTCAACACAAGACTGTCTGACCAGATTTTCCCAGACTAACTAGAAAAAGGTTAACAACTCCAACAAGATAACTACTCCAAATACACTACACGCTCTTTATCAGCTGACCGATTAAAGTAAGAACACTCCCAAGGCCAAACATATCTGATCCTCCTTTCAACTCCAGCTAAAACACTTGGCTGGATTTTTTTTCCTCGCTGTTGTTCTGGATTGGGTTTTTACTGCTCAAGTTCACAACATGATCTTGAGGAAAAAGTTTGCAGCTTTTATGCTACCCTCCAGTTCAAAGATCAATTGAGATGAGGACACACAAATATTCCAAATCACATTAGCAAGTGTGATATTACAGAATCACAGAATGGTTTGGGTTGGAGGGGACCTCAAATATGATCTAGTTCCAACCCCCCCCGGCCATGGCAGAAAGAACCCAAGGAAGTTATACATCCATTTATCTAAATACAGTCCTGGAGGGTTTTCTTGTCTGTCTGTCGAGAAGGAATCAACTGCAGGGCACCTCAACACGTGACAAGACCTACTGACACAAAGTGAGGGTGCTCAGCATCTTCCATAATGCTTTCCCAGGAATATTAGACAAGAGTGACACAAAACAACTTTGCGGTAATTTAGTAAGACATGGAGTAACCATCTGTTTCGCATCACATGGGCACACCGTACAAACAGGCTCTAATTTCCCTCATCAGGAGGATTCCCGGTTGTATTCAATATTACTAAACCTATTAAAAAAAATAGAACACTTGCAATATGCTGTAGGAATTGTTTTAAGCAAATTAATTACTAAACCTATTTGGTGTTTTACTAAGCGTAAGCATAACAAGAATTCATTTTAAGGCTCCGATTGGAGATATAAGGATGGATATAATGAGAATCTTTCACGATCATTTCACCCTCGCACTGCCCTAGGCACTATTATATGCATAAAATAAACATATTCCGACTGGTAAAAATTAACCAGACAAAAAGATCAAAATAGCAAAAACCAGAGTTCTGCACTCCTCTGCCCACGTCTTGCTTGTAGGTATCAACTTCTCATTCCACTCTAAACTTTTTCCTAAGAAGGGCATCATTAGGAGGAAGCTTTGAAGACCCTGCCTACACACAACTCCACGCTGGCCTCTTGACTTCATAAGAATACACGCTGTTCTTACTTGTTTGAAGACCTGAAACTTGTACTCCACCCACTACACTTTCCACTGAAAATCAATAAATTAAAAGGCTCGAGTGAGACTTTCAACAGAAATCCCCTCCAACAAACTAGTAGTAAGCCATGAAGGACAAGAAAAAGAGCAAGTGACCTTCCGTTTCACTCTCGGGAACACTCCTCTCCAAGACGCACCCAGACCCACTTCGCTCACACCACCACCCAACAAGAACACTTCAGGAGATTAAAAATAAATAAAAAGCACGTGGAATAAAAACACAGACATGATTCTGGTCTTCCTAAAACATCTATTGAGAAAAAATTCGCCCATGCCTTGAATGTCTGGTATTATTTTGTTCTACAATGCAAAACGATGTTGTGGAAGACAACACAATTCATGGCCATGAAAACTGCTTGGAGAATAATACCTGATAATCGCTAGTTTCAAGTAAAAAAAAAAAATCAGTAGAACTCAAATCTATGTGTATTTACAGAGGTCAGCGTCAGAGAAAACTTGATAATGTGTTAATTTACTCCTGAGATCAGAACTGATGGTGTAGGACGTGCCAGCACACTGCAAAAACAGGCCAACACCAACGGTGCATTTGGTGTGGCTGCACCCTGGAGTAGGACAGTGCCAAGTGGTTTCCCTAAGTCCATGCAAGATGTCAGAGAGCAAAAGGAAGGAGCAGGAAAAGTTCTTGCCAGAATCAGCTACACCTGGCACCACTATACACGCAGGGTAGTAACTGGAGTTGTGGTCAATGCGTGGTAAGCTGGGAGCTGGTGAAGAGCAGCTGTCTGAGGTCAAGCGGCACGTTCAACAGCATTCCCAAGCCTTGTTGCATCCTTTTTTAACAGGCAGAGCTGACTTCTGACTTAAATTCCAAAATCAAGCTTAACTCAAGCTGGGGTCGTTACTGATTTTCGGAAGCAGTACATCAGATCTGGGGTTTGGGCGTTTTTTTGTCCATTAATGCTTCATGACTGCTATTCTACACACTTTGAAATGCTTCTCAACTAATTTCAGGGCATATGCAATGCACCTAAAAGTTGTTCTTTGATAAAGCACTGGTCTCACCCAGCCATCGGGGAACCTAAAAGTTTGGGTGGGGTTCCAGGTTAGTGGAATTACTGTCAGAGCAGTCACTTCTCTAAAGACACATGATATTTTAAAGTGCTTAGCATAAACCAAATTTTCTTTCTCAGCTGACTATACAAGCTTAGTGGATTTATTCCACACTCTTGAGAACCTGGAATATATTTCAGGTCTACTCACAATCCTGATTAACACTATTCAAGGTGACAACACCCAGCCTCTAGCTTGAAAAATCAGTTTAGGTTTTTATTTCTCAGATTTTTCTCACTGATGTGAGAATTACTGAAACAGTGTGTGTAGTCTTCTACCAAACTCTATAGAAAAAAAAAAGACAGCTTGATATACACTGTAAAGAAGAAGGTGATCCCAAACCACGCGGGTTTACCACTTCCAGACCGCAGAACGATCAACAACAGGAGTATGGTTGATATTTCCCAAGCTAAAGCTACAGTCAGCAAGCTTTCAGATGGAAAAGCAAGGACAAGGTGTACATTCCTTTAGCACTGTGTGCTCCAAGAACAAAAGGGCCTCTTAGAACAGTGTTTTGGACAGTTTGGAGGTCTGGGATTTTTGCAGGTTATTTTGCAAACAACACATGAAAACATAGAAAAACAGATTCCCAACACACCGAGCCTCTTACGCTGAACACACAATAAAAATCACTCACACAGAAATCCACCTCCGTAGACGCAATCCAGAGCTCACGCTTGGTCTAAGGCTGGATCCTGTCACACATTCCCACAGGTCAGTGGAGGGCTCACACCCCGGTATTCCAAACCTTCTCCACAACATACCATTACTTCAAGACACAACGAAATTCTCCATCCTTTCCACGTGAAACAAGAACCACATCAGAACAGCGGGCTAAGCTGAAGATGGGAGTTTTGTGTTTAGAGACAAACCATCAGCCTGGAGCGTGTGTTACAAGAATTTCACTTCCAAAAGCAAAATACCTACAACTGGGTATTAAAAGCAACGTGCGTTGTAAAGCAGTAGCAAACACAGGTCAAAATCAATCACACAACCTTGAATCAGCTCCTTTTTCTAAACCTCCCTCATTCCACAGCCAAAATACAGACTTGAAAGACTAGAATTTTTTTAAAAATCAAAACCCTGGCTGCAACCAGATGAAGAAAAACCTGCATTTTGAGAGCTGGCTAGCCTGAGCAATTAGCTGATCCCTAAGTGCTCTCTTTGTCATTTCATTGATCTCTTCAGCCTCAGTCATTTTCTAATAGCTGGAAGGATGACCAGCTACTTCTACACAGAAAGTGGGTTTAAAACTGCACTGACAAGCGGCATAAACGGCATTTCATAAGAGAAATCGCCCCTTAAACACAGAACTTGAACACCAATACAAATAGTTCATTTAGCATCCACACCCTCAAAACCAGGTTGCACTGAAGAAAAGTGACAGTCAAATATCGGGGTCAAGCATGGTGCTGAATCTCAGGGGTGTATCGTGACGCTTCACGATCGGACTGCTCCAAAAATACACAAATGGTGTTACAAAAAACATTTTAAACTGTATTTCAACATATTAGAGGATTTCATGGTTTTTTTCCCCCTAGAGCTCAGCACTACCAAGACTGCCTCCGAAGGAATCCACTGACAACATCTGCTGTGAAGGTAAACTGGATGGATCACGGGAGGTTCCCTGGTCCAACAGCCTGTCTCGGACACGTGGACAGTTTAAGACACATCAGAGTAAGGTAGAGGAAGCCTCATAAACAGGCAAGGACATAATAATATGCCCACACAGGGAATTTCTTCCTAACTGGAAGCAGTTAGTGCTTGGCTATGCCCCAAGGCATAAAGATTCCTATCTGCATTGAAAACAGCAAATCTACCATGTAACAATGCACGTATTTATTATTTATATGCCTATCTAATTCCCACTTAAAATAATGCTTTTCTCAACAATATCTCTAGAAATCAAGGTCTACAGCTAATTATGTTTTCCACGCTGAAAGAAACAATTCAACTTTCAGCTGGCACAGACCTTGCTGAGCCCTGTTACACATTAATAATCTTTTACTCAAGTGCTTGCACAAATACGTCCCTAGACAACAAACTCTTCAAGGTTGTTATTTGTAACGCGTTCTCTGTGTTTCTAAAACCACATAAACGGAAACAGTAAGTCATGAAAGACTGAAAGATAAAGAAGGTCGAGTCTAGTGTCAGCTTGGCTTTCCCAACGCAGCCGAGAAAGACTGGACAACTCCCAGCCAGACTGAAAGAACCGTGAGATGGAAGAGCATGCTGAACATACTTGCTTCAAATACGTATTAATTCCCCAAAAATGTTCTTTCTGGACCTCTAATTTGCTCTAAACCAATGGAGCATCACCTAGGAATTGTTGAAATGGGACCCTATACGAGTATGTACTCATGAAAGCATGAATTTCCACCTTCTGAAAGTTTCCATTCGATTTCCTAAAAGCATGCACACTTCAACATTGCTTATTAAAATAAGTGAATGTATTTTGAACAGTATTTTCAGGGTTGTGCATTAAGCCCAAGGGGACAGGTAAAAATTCCTGCTAATGTTTGCAAGCCTCAGAAAAATTTCACGGTTCTAACAACCTGTTTTGACACAGTACGTTCTTTACCCAGAGATGCAACGGGATGTCACGAATCACTGCTCTCTTTTGTTATTTGGTCTTCGTTTTTCATCCATCCATCTGGTCAGTAGGAAGACGTAGCTTCCCCCTCGCACTCCTCTCCACCCCACCTTCCTACCAGCACCACACTCGATTTTCGCTTTCCTTCCCTTGAGTAGTTTTCCTGCTCCTACAGGCTCAGATCAGTGGTAACGCTTGTCTTTAAAAGTCACTTCACTTACCTTGTCTCTGGATTATAGCCCAGGATGTAGAAAAATGAATCCACTCGGGCTTTAAACTCTCTAGCAGCAAATATGTCAGAGAAATGGGAGATGTTACACTTCCCTCTGAAAGAAAGAAGGAAGGAAAACGGTATTAGGATTCTATCTTGAATAACAGCTATTTTAATTAAGTGCCACTGCAATGTGTAAGCCACAGACATTCTTGTGTCCTCATAAATGTCTAAAACATCATAAATATAACCCTGTTGTAACAAATAACCATGCAGATTTTTCCCATGGTGGAAAGGGAAGAAAATTCAGTTACAGCGTCTCAGATGGTGTTCTACAAACATCCATTAATTCTCATTCAGCCAGCGCACAGACCTGAGGAGCCCGGATTTGATCAGACTAATGAACAATATCTACCCTAAAAATCCAATCCTGAAAGCACCTTATTTTCAAAGTTTTCACAGTCTTATTACACTTATGCCTTCAAGGAAGCTTCAAAAATTCTACTATTCATATTATTTGGCAAGTCAGCTTCTGATTCAGAAAGCTAAACAAGACTTCAGTTTAATGACACTTCCAAATAAAGACAGCATAGCTTTGCTTTTCATCAAAACTGCCATTTTTAGCAATTGTAACAATGCAAATTCCAAACACAAACGTTTCTTCCTTCTACTTTAATACATAAGAGAGTAAAACACACAGATAGTAAAAAAAATAAAATGAGAAAATAGGATTAGGCTGCTATACAACAGATTGTTAATTTTTTTTTTAAATATAGTTTGTTGATGAAGTCATTATCCTTAAGGAGGAGCGTGAAGTCTACCTGTAAGAAGCTGCATCTCATTTTCTCAAGGGTTTGTTGGACTGTTAATGTCCAGCAGCTGCTGGGGTGCTGCCACTCAACACACTGCAATTTACCAATGCCAAGTACACCCGATCAGAGATCCGTAGGCCAGGCAGCCAAGGTTACTGCTTTTGATCTACACCTGCTTCAATGCCATCAACAAGGCGTAAGATTTTGCTCTTCCAGTACGTCAAGCTTTCCAGCAGTAGCACGGACACCTCTCTTCATACTATTGTGTGTACACAATAGTATTTGCCATTGTAAATAAGCTGCTCTGGGGCTTATTTAACATTATGAAAAGGTTTGCCAGTCTTGGTTAAAGTTCAATGAAGTGCTATTGCCACGAGGACGCCAAGAGGAATTCTTATTTTGCCTGGTATAATACAGGATCTGTTGGCCCAGCCTAGAGCTTAGAGGCACTGCAGGCTTGAAAAACGGCCCTAGAAAGCTGAAAAGCTGAGCTGCCTTCCCTTCCTAAGTGTTCCACGGCAAAGCGCTTCAAAAACGCCCACCAGCCAACAGCCACTGAGAACTCCGCCTTGGAGACACATCACCTACTACAGGTGAGGAAAGACCACACCAGAAGGAGGAATAAAGCTGCCAACCGTCTAAAGACAAAATCAATACAGCTCTTCTCTGAGCTGAGGCTGCATAATTGTCCCCGTGATTGCCTAATTCTCAGTCAATTGCCTTTCTGGCAAAGGACAAAGCAACTCTGGATACTGCACAGGTCACGGCCAGGTTGTAATGGAACATTAACAAGGTCCGTAATTGAGACGTCATGCAGAAATACTGAAACACAAACTTGTTCACCAATATTTATTTCATCCCTGATGGCTGACGCTAGCTTCCCACCTTAGTCATTTAGAAAGAAAGAAAATGAGAAGGGGTACTTATTTTGTTGTTCCACATTAAATTTGTATTTTAAAAGTATTTGGGGGAAAAATATTTTGTTTCCTTTCAATCATTCATTGGACAGTTAATAAGCATTTGCCAGATAAGCTTGTATGATCTTCGTGAAAGCACTACGCCTTGTCCATGGCAGTTCAGACAAGTACTACTACATAGTGCCACAAGATTTTACCATCCAGGTCAAAAAGGACCTAACTCCACTACACACTTCCAAAGGGATCTGCAAGTATCCTCTAGTTAAAATTTTCCACTTGTTAGCACGGAAGACTGGTAGTTACAATTACTGGGTTTATTTCCCAGTTTATCATTGTCCTGGTTTGGCCAGGACAGGGTTAATTTTAGTGAAGCCAGGTTATTCTATACCATACTGACGTCATGCCCCGGGGGCAGTTCGTGTTTAGCTGTTTTCAGTGAGCTCTGTTGCTGTTCTCCGCTATCAATCTTTTTTGTATTGCTCCTTTATCACTGTTACTGTTGTTTTTTTGTTAACTGCAAGTGCTTATTACATGTTGTTTTCATATATATATATATATTAAACCATCCTTATCTCAACTCAAAAAGGCACTTTTAAACCTTTTTTTTTTTCTTTGTCCCCAACTCACGGCAGAAGGGAGGGGGTGGGGAGCGGCGCGGCCACGCAGCTCCGGCCACCCCACAGCCGCAGCTCTTACTAAACCAACACAACCATCCATTCCTTGGGTGACCAGAGCCATTTGTTACCAGAGGGCAGAAAAATAGTCTCATATAATAATTTAGAGTTGTGTTCCCTCTCTTTTCATGCACCACAACACATCTGCCTACTCTGTTCTCCAACCATGGGAGCACCACGTGCAATTGTCCTGACATTCACCCTGTACGCTGAAAATTACTGACACGTATTAATCACAATTTGCTAGAAAAGAATCAGCAAAAATATGATCTTTAAGCTGCAAAATTATATTCTCTCCGTTATCAGCGTCTTTAGATACCATTTATAAGCCTGTAGGAATTACCAGAAGTATGAACAACCCAGAACACAACAAAACAGCAGTGGAACCATATGCCAACAAAGAGTGATCTGACAAGAATCTGTAGTAGGCACTTCCAAACAAGAAGGTGGCAGATAAAACACAAGGCAGGTTGAGGAAGGGATCGGTTTGGTCTTTCAGCAGCCTCCACTTGTTGGAAGAGGAGAAAAGAAGGTTATTTTTCAAGTTTGCTTAGTACACACATATAT
This sequence comes from Eurystomus gularis, assembly GCA_013400335.1. Lineage (NCBI taxonomy): Eukaryota > Metazoa > Chordata > Aves > Coraciiformes > Coraciidae > Eurystomus > Eurystomus gularis. The sequence continues at coordinate 102,837 of VZZY01022097.1, read as the reverse complement.
TCCGTTTTTATCTTCCCATTGTTATCTTTAAAGAAAAAAAAAATAAGAAAAACGGAAAGGCTGTAGGAGAGAAGTTAAAATACTCCCAGGGAAAATTCCATGCACATAGTTCAGTTTCTGTCTGTTTAAGCAGACAGATTCCTGAGATTGGTTCCATCAAGACAGCCAGCCAGTCTCCTGCGAGCTTGTTTCTAAGCAGGCCAATTTAAAATTGGAAGGTGACCTTCTGCAACTCAGAAAAGGCACTGTGGAATTTCAAGAGATTACAGTTCACCACTGGAATTTTCCTAGTTTATAAAAGAAGGCTAATACGTAAATCAAAGACTTCTTCCCACCCATGTAACAGAAGCTGCAGCTACTTCGTCTTCAAGTCAGTGGCTTCAGCAAAGTGACTCTGAACAGAAATAATGTTTCCAGATGGTTCTGGTGAAACACCATCTGAGCATTATTATCAGGGAGATTATTCAATTTACATTCTGACAATATCCATGCATGTTTGGCATGCTGAAAATCCGCTGAAAAATAATGCCTTGCTGCTTCTATTGGAAAACATTTTAAAGTCACGGTGTATCCCCCCAGCCTAGTCAGAGGTTAGCCACTCGAGTTAAAAACTTGGCGGGTAAAGAGAGCAGCAACCTCCAGGGAAGGGCAGACAGCACGGAACAATGCAGGGGTCCATTGCCTCCTGTCTGCACAGCGAGCTTGTAATGGAGCTCTTAGCTGAGCTGCAACAATGACAAGTGCCTCGGAGAAAAAGCCTTTAATGCAATTTAATCAGGGCAACACACTAACAGTCACTTCACCAGGAGATGCTATTGTTAAGAGCAAAATCAAACAGGGAGGAGGGAAGGGTAGTATTTCTGCGGGAATGGCAATGACCTAAAGAGGCAATGATGGGAAACTATCTTCTGAGCAACACTGATTAACTGAGATTAAAACGACTGTAGAATTACAGCTCCTTTTTGAATGAGAGCAGATAACACTAGTTAATTACTACTGGAGATGAGGAGAAAGCTGAGCAGTACCCTAGTGATCCCCACACAAAACCAGAAAAAGCACCTCTCTCCCTGAGGTTTTCTCCTCCCGACTCTGAGCCACCAGCTCCTTGGTCACCTACCTGAGGGCAGCAGCGTGGTAAGTGTCGACGTAATCCGAAATGAAGAGCTCGCGGTTCTTGATAACGGGGTCTGTAATAACAAGCTCTCGTCCAGAGTCTGCCAGAAAGCAAAAACACAAACAAAAGCCACCGGCGCATTAGCTGTAGTCTGAAAGTGTCCACCATGACCATTTTGCAGGTATTTCTGACAGGTCCAAGTCTGAGGGTGTTTCTTAGATACACACTCTGCTAAAATGACACACACGCCCATTCTTTACAGGTAGGGAAATAACACGATACCCATTTTTACACATGAATTCTCCCTTGCCATAGCGGAAAAACTGCTGAAGGGAAAGAGCTTTCAGGGGTGCTGGATGACATTTCATCCACTGACCACCAGAAGTGGTCACTCCTAGGTGACGGGAACAAAGCACAATTAATTTGTCACCGACTTCTGGTTTCCAGGTTAAGGGTTTGGTTGTTTTCCCTAGTTAATCTCAAATCGCCAACAAAATCTTGACAGTATTAACTGCTTCATACTCTGGCTTTGAGATAAATATTGATATTCACGCTCAAATACAGAAAGTATCAGTGTTAATGAAAAACTGGAAGACAACCTTTCCCATGACTTCTCTGTAATACCTTTGAAGAACAAAAACACTTCTCCACATGCACAAGAGTGTGACATTAAAAAGCAGCTCTTATCCAAAATGTCCACACTGTGCCTATAATCCCATTAGTAAGAAAAATGTTAGGATTTGTGCAGCTTTTGCTAAAAACACACACCAAATGTCCTTAATGCCTGCAAAAAGGAGAATGTGTGCTCAACTTTGTACTGTCACACACCAAGCAGTTGCTGTGTTCCGTATTTCAAAAATCAACTTTTATCATCACAAATCACCTTGGAGTACCTTCAGAATTTTAAGTTGCCTCAAGGAAATTTCCTGGTAAGAATAGAAGCAAATGTTCTGTCTCCCCTAGAGGCAAGAGATAAATGACACTGGAATATGTACTAAAGTTTCTTCTGCTTCTGTTAAACCCGAGATCACACTTGTTTTTGCAAAGCTCTGCTATGAGGACTTGGGTTACATCAGGTATTGCAGTATTAATTTCAGTGAGTATTCATACGTGCAAGGTAGCATGAATCTAAAAAAGAGTTCTCATGACATTATGGCAGAATCACAAAAAATAGAAGAAATTCACAATTTCTTCAGACACCTTGGTCTTCAGCCAATTCAGTATTAGTGCATTGTCCTGAAGGACTATAGAGGATCCAATGTTATTTTCCTTTTCTATTCTTTAGGGCATTATTACGATACAGCACAATATTGAAACCACACCTGAAATGCATCTGATTAGAGCTACAGCTACAGGACACACACTAGTTAGAACAAGGAGGGCAGGTAAGAAATACTATCAACCATCTTCTAATATATCATTTCCATCAACAGATCTTGCTTCGTTTCCCTGTACAAAAGCATTCTTGCTTTCCAGACTGTTAAAACTCTAAATTCAGAGTACAAGTAAAGAAGGCCTTGCTCTGCAGAGCCTGACTTACCATTCTCGTTGTGTCTGTCCTGAACCAAATGCTGATAGACCGAATCGGGGACTTCAGACTGGCGATAGTACCACTTGACATTCATAAGGAGGTGGTCCCGTTTACTCTGAAAAAGAAGGTCTAAAAGCATTACTAACAAGGAAATCAGACCACATCTGACACAAGCTTCTAAAGTATAATAGGTCACATTGAAGAAAACCTGAGCTAAGACCTAAAAGGGAGGGAAACATATTTCAAAAGACAATGAAACCAGGGCGATGTGCTAATGACAGACCGAGGTTCAAACGAGACAAAGGCAACAAGAACCTGCCCCACCATCATTCCGTTTTATCTCTCTGGGTATCTGGCCAGGAAATACTAATCCGTTCACCCACAAACTAACCCAAGAAAACAAGAGGTAGGGATCAGAAGAGGACTGGAATTTTTGGCCTCACGCAGCACTACCTTAGTCCGCTAATTTCTACAAACAAGAATTATTCCAAACAGAAAAAAAGAATTCCAATGAGAACATAACTCAGAGCAACCGTTCTTAACAGTTGTAATCAAGAGAGACCAGATTTTTTCCCCCCAAGGACAGACGGATTCAGATATAACTGTAGATGTTCTTTATTAGACTCCTTTACACAAAAGAATAGGATGCTGCATTTCAGTCTCAATAATTATTGGCTTCAACTGCTCATGTACCTCACAAACCAGCAAAATTTACACAAAACGATCTTCCTCGAGTGATCCTTTTCCATTTGAGAAGCCAGCGAGTGGTTTGTTCCGTCTTGGAAAAATGAAAACAAACACCACTTTAAAAGAGAACTTTTTTTGATCAAGTTATTACAGACTCTGCTTCAGTTCTGAAACCCCGGTAGTCAATTCTTTGCACTGCTCCAGAGCACTTGAAGAAACAGAGGAAGGCCTGAAGGGGAACGAACATTCCTTGAGCATGAGGCAGCCGCAAGCACCGTTTGTTTTTTCTGGATCTCTAGACCCTTCTAAGACTGCTCTTATAACATTTACAAGTTAAATCCCAGGTGACTGAACCAGAAGGTTCTTATCGCCTCTCCTGTTCCCCTCAGCCTAGGTGCTACAGCAATTTCCACCCTTTCTGCTTAACAAGCAACATCACAATCTTTCCATCAGAGGCACTTCTTGAAGCCTTCGATTAAACCCAGATGTAATACCACAAAAAAGCTGCTAGTGGCAGCATTGGGCCAGAAAAAAGTTTTTGTTAACTAAGGCACCACTCCCCCACCTGCTCTGGGTACCCAAGGCCTCAACAACACTCCAAAACACACGAGGCACACTTGGGCTGCACAGGACAAACCTGAACCTACTTTTGGTTATTTTAATACCACACCTGCAAAGACAACAAGCTTGTCTAATGCGTGAAAAATATTGAATTTCTGCTGCCTGCCGTTCAAGAAACGTGGCTGCAGACACTTCTGTTCTCCTGGAATAACCTGCTGTGAGTCACTGGTTTTATGACCAGCCCCTCTGAATTCTGAAGACCAAAAAGCCAACAAAAAACCCAAGTAAATGTTCCATTACCCTCTTGCTACCAAGAACTAGATGCAACAACGATGGGAAACATGAGCCCAGCATTTCTCTGCAAATTCTCTTTGCAGTTCTTAGTCGAGAGGTGAAAATACCCCTCTTATGTCCCACAAAGCCCTGAGACACACTCAGAAAGCATCTCCGTGGCACGAAAACTCACTCGTGGGTGAGGACAGTTTCCTACGAGCATCAAAAGCTTATGCTTCAATTTTTTCAGCTTGTGCCACTGAAGTCAGGTGTCTTTCCAATACTACACCTCTCCAAGGAGCACGGTAAAGGAGGCACAAGGACATGTATACGTGACCACGAAGGAGGTCTACAAAATGCAGTACTGAGTTTTGGTGGTGGCTTTGAAAAGCAAATGACATCGTGGGGGGGAGAAGGGCGAGAAACCTGCACTGTGCTGTGCCGGGGGTGCGTCCAAACGCTCATCTACAAACCACCTAAAGCCTGAACAACAACTAGTAACCAGTAGAGAGATGTGCGAAGAGGAAAGAATTTACTGTATCCTGGTAAAAAGAAGAGCTGCTCATGGAGCGGACAAAGGTAGCAAGCGATGAACGGATGGGTACAGCCTCACGGTTACCCTACAGCCATTCTGCTGCGGGGGGACCGTTTTGCAGAAAACTCTGCAAGTGTACAAACAGTGCAAAGGTAAATCCCTTACGTGAGAATACACCGAGAACAGATCACAACAGAAAGGGAAAGACCAAAACTGCCAAGTGTTTCCATGGCCTTGGCATCAGAGAGCTGCGAGTCAGGAGGTCGCAGCTTTCTTTTGCATTCGGCCAAGGCTGTAAAGGAGATGGTGATGCAATCGCTTTCCTGGCTCCCTTGCTTATTACATCACGGAATGGCAGAGGGCTTTTAGCAGCTCGGGGATGAGGCTAAGGTCAACACTCAAAGCATCCTGACACACTTGGGTACAAGAAATGAGGGGGTGGAAGTGAGGTTTTTCCACTTGCTGCCATAAGGGATCACTTCCTTCTCTCCCCTCCTCCTAAAAGGCCCTCCCAGTTGGCCCGTCAGTCAAGGCAAGGAAGTTTTTGTTTATTGCTATGTCTCCTGTAAGCGTCATTGCAAGCACACGTGTTCTCCACTATGCATTAAAAACATGGAATAGCAAAAGGATTATACAAGAGCAATATTCATCTACTGACACACAATGAAGACAGCCAAAGTATTTGCTGCATTTTGCAGTATTTTACCACCTCATCATTCAAAAAATCCCGTACCTCAGGAAATATCTACAGACAGTCCAGAGCTTTTCACTCATCCAAGCACTTTCATCAGCTGGGAAGGTGCTTCGATCCCATTCTGAAACTCCATTCGCAGATTCGCAGAATGCCTCAGTTGTTCCCGTCACTGTGTTTCATGCCAGAGTTTAACAGTTACTCTGCACGGTGAAAGAACAACACTTCCTCCCCTGAAATCAGATTCACCATCAGGAAGAACCCGGGGAATGAGATTGAATTTCGGGAGGCTGGCTGAATCTAAGAAGTTTTCAGGGAAATGATGAATTGCCCTACGCTGCAACCTGCCAACAGGAAAGCTATCGACTTCTTTAGGTTGATCATGGAGTTGTGAGGCACTGTCAGAGGAGAAGATTACAGAGCAGAAGAAATTACAGGGCTTTTCATAACCCAGAAAAGGGGCTTTTCTTTCACTACACCTCAGAAACAAAAAGAATTTGTCTTGAAAAACTACGGAGTAAGAAGATGAAGTTAGATTTAGAACCAACAGATATTACAAAAGCAATAGACAACGCAAATGTTGTGTACAAGCACAGATTTGAAGCCATGGCATACACCAACTTCTTATGCTTTTAACTTCTGAAAACTGACTTTTATTAAATAGGCAATTTGAATTAATTATAAAAGACAGGAAGAGATGAACATGGCTAATGTACACATCTTTAAAAATGATCAGACTCATTCTGTATCTTTCCAGACGGAGAGCAGCACACGCTCCACGATGCTGACTGCGCTTCATCAGCTGACTCACAGGATGCACGCATGTGGCACAACTCAGTGTCTCCCTGCTTAAGGAACAGCACCAAAAATACCAATTCCTACCGAGACGTGCAAGCAACTCTTAACAGGAAAGAGCTCGGACAATGAGGCAACTAAAAATGTGCTGACATAGTAATAAGCTGCTCTGTGCTCTGCTGATAGCAGCTAGGAACGGGTTGTGGGGTTTTTTGGGAGGTGATCTGATCTCCTTCCTAAATACCTCTTTTTACAATCACTGCTGCTTTCTCTCCCATTAATTTAAAAGCTTCATCTTGTAAAGCATCTTCTCTATCTCCTCTCCCACATGCATGTTTTTGCACGTTCTAACCTGAAGTTTCAATACCCCTAAAAATCTAAAACGTCTGTCAGAATCTCGTTTTCCACATTTACATCCTTCATTGCACAGAATTTCCTAGACACACTATTTTGTCAGCCAACTTTCTAAATATGTATGTCATTTACAGAGCAGACTATATTCCGAGGTGTCAAGGTGCCAGCTCCTGTGGTAGACAAATTATTTTAGAACCATGTGCACACAAAAGAAGTGTCCCTACTTCATAAAGTGTTATTTTTTTTTTACACCTTTACATATGAAAAGCTGCAGAGAGCCACATGCCAAAGTCAGACTTGCAGAAATCACAGCAATGGCAAGTGCTTTAAAGTGTCTTTCTGTCAGCTCAAAAAGATTCCCTGTGCTCCAAAACTCCATTCTCCTCTTAAATGAAAATACTGTCTACTGCTGCAGCACTCCAAGCACTCACTTGGGGTTTTTGTTGTTGCTGCTGTTTTGGGTTTTGTTGCCTTTAGAAAACAGGGATCAGTTTTGGACGTTCAATAAGAATTAGGTAAAATCTGTAAATGGATTAAAGCGTCCCAGTTCACAAGCATCTGGTCAACTTCTATTTAGAAAAGAGCCTCTCCCTTGAAAGGGAAAAAAAATAAGTCTTGCGGGTTCTCTTTACAAGTATGAATGCACTGATTTCCACAGTATTTATGACAACTCCAAGATGCCAATTTTCTTCTGGAACACACTTGAAAGCAGAGTTACTGCACATTAGAGCTCTTATCTGAAGAGATTCCACATTCTCTTCCCAGGGTTATGACTAACCAAATCGTGCACATGATCACAGATGTCCTGCAGATTCTCTCAGAGGGATTTAAGCAGTATCCTTCATTACTTGCCCTATTTAGATACCATGTTAAATCACAACTAGCTTTGGAAACAATATACCAAATGCTGGAGATGACAGATGGGCACGCGGGAGCCGGTGAATAGGAGCCGTTTCAAAGAAACAAACAGCAAAACAGAACCGAGGAGAAGAACATCTTTCCTTTCCAAAAGATTTACAACAAGGAAATTTTTCTATCAGGAAAAAAAAAAAACCATCATGTGACTAATTCTAAGCTACCGAATTATTTGTATTATTTTAACAACACGTCGATGCTTTCAGCAGTCATTCCACCGTTCAGAAGAAACATCTTGTGCATTGCAGCACAGAAGCTCTGGCCTCACAAAGCCAGTTTTCAAGTGCACATGATATTCTTTTTTTTTTTTAACACCACAAATTAACCTGCTCCTTTAGGGCATTGTTTGTCCCCGCAAAATGATTATTTCGTTTCACCCAAACAGTTCTGATTATGCTGCATGACACAGGATTAGCCTCGCGACAACACAGGCGGTAGATTTGACTTGCTCCACTTGCCCTCCCCTGCCATGTTCAATTGCTACCCACACTTCTACCCCTCCTGTAGAAGTATTTTCATACTTAATCAATTTTAGCATTTACTCACATTCATAAGTGAGGAAAACGAAAAATAAAGACCCCTCCTATCCGATCCCCTGGTGGAAAAGGAAAAAGAAAAAAGCAGAGCAGGGACACAAATGAAACTATCTGGAAATGAGGAGCTAAAGAGAGAGAGCAAAGATCAATTTTCTTCCCAGTCTGCAACAGCACATGTGATTTCACCTCCTCAGGATCTCTTTTTGTTGGCTCTTTTCTAATTAAATAAGAAACCTGATCAGCTGTTTGTAAGCCAAGAAAAGGCAGCTTGGAAACACAGAGGTTATTACTACCAATGAATGTTATTTTTGCAGCTTGATGATTTAATTCAGACGCATGCATATGAACACATAATTACTTCTTGCCAACACAGAAGCATTGTCAAAAATGAGAGCTATCAGCATTCAGCAAGAAATAAAAATGTTAAATAAGAGCATTAAACATGGCAACGTGTGGTTTAATCCTCCCTGTCCCTCCAACAGAAGCACCCAAGGCAGCAGAGCCCTTTCGGTTCCTGTCCTCTTAACCTGAACCAACACAAAGACTGCAACCTTTAAACCTGTTAGTGTTATCTAATGACTATTCCATCTACAAGAGCTTTTCGAATAGAAACATGCCTTGATGGCTTATCTCCGTGCACAAGGCAGGCCACAAAGAACCGGCGGCTTGATTGAGCGCGGTAATGGAAGGCAGGAAATGAGAAGGCTTGGTTAAGCCGCGGATAATCGATCAGTGTATTCAGTCAAGTGTGAGCTGAGCTGGGAATAAGCTGCCTGAGGTATCCAGTATTGCTGTTTCCAGGGTAAAGTCCCATTTCTGTGATCTATGTAGGAGAAAGCAAAATTTATTGACAAAACAATATAGGATTTTTTTTTTCAGCATGTCTGGTTCTAGTCATTCCATGACCGTTTACAGCAAGAATTTCTCTTGTATCCCTTTTATTCCCAAGTTTAAAAAACCAAACTCCTTCTGGAATTCACAAAGTCACCTCAGTATGCTGGAAATTAATTCTGTCTTGTGTACAAATTACTCAGAGGCATAAAACAAGCATCACACTCGCTTCCCCCTGAATTCCAACCTTTTACACTCAGATGTGCACGCACAGGAGCGGTCACAGAGCCCCGAGACACACTTGTCCTCAGGAAACGCAGCCCTTCTGCTCAGAGCCACTCAGCTTTGTTGAGAATATTACTGGTTCTACATCCCTACCACTGTTTCTACAAAATTTTAAGTAAAACTGTTTGCAAGCAATACCAAACGTTATGATAGAATAGTTTGGGTTGGAAGGGACCTTAAGGATCATCAAGTTCCAACCCCCTGCCATGGCAGGGACACCTCCCACCAGACCAGGTTGCTCAAGGCCCCTTCCAGCCTGGCCTTGAACACATCAAGTGATGGAGCATCCACAACTTCCCTGAGCAACTGTGCCAGCATCTCACCACCCTCAGAGTGAAGAACTTCCTAATCTAAATCTTCTTTCTTCCGGTTTGAACCCATTACCCCTTGTCTTGGCACTACAAGCCCTTGTAAAAAGTCCATTCCCAGCTCTTTTGTAGAGCCCCTTCAGATACTGAAAGGTTACAACAAGGTCTCTCCAGAGCCGTCTCTTCTCCAGGCTGAACAACAACTACTATATAGCATTATACAGTGTAGACAGGGTTCCTTCCTACATAAGGAGAGAGGAAAGAACACAAACCCCATAAACGTACCTGTAAATCTCAGCCTACACATATTCCGGTATATGCTGCTGCAAGTACAAAACAATCTGCTGACACCTTTGAAGAGTTGCAAAACGTGGCCAAAAATCAGTCTGAAATCACGACTCATCTGCAAGGTTGTTTTGTACCTCGTGGGGAGGTGGCCAGGTAGCCAAAACCTTCGAATCCCAGCTATCAAGGCTCAAGGTTTTTTAAAAGCACTAGGTGATATGCTACTTATCCGCATGTTAATTCATAGGAGCTGCCATATGTTGTCTCCCAGTGTGGGTGGTTTGGCATTATAGCTGCTAGACTGTCTTAAAAAAAAATACAGCCTTCAGATCACCAGAAGATCTGTACTACCACAACCTGCTGCGCTGCCATTTTACAACACTAGACGCACGTTCTGGTGGGATCGCTGTTAGCGGCACACGGCAAGAACTCCTCAGCACGAATGACGTACAAAGAATAAATACAGTAACTGAGAACTAGGGAAAGATCCATCAGCAACTGCAACAAACAGCAATAGAGGGCTGCGCGAACCTTAGCGAATTCCCCGGTGCAGTCTGCCTCATAACACTACCGGGAGCACTGAATTCCACTGTGCTTCGTCTAGATGTGCTTCCAGGACAAAGCTGATCTAACTGAGCTATCTAAATGCATTTTTTCCTTCTCTTCCTTCTGTCTGCTCCTTGTAGCTCTCTCTATTCTTTAACAAAAATAAACTAATATGGAGCCTACCAGCTCTTCATTTTATTTAGTGTCAGCCATAAACCTTCCCTTCCCCTCAATTCCTCTTTCCAGATGTCCAAACCAGCCAAAAATCAGCCCCAGTCACCCAAGAGTTGATATGCTGGAACTCAAAGATGTAACCAGTTAGTAGACCCAGCTTCACCAGCAGACCTCCCCAGTACAACCACTATGCTGGATTAGTCCTTAGACTCCTCAACTACTCACCCACCGAAGCAGGCAAGTGCTTCTAGATTTGGAGGTTACAACTGCATTCGGGTCTTTAGGTGGGAGGTGTTACGCGTTAGCACCTCACTGGTGAGCCAAGTAACACTCCATAGAAATGGCCTCGACAAGGAAGAGCTCTGCACTCCCAAAATTGCTCCTTAGAGATAAAATATCCCTCTCCAACACCCCAGTAACAGCTTCACCCTCACAGAGCCAGTAGCTCTAAGCCAGAATCAGATGTGGGCAACGAACTTCTTCAGACACCTCTGCTCCCTTCTCCCGCTGCTATTTTCTCCCTGTTTTCAAACCCACGTCCTCTAATTATTTGCTTCCAGACGAACTGCCAAGGGGTGCACGTCAGCAATTCCCCTTGACACAGAGGCTGACATTGATTATGCAGAGTGCCAACAACCGGGTATCAATCGTGAATTGGGCAGCGTATTAAAGGAAACAAGGAACAAATGAAAACACCATTAGGCAAATCGTCATTCCTTTCCAAGTCCTAAGCCCATACGGAACAATAGCTTTAATCAGACACTTGCCATGAGCCAAACAAAAATTAAGCCTGCCTTTATCAAGCCTTGAACAAAATCCTAAAAAGCTACTACGAAATAGCCTGCTGAAATGGACTGCTCAGGATTTACCAATTTTGTTAGAGAACAGGTAACCATTTAAAAATCTTATTATTCCACAGTGTTTCTTAAAGGCCATTAAAATTTAACATGAAGTCTCTTGTTTTCTACTGACACAGAAGAACAAAGAAGTATGGGGGAAAAAAAATCTACCGTATAAATTACCAGTCCAAGTTAAAGAATCACCTACTTTATATGTACAGAACAGAGTTTATGTAATTATATAAAAACAAGCACGCTCTAGAATTGATCAAAACAGGACTACGTGGCTACTTGAAAATGAAGGTACGAGGGCATCGGCCATCTGTCCAAGCAGAAGAGTTTTCAAAGCATTCCACTTCCACCCAGCCCTTTGTACCCAGGCTCCCTGGACTCCTCTCTTTCAATATCAAAAAGCATCCATCGTTTTTCATTGGAATTCCACTCAGTCACGCCCCAGAAAACGTGATCAATGCGCAACCGACATCATCTGTTTTTAAGATTACAGAAGAGGGTCGATTGGGACCAAACAAGAAACAACCCTATGCAGTCTTTGCCCAAGTTATTTGCGTTTTCTACCCAAATTCCTGAGGCAATTTCCTCCTTACCTACAACACTCCAAATTAATCCCATATTCCCTACATTTAGCTGGCAGTGACACAGAAACAGAGGATCTGAATCAGCACCCTTACGTCCCACAATACATTAAATATCAGATATTAAATATATATTCATTCACAGGCATTTAACTTTTGAACAATCCAGAATTGAACATGGCCTCATCCCAGTTTTCAAGGAGAAAGAACGTTACTCCATTTTGGGTCGTGACCATAGGAGATCTCTGTATTAAAAACAAACTATAGTATTTATTCCAAAAACATTCCTGCTTACTGTGCCAAGGTCTAGCAAGTCACCTGCTTTCCTGTCAGTAAAACACACTTAAGTACGACAACACCCTTAAAATTTCAAGGCAATTCTAAATGACAAAAGATAATTTCATCTTGTAAAAAAAGCAGTTATGCTTAAAACCTGACTGGCTTAAAATAAAACTATCAGAAGATCTTTCATGAAGGTTATGGGTCATTGCTTACTACCTCATTTAATCCCTTTGTGGTATCTTTCTGCTCCGTTTCCCTTTTATGTTCTCTGAATCCCATCTGTGGTTCATGGTGTCAGTTATGCTGAGCAGAAGCATAAAGTAACCACACTATTAGAGTGTACAACGAACAAGCCTGTTTAATTATAGCTGTCAGGGCTAGGAGCCGGTGAGTCCACCCGCTTCCGCCCCCGTGAAAGCTTCTGTGGCACAAAAAGCTTTCCCCAATCGACTGCTCCCTTCAGGGAGAAAATCAGCAGCTGTCTACAGCCGTGGATCCAACCCAGCTAAGTGTGAATATCTGACGAAACCCGTGCAGATCAACCTTGTGTCCTCTCCACAACAGCCCAAGAGGGAATGAAAGCGGAGCGCAGATGCACACCGTAGCTGGGGACAGTCAGTTGAGCCCACCCAACGTTACTATCTCCATTTCAGCCAGCCACGTTGTGCTCGAGCTGAAGAGCCTCGTATAGGTGCACATTCCACGTGTAGGTGCACACATGCGGAGTGTCCAAAAACCACAGATGAAGCAGCGGAGAAGCCGCATCTCAGCTGTTATTTCTACCAGTATCACAAAAGCCCTATCCAAGAGACAAAGGAGGGTGAGAATTCATTAATAGGCTGTAATTAAAATCACGACTCGGGAAAGCAATTTTTGATGACGGCATCTCTGTTCATGTTTGCTGCTTCCCCGAACTCCACTTTGATTACAGATTATGCCTTTCCCAGAGAAGCAGATTTGGCAGCAAGCTGCTGACACAGTATTGATGGTGACCCTCCTTAACACGGGGGCTGATTAGCATTTCTATTGCTGCACCGTGTGCGATACACATTGTGCATCAAACACACTCTGTGTCAAGCGTAATAAGCAAACAGTTACCTAACAACTAATGGTATTACGAATGCATTTAACTAATCATTGAATATATGCTCCGGTAATTGAATTTCATTTGGGTTTTTTAAGCATTATCCTAAAGAAACGCAAGACTGAAATGAAGATCCCGTTCAGACTGTGCCTGACATTTGCCATTAAACGTCATTTATAGTATACAGCTCAAATCTAATTGCCTAGCACCAGCCGCAGTATTTATCACTTCTATTAAAACAAGCAGCACACAGTGGTGGGACTATTTGAAGCCACCATATACAGTTTAAATAGATTTCTCCCCTTTTAAATATCAAGAGGCCACATTTTCTTTAACATCTCACTACAAGGTTTACCTTTAAACAAAGGGATAGCAAGAGCTAAAGGATAAAACCACCAGAAGACAGTTTGCTCTGCAAACCCAGCACAAGAGTTTGAACAGTCATATGGCTGTTAAAATATCACCTGATAGTCAGGGGAATTTTATGACAGGAAAAATTTAAGCACCTCTGCAAACCAGCCTGCTTTGCTAGCACGCTGGGGTTTAAAATTATAAAAAGCAAAGGAAGAAAAAAAATACTGATCAGCCAGATGCTGGGAGTTGGCTATTTCACCACCTACGCAAATGCTGTTCCTATGAGGAACCAAAGTGTATTTGGAAAATAAATGCCTGGAAAGTAAATGTTTCCATGGCCAGTTTCTTAGAGGATGGAAGCATTTCTTACGAAACGGTCAGTTTTGTGTTCACATCCTCTACGAAACCCCACCTGACATGCTGTGGTACAGAAAAAGTTAACATTTTAAACCAGAAAAAGAAAAATCCGTTTTCTACACATGTGCTTCATACGTTAGGGTGGTCAGACACTGGCTGATAAACAGGGTCATGGCACAGCCTTAATACAAATACTGTCAGTAATTAACGTGAAGCAAAGCAGAGCAGCTCATCAAGAAAACAAGGCAGCAGTCTTAAAAAAAAAAAGTCAAGTTGTAAAGCTACAACTGTATCTTACTCTGCAAGGGATTTCTAATAGAGATTGTTGCTGTCTGCCATGATATCAATAGCTAGAATTAGCAAAACCAGACTTTATATTTTTTTCTTTGTATTTATATGTAAATCAGTACTAAATAGATATACCCCAAGCCAGGTCCGCAGGCTGCGATCTAATCTAAACCTGTAGATTGGAAAGATGGCCTCCATTCATCTGGAAATAGCCGGATATTGCAAATGCTAAAATCAGAAATAACTACACTGGAGAATAAAATTGATGCATTTACCTGCTATGAAAGGAAAACGCTCAAAAGGAAAGTTGGGAGAGAGGTACAACAAAAAACCCAACATTTCTCAGGTGCTGGAAGTCACGTGTGACCATACGGACAACTAAGATGAACCACAAAAAAACAAAGTTCTGAAACAAAGATACAGAGGTTTTTTTAAATAAGACACCATCTGCATTGCCATTTGAATGAAGATCAAAGTGAATGCAGACAGCCAAGCTAATACACAGTTCTAAGGTTAATCATTTGTCTCGGGCAATATAATCGTCACAGCACAACAAGTGAAGCTATTAAGAGCTTCCACTTTAAAAAGTCGAGGTGTCCATTCAGTCAGAGATCCAGAAGTAGAATGCCTGGAGACCAACGAGTAGCTTCCTAAACTGTTCTGTCCTCCTGTAGCACTCAAATTAACTTTCCTTATTACAGGAGGCACGAGATGGAACCCATCATCGCCAAATTCAAAAGCTCTTGACTCAGAAACCATCAGGTTTTGTTATTGGAAGTTTATACTTTCCCCACAGCTCTGGGTACAAGGATTGATACAAAGTGCATCATTTATTTTTTTTTTCCACAGCCTTATTGAAAACAACAGGACACTCCATTAAGAATTCTGTGTGCAGCTATTACCTAGAATTGCAGAAACTGGCAGAGCACCTCACAAGAAATAAAAAATCATGAAGCAAACCAAAACGCCCTGACCAAGTGTTACTAAAACTTATGAAGGCAATTTGCACAAAACCTTATCTGACTGTTTTACAGACAGTTCATTATTTAGATTACTTTCCTTTTACCAAATACAATCTTCTCTGTATGACTTTAAAAGCTCTGTATTTAACAATCACCACGAACTTAGTTATCCAACCCACTTAACAGGAGCGTCACTTGGGGGAAGAAAAGATCGAGATTACGTAGTAAGACTGGGCACTCTCCCCCTCTGACGCATTCAGCAGGGAAGCCTACTTCAGCCTACACCACAGTACACATTTGAGAAGCTCGAGCAACTGTCTTCAGTTCTGGCCAGGCCATCTCTCTGACTGCTGCTTCTCCAGGCTCAGGTATCTGACCACACAGACCATGTGCTCTGATGCTTTGAGAGCTGTGAGAAGCTGCCGGGCCGGAAGGGACTCCCTGTATCACTTGGAGCTGGAGGGGAAACGAAGGGAAAGAAAAAAAGGAAAGGAATAAAAAGGGTCCGAGCTCACTGGGAGCATGACTCTAAAAGGTATGGAGCTACCAGAGCATTTATGACCTTAGAAAAGTGAAATAAAATATTTGTGCGCAAGCAACATGGACAAAACCGTTTTCCAACACTTGAACTAATGTAAATTATTGCACTTGTCCTGCACGTGCTTTCCAGTGAGTATAGTAATAAATTCACCTTTAATATAATGCAATATTGGTTCAAATTGAAATACTTACTACACAGTTAGCGTATTTCAAATGGAGGCATGCTCCAGATACTCTGCCAGCCGTTTATTTCCTGGCCCAATGTCTTTTACTGACAAATACCACCCTTGGTTTAATCACATTCCGCGTCACAAGCACTAAGCACCAACTGCAGCTCCTGTATGAGCCCTCGCCAGCACCAAGAACGGTCCACGCGGGGAACGGAGCCCACTCAAAGGACACGTCCTTCCTAATCAGGAGTGAAGATCGTGCAGCACACAGACTTACACCGGAAGACTGCAGAGAGCCCCAGACAGCTGCACTTGCCAGATGAAAGATTTATGATGATATTTTACCACAGTTAATGGGATTTTGCACTTCAGAGTGTGAAGTTTTCAGCTTAAAGGCCCAAACTACTTCAAAACTCAAACAGCTTATATTGAAAGAATGTCCTGAAAAGCAGAAGAAGCACGCAGAAACAGCAGCTGAGAGCCGTACACAATTTTCAGGTATTCCCTTACAAATCTGCCTTGGCTAACGCACTCAATCACTGCCTACGCTGGCGATCACAATCCTCTTTGATCGCGAGTGCAGCACAGGGAGCTAAAACTCCGAGGTTTACCAACAACTTTGTAATACAAATATGTGAAACGCTACAACACATCAGAACCAAAAAAAACCTAACATCAAATAATAGCTTCCTCCTTTGAAAACCTCTTTCTCCATCTTTCCAGCCCCAGACGTTCTGAGCAGCATCCAAGGGAACACCTTCCTGCGACACGCGGAGCACGCACCGCGTGCTATTACACGTTACACACCTTCTGCCTCACTAGCTCCTAAGGTTCAGACATATCAAAGCATCCAATTGCCGTTTTCTTTAAAACATGAAGAATATGAAAGCGCAGACTGAAGCCGGTCCTTGTTAGCAGACCCATTTTCATCTCTTTAAACTCAAAGAGAGCAATTCCCTTGAAAACTGTCGCAGCATTTTTTGCAGTCCGTGAGGAGGAAGTTCAACAGCCTGAGGTCACTAATCATAACTACAGTAGATACAGAGCATAAATTATGTCTTTATTTCACAGCAGTGAATCGTATATATTCTCTTCTCTTATTTACTTGATTCTTTCTATAAGTCAAATATTTGAGACGTGTGTGTAGGGTATAAACAGCTGCAACTCCCTTCTCGAAGGTAATATTCCCAGGATTAACATTCCGTCTCCTCTCCTTTCTGCAAGGTTATGTGTAAACCTCATCTTCACCATTCCCCCTCATTTTCTATATACAACAAACAGATGCCACATTTAGTGCTGCTTCTACTGCACAGTTACTTGTATACAAAAAAAAAAGAAGCTGTGAAGTGGCCTTAAATCAAGAATCTTTTCTGCACATGAAAGCGCTGCTGTGAAGACGAAGTCGTGTCTATTTTCCACCGCAGCTCCTCCAGCATTTCTTAGATGCTTCCTGCACTTCACGAAGACGCGTGTCACACTGAGTCACAAACGTGGGATACAGACTTCCTGGGATGTTCGTTCACTATAAAGCATCAGTTAGCATTCCCGGCAAAATTAGAACATAAAAGAGCAAACGCAAGCACTTTGGTGGTGTCAGGCTGTTTGGAAACAAGCCCCTCTGAGTCAGACACCCACTGGAATTCTCCAACTTCCCTTTGTTTGTCAACAACACAGCCCTTGATACAGCATTCCTTACCTGAGGTGTGTCAACAGCACACACGGGTGGATGGAACAAGGGTGCTTCACAGAACAATAGAGCTTGTATATGTTCCAAAAGGGAAAAAGTTCAAATAAGATACGCTTAGCACAAGTTTTAATAATTTTGCACTGCTTTCAACCTTAAAATGTGCCAAGAAACGAGACCCTGAAAGGAATAAGGTTTAAAAAAAACACAGAAGTTCTGCTTGGAAAGCAGAGCAGGATACTTATGCACTACTAATTTAATTAAAGAGTTCTTTTCTTTTTAAATACCCTCTAATGGCCCAAAACGAACACAGGCTGATTTAAAAATCAATCACTTTAATCAAAATTACAAGTTCGAATTCTCACGGATTAGTGTTCAGTGACTACAGAGTCAAAAAATGCACATCCATCACATCCCTACTTTTGCACTTGCTCCAAGTCCCAAGCAGGGAAAAGACCCGGTTATCTCACTCCCAGGAACGCCGCGTGTCCTGGCGGACAGGCACCGAGCCGGCCCCGCAGCCCCAGCTCTGCTCTCCAAAAGGTCCTCGGTAGCACATCAACCTCATGCCTGCCTTCTGTAGAGAAGAAAAAAGAATTTGCCAAAGATCTGAAACTCTATTAGGCAGTCACAAGGTGGAGCTGACTTGAAGCGTTTTCCTAAGAGGCTCAATCCATCTGTGCTGTGTGGAAAGTGGAGATGTTTTGTCTCTGCTGTCACTCCAACACAAAGCGCGTCCCAGGTATTCAAAGAGCGTCTGGACTAATTTCCCTTCCACACGCCAGCGTTTTTGTACCTCTCACCAGCAGCCTGCTAGAGCAGAAATCTCTCCTAGTATTTTTTAATCTCTACAAAAATCAACACCCTGTGGTGTGCCAGCCTCAAATTTACTGCAGACAGACCAAATAATCACTTGCCTTGAAGAAGATACTTGCTCTACACAACCACCACACAGCAAGACTAGGGATGGGACGTGGAAAGGACACCTCAGCAGCGATAATCAACTGACATTTCAGAACATACGTGAGTTGACCAATATCTACCACATTTCAAGTGCTTCAGAGTAAAGAGGGACAAAGGCTCACCTTCATGGACATAGATAATTGCTACCTGCTTGAGTAGCAGCA
This sequence comes from Eurystomus gularis, assembly GCA_013400335.1. NCBI lineage: Eukaryota > Metazoa > Chordata > Aves > Coraciiformes > Coraciidae > Eurystomus > Eurystomus gularis. The sequence continues at coordinate 84,136 of VZZY01022097.1, read as the reverse complement.
CAACAGAAAGGCAAGACATACTTGCAAGGGAAGTTATAACTGAAGATGGACACACACATCCCACCAACCTTGAATGTCCCCATGTCCTGTAATGTTAAGAAATCTTAAGAGAAAACAGGAAGAAAGCGTCCAAGCCACTTGCTATGGGGCAGGGAGAGAGGAACAGAGATTTCTGACGACACCCACACCTCCACACAGGTTCAAGTGAAGAGATTTCTCCACCAAGACTGCCAGCACTGCAGACACTGGCCACCTTCCACCACGCGCTGTCAGTCTAGAGCACTTAGGACAAAGTCTTTAGGTCGGCAGTCCAGGGATATTTCTACACCTGAACTCACACTAGAACCTAATTGTACTTCTCCCAACGCAGCTGGAAAAATCCAAAGGTGTCCATTTTAATTATCACACATTATTCTTCTGTTTTATTTTTAAGCATCCAGGTAGGACTTTCAAGCTTCGCAAGATGCTTGCACATTTAAGGTGCCCGTAACCCTACCTACACCACGGCTACTACGGCACTTCCACAGCTACAGGAACACAACCCCGAAACAAGTCCCCACCCAAGTCATGGTTGGCACAGGTATCGTTTTGGGCAGTTGGCCGTGGGACTCATCGTGTCCTACACCTCCCCGTGCTACACTGAGCAGTTTTGTTTCACCAGAGCCTTGAAGTGCCACGTGAAGCACGTCAGCGAGGTGCAAAAAGCAGGCAAGCAAAGGGTGAGGGATGGGGCGCGCGCTAAAATTTAGCGACCACAGCGACATTTCACATTCCTTAAGGAAAACCACTCTGAAAGCAGGAAAACAAATTTCTTTAATGAATCATCTTCACCAGCTTACGAAGCATAACAACCTATCTCTGGAGACTCAGCACAGGCACAAGAAATCTGACAGTGCTCAAGTACCCCGAATGACCAGAGAGAAAATTTCAACTTCAATAATCCTAAAGGTCAGAAGCATTATTAAACATGACAGATGCCCTCATTATTCAACACTAGCGGACATGGCTAAATTTATTCTAACTCCATTTTCTCTTGCTACATGTAAAGCAGCTAATGTACCATTTAATATTTTTTTTTTCCTAAAAGCTAGAAATAACAATTTTTTCCTCCACATATATTCAAGTTGGCACTTACTGATTTATTTAGCAGCCAATTATCTCAGCACTAGGTGTAGGAAACAGCTATATTTACTTTGGGTAAGTAGAAGGAAACAAGACAGCAAAAAAAGTTTAAAGAAAAGCCAAAGGTGCTGAAGCCTAAGCTGCCATGACCAAGGGCCTACCAAAACAAAAAACGTGGACAAGTCAAATACACAGAGGGATGTTCATAAATCCTGTGGTTCCTGTATAGACAATCAAGCCGTGGCTATTAAATGTGTTCTCAGGTACCAATCATTAGCCACACATCTCCCTCGATATCACAGTACGGGAAAAGCAATCCTCATTACACTCCACCATCACGAGTGGTGTATTCTTGTTTTGCCCTGTTTTTGTCCTTGGCTCGCAGTCAGATGGCCGTGGGGGTGTCGTTAATGGGATTCGCATCCATTGTGCTTCCTGCTTTCCTTCTATAAAATTAGGAAAAAAATACTAGAATGGCAATTTTGCAAAACAAGCACGGGATTTCACATTCGCTCCTATTTTTGTCCCCCTGCAACTCTTAGAATTCTTTTTTTCTGTTTCATACAGATGTTGGCTCTCAAAATAAAAGAGCTTTCCGATGAATGGGAGCAACGTTCTGATTTAAGCCAAGCTGACAAGCGTCATCAGCTCATGTTAAGGCACCGTCCGCCATGTTATCTCCTTCGGAGCGTATCTCCAGCGCGGCGCACACGCGGCCGAGCATCTCGCCACCGGCGGGAGCGCAGGATGTTCAGACAGCTCCACTGCCACGGGAAGGGCTTCAGCAGCTGTTTGGAGCAGCGGAGGAGCTCACAGAGCCTTTGTTGGGGGCGAATCCTCCACAGCCTCCAGACAGGCTTTCATTTTTCATGTGGCAAGAAGCCAGCAATTGGAATTCCAGTTGCTGGCCTTCTGAGTGCCAAGCGGTGCAAAAACAAACGGGGTAATGGCACGAAAACAAGGGGAAAAAAAAAAAAAACCACATGCACAAAAAAGGGAATTATTCTGTGGTTTTCTGTTTTTGTTTCAGATGTAGCCCCGAAGTTGTAAGGTCTGGATTTCAGTTGTAAAGATCAAGGCCATATGGAGGGGAATGGAGGAAGAGCAGGAGTTGAGCCCTAAAATACATACATAAAGTCTTCCAGCTGTTTAATCCTTAATTTTAACAATGTTATCATGTGTTTTAAACCCCCAAGTACGAACATTCTCTCCCTTTCCAAAAGACAGCGATGCAGTTGTGACATAACATTGTAGCTCTTTATAAAATTCAGTTCCATTGTGGTGGAACGCCACTCACCAAAACTAAAACCCCAAAACCCACAAAAATGCTCAACATGATTCACTTGATGCCACTGACGAAATGACAGGTCTCTGCCAGCATCAGGTCTGAATAAAGCATCTTCACACAGCCCTGTACCCTTTGGAACACAAGCTATGCTGGTTCAGCTACTCCGGAATGGATGGCTCCTGCTCCTGCCTTCCGAAGATACACAGGAAAAGAAAATGAATGTTGCTATATTTTTGAACCAAGTTCAGTGGAACTCCAATACCCATAAATCCACAGAGCAGCCTCATTCCTCTCTTTAATTCTGACCTCTCATCTGAAAGACATTTCAAACACCCTGCTCATTTAGCACACCGAAAGCAAGCAAATCAATTCGGCACTTGAGGAGCAGCCTGCTACCACAGAAAGAATCTCGTTTTCACACGTGTGTGACAAGACCAAGCCCTGCTGTGTACCGCAGCCTAATATCTGTGTGAAAATTCAAAGTGTCATCCGGCAAAAGTAAACAAACAAAAGAACCTACAGAGCAGCACCAAGGGGGGGAAGGGGAATATCAAAATGGATTCATATGCATCTGGAAGGATTTTAATACAAAATGCCCAGCAAATCTCCCTGCACTTCTGACAAATCACCAGCTGAGCTAAATCCCAGATAATGAAACATTGTAAGAAAGGCTCTATTTAATAATTTAGCCCCTGTCGAGGAGTTTGTATTGATTCTTGTTTTCAGCACAGGGAGAGAATGTTATCTTCAGCCTTACGGCTCAATGACAGCATCAGTGAATTTAATCACTGTGCAGCTCCTGCCACGCAATCCTTAAACTGTCACCTCTGATTCTTCATCACTCCTCGCCACCTCGTTCCAAGCCCCTACACCCACATTTTCATACTAATCTCCCACCCCACACATGCCCCACTGTAATCACAGCGGCGTTTCAATCTGCTTCGCATTAGACATAAAAGCCAATCTCATTTGCAGACTAAATTTTTTATTTTAAATAATTCAGAACTCCTTCAAACGGCTCATTCGTCTACCTCTTATTAGCACATCTGCTCCGTACCTTCGTAGCAAACTTGGCTGTGCTGGAGAGAGGATGGAGCAACCATGGGACAGCAGTTCTAGCAAAGGTTTTGAGTAGAAAGAAAATCTTTCAGCCTTTTCCTGGCTGTAGAAAGGGAGATGAATCTGGAGAAGCGAGAATCTATATTAATCAGCATTTTTTCCACACCAAAAAGGAAAGGTCACGCTGCCTCGTAACTGGCCAGGAAAAATTACCCACAAATTAATTCAGCTGCAGTTCAGGAACAGAACATCAATTCATCTACAAACAGAATGAGGCTTTTAAATATATAAATGCTTGTGGCTACAGAAACCTCACCCAGATATTTGCATTCAAAAATAGTAGCTCCTGTAAAAGCGCAGAGAATAACAGATGTAATTTTAACATGTTTGCTAAAATGCAAGGCCATCTGCAGGAAGAATGCAAAGGAGAGGAGCCATATACTGCATAATTTAGAAAAACAGATTTCCTTTAATTTTTCCGCCTTTTTTTCCATGCGAGATGCAATACTTTCCATTTCATAATCCTTTGGATCACAGTAAAGTGATCCCACAGGCCCGTACAGACAAGGTCACCATACACAGATTTTCTATTACAGGGCACTAGCGGCATTTCACAACTGTCTTTTTATGCACTTCTGCCTTTCCATCCAGACTATAAATTGTTACAAGGCCCTGGGGCAATCCAGCTGTATGCTCCATTCAAATCAGGCTTCAAGGAGAAAGCACCACAGTCAAGATGCTTCAATCAAGTAAACACACAGGCACAAAGGGCAACTGCATCACAATTAATAATGTTTTCTTTTGTGTGGCAAATTAGCCATTTTCCCATTTTAAAGTTTCTCTCTGATGCTCAGATTCAAAGTGTAGCCCATTAGCATTTTAAATGGGACATCAAATTAAGTCCAAACAGGACCCATCAGAAGCCGGCTGCTGCAATCCCTTAGCTGGTTGGGTTCTGTCTCTCTGGGAGAAAGGAAAACCTTAACAAGGAAATTTGGGCTTATTTATCAAACCCTGGAAATTCACACCAAGAACGGTTTAAATGACAGGATTAGAGGGCAGATTTGCAAGACACAATATTTGTACAAATCAGCTCGGCTCATGGTCAGAGTCCTCCCGTTATTACCGGCAGCTACGTGCTTCTTCTGGCTCTTGGTAAGCACCCTTCCCTTTTTGTTGTTGTTTAACTTCTCACTTCGCTTCGACTTCTCACCACAGAGAAAAAGCGTATCAGCTTCTTGGATGGTAGTTCCACTTTCTCTTTCATTTTGGATGTGTCTTTTTTCCCTTTCAACTTAAGCTGGAGCTGCCTTCACTTCAGTAAATGGTTCACAATGTTATATTCAATACACTCCAAAGTCTCCTGTTCTGTGACCGTGTTTTCCAATCAGTACAATCCTACTTAGGATTGAAGTTCAAACTTAGGAAAGCTCTGTGTTGTGTGTTGTTTCTTTCTCCCAAAACACTAATATTCAGTAATTTTATTTTACTACTGATGTCTGATCCAGATAAACGTATTTCCAATTGCCATGGCTCTTCTTCTCGTATTTATATTTTCTATTCTCTACCTATAAATTGAGACAAGTAATCAAAGCTGGATACACATGGGTTTAGATGCATTACATAATTAACCTACTCATATTTGAAATGCAATTGCTACTGCTGCATCACATATTCAAGCCAACAGCTGGTTATTTAAGGTGAGCAGCAGTTTTATTGGGATGAAACAATCCTGGAACCAACCCCGCAGGATTTTTTTGCTCACAAGCCACTAAAGCAGCTGCTGTCTCCTGAGGAAGCAGCTCACACCACCAGATAGATCAAGACCTTGGCATAAAGTGTCCAAGTCTACGCTCCTCTGCACAGAAACAAGCATTTGCTTAAATTCTGCTTGTCTTCAAGGAGTACTCCCGTTGGATTTCTGACCTGCATCAAGCCACAGAGCTCTCCCTAAAGCCCGTCTAGTTTATGTAACTGGAGAGGTCTGCATGTCAGTGTTCTGAAGTGATTACCTAACGCAGCACCAGGGAGAAGTTCACATCACCGGTAACACAACTTCACCACGGGCAGAGCTTGGCCAGCCGCAGACGGCTCCCGTCCGCAGCGCTCGGTGGGAAGAAGAGGCAGCAGGATGAGCCTCGGCTTTGTAACAGCGCAGGTTTCCGCACCAAATACGTCCCATCCTTGAGAATTTCTACAACACCCCATAGTGCCTCTCAGGCAGGCCCGCTGCACACAAATGGCAAATTATTCAGGCTCGTCAGTCTCAGCTACACATCCCTCGTCCCGGTCCTGCTGCCAGCCTCGCTGTTCCACGCTCGGCATGAGCTGTTGGCTAGTACAGGCTGACTGCTCACTCTGCAGGATGCAGAGAAGCTTCCCTCATTTCTATGGGGTCCTACCCAAAAGAGCATCAAAAGCCATCTTCCATGACCTCTGTGCACGAGTATTAACTGGATTTCTGTATATTAATTGGATTTTCTCACACAAGTCAGTCATCTAAGTTTTAATCATGTATTTTCATCTTCTGGAAGTAATCACAATCAACATTTTAATTAAGATAGAGAATGGACTGAATTTTAGGACTTGTTAACCGTTAACAAAGACAAAGAGAAACTCCACTGTTTCCAATACACTGATATGAATGCAAAGAATCTGTCAAGGTTTGAACTGCAGTAGAAAACCATTAAATACTCTTTAGTAAAAAAAAAAACAACTATAGCTATGAAGCTATATCCTCAGTCTGACAAGACCCCAAATCTGTTTCTTCAAAAGACCTAACCCAAAAATAAATTTTGTGACAATTTCCATTTTCAAAACATAACAGTCTTCAATTTAAAAAGAAGGGGAAAAAAATTGTTTTCTTTTTTTCAAGTAGAATGAAGCAGCAAAAAGTAAAAGGTGTGAAAGAGAAAGATGGCTGGCCGAGCAGATCCTTCGCTATTTCTTCAAGAACTTCCAGATACTATTATTTTGCCAGAAACTCAGAACAAGGAGATCAAAGTGATTTTGGTCAGGTTTGATTTATTCTTAGCAGAGCTTAGACTTCAATTCGGAGACCGCAATAACAGGATAAGTAACTGAAGTCAGGCTGACTTCTGAAGGACTACATGAAATGAGTGCAGATAATATCAATCCTGGAACACTAGCATTTGGGGGGGATGAAGCAACATTTGATTCCCAGCTACTTATTTCAGAACCATTCAAGTTCAAAACTTCAGGTCTGCTGCCAATTCACCCCTCCTCACTCCCTCTTCACCACCAACTAAGACATGACTCAGTCGTCACCGTTCCGCTGTGCACGCTTTGATCAGAGTATTTGTAGCACCACAGAATATTTAAAGAAACGCTTTGTGAAGCCTGTACATTTTTAAGATTTTTGACTCACGCCAAATTCAAGTGAACAAAGTGCTTCCCCAGCTTTGTGAGGAGCAGGAAATTTGTGTTTCTGACAGCAGCGTGCTGCTGAAACAACTGCATTGTTAGAGCTGCGGAGCTGCTCCTGCAGAACTCAGTGCAAAGCAGCAGACGGATGTACAGGAGACACCTCAGTGTAAACAACCTCAACGTTTTCTCACAGAAAGAAAAACTAATTAGAAAAATCTATGTGGAAAAGATATTTTTAAAACCTGCACCTAAGCATTAACTGCTTCCGCCTTCTTGACCTGCCCGTGTCATGTAAATCCCAAGCTGTAAGACTGTTCTAGAACAAAAAACCCAACTTAAGGACACCCTGAATTAAATGCTAACGGATCCCAATTTTACTACCCTACGAAACACAGTTTTCCTCCTCCTCGTAGCCATTCAACAGTCATGTCAATGAAGTATCAAAGCCACATTATCCTGTCCTTTTACAGGCTTTCTCCACGTGTTCCAGCTTTCCAATGATATTTTGCTGTTTCTTGTTAAAATTAAGTGACATTTTAAGATGGATAACACAAGCTTAAAATAAATAAGTAGTGTTTCCTAAGGAACAAAACAAGGTTAGAAAAGTTGCTTTGAAGCTAATCATAACCTTGCATAATCCAGCTTTACTGAAAACCACTTAAACCCAACCGCTCATTCAGCTGCCCTGATGCACTCCTGGTTGGAAGGAGGGAGAGTCCATACTACAGAGTTACTGAGAGCTAATATTGAGTACCAGAAATGAAAGAGAAGGAACTGACCACCCATAAAAACCTGTAAGGTAATAAACCAAACCCAGGTTTAAACATTGATTAGGAAAAAAACTGTAGCGAAGCAAACTCCTTAAGGATAATCTGGTCTTGAATCCTGAAAGAGGATAGTACTAATCCAGAGCAAAATGAATTAGCACTAAAAAGAGGTTAAAAAAAACCTACCAAGTCACAAACAGCACAAAATAACCCCATCAGTAGGGTTTAGTAACAAAACCTAGTAACTTGTTTGTGTCAGGTTTTTTTGTGGTTGGTTGGGTTGGTTTCTTGGGTTTTTTTAAAGTACAGACAACTATCACACTCATCTGATAGTCTACGGCAATTTCCATTTTAAAATGTATTAAGTTCCGTAATTCAAAATTAGTGAAGAGAAGCGAACAAGGAAGAAGCATTCATAGCACACTGCAGCCTTTCCCGTGCCCCACCATCCCATCATTTTCTTTAAAACAAAAAGAAGCTCTACTTGCACCAGCCAACATTCACCAGTATAGGGAACATCTCAGTGTTTGAGGGCAAAAATAAACCGGCAGATTTCCAACAAACGTGCTCCTCAAGGTTCTGCAAAATCCCCAACAAAAAACCAAACCATCACGAGTAAGCGACAAAATAGCACGAGAGCTACTGAAGTATTATTCTGTATTTTCACAACAGAACTGCTGCCTGGAGAGAACACTAGAAGCACTGGATGGTCCAGCTCAGAGCAAAGCACATCTTGTTTTTCTCACACAACCCTCCCTTACAAAGGAAACTAATGCTCACTTCAAGCACCACACATCTTTTTTGCTTTAGAGAACACGTCTGCTCTAGTGCCATGTCATTTTTATTGAAGCAACTTGGCTCTGGAGACAGCTGGAAAAAAAAAAAATCATCTTTCTTAAGCAAGACAAGATTCACAGGACACCCTTTCCTTTCCTATCCTTCAGTTAATTCCCACCAATTCCTGCTGTTTCTCTCCAAGAAGAATGGGTTAACAAACAGGTTACTATCTGCTGTTGCAGGAATCAAGCTTTGTACTAAAATATATAGTGCTAAACTCAAGTTTACAAATGAAGATGCACACATCCTTGGAGCTCTGGTGTCATCACTGGACAACATCCATATTAAACATACTGAATATTTCCAAGGAGAATCTTCAATTCCATGGCAAGTACTGCTATCTTGATAAAGGTTAAATCAACAAAAATAAGAAGTCTATTAGTGAACATCTGGTATAGTAGAAAAAGTTAACATAATGCCACTACTTGGAAACCTGCTTTTTTTTTTTTAATCGAGCAGCTCTGTTATTGCTCTGTATTAGATCTGTGCACCTCTGGAATTTAATCGATCTCTGGAATTTAATCGATCTCTGGAATTTAATTGATCTCTGCACAGTGAAAGCTTTGCCAAGTAGATATAGCTCAGACCAGGCTCCAGTGGGTTGGCAGCAGGTTTTCTGCCTTCAGAGAACCATCAAAATTATTTATTCTAAATTGTGCTGATTGCCTGAAGATTTATGGACCCCCTGTAGAATACCTTAAAAGCACCACTGAGATGGTTTGTCACGGGACTGCCAATTGCCAGTAGAAGATCACTGTGCCTCTCCATCAAAGTATCTGATAGATACGGGTAATCGATGCTGCAGAGTTTGTCACATGGAATGGACACGAAGAGAAAGTTTGACAAAATTAATGCTATAACTAAAATTTGCTTTCAATTTAGCAAACCCCAGTTAGTGGCTACTAAAGATCTCGGCACTGCAGCACTGAAGAGCTAGACACTGCAGCACAATTCTTGATTCTGCAAAGACAAAAGAGATTAGAAGGCAAAAGCTGAAAAGGATGACCTTTTAAAAAGCAGAATATTTTCTTCAATGGTGTAAGAAGGCATCTGATCGAGCAGATAAACTGGACCAAAAGTGCACTTGTAGTTTGTTGAAAAATGGAGAGAAATAAAAATACCTGTGCGTTTCCCCTGCTACCCCTTCCCTCACCCATCTGGAATTCTTACCAACCTCTGCACCTACAAGTCTCCTCCAACAGGCCGTGGGTTTTGGAACCCAGCGCTCAGATCTCAGCATGCAGCCAGCAGCTGAAACGTGTAAGCGAGTTTTCATTCAGCCCCAGTTTCTGCATACCACCCGCCTGCTTTTCTAAGCAAAGTTCAGGCAGGTAAAAATAACAGAAGAAATCCAAGACGCTGCCTTAAAAACACCCACTGCTGCCTCTCGCCCAGTTGCCAACCCTCTGCTTGGGTCCTAACGAAGCCCTGCACTGCCTTGGGTTCTAGAAGTCCTCCTACACCAGAAAGGACTTGTAGCCATTTAGGTGTATGCTCACATCCATCGTCATTTCGTAGCAAGGCCAAGGAAAAGTAAACAAAGTACAAAGTGTACTTGGACTTGCTGGGGCAAGTATTCAAGTATCAGAGAATTAGGTACAAGGAAAGCGAGGAAGTCTGACCAGGAATTGAGTGTGCGTTTTCCTTCTCAAGTCCACAGTAGATGCCAACCAGCAAGTCTGAGCTCCAGATTGCTTCCCAAGCTCATGACCAGCACCGCAGAGCAGAAAAGGACAAGCAACAAAGGAACGAGTGAAGCCCCTTCTGTCATCATCCGCACTCCCCAGCAGCGCTCGGGGAGGCTCCCACAGGTCTCCAGTCAATGCTTCTTCAAAGCACATTCCCAGCCGCAGGAATTGTCAGAGCATTTCTGAAGAGCATGCCAAGAATCGGCAGAGCCGAGCAGTGCTCCTGCCGCACATACCGCTGGTGTCATTGAGCTCTCTCCGCGAGAACACAGGAGACTATCAACACACCACTGGAAGTGGTTTTGAAAGACAATATTAATCTTGGTGATTCTTGCTACCGAGGCAATGGCAGACTGCAAAGGACACCACAATTACTCAAGTGTCACTTCTTGTTGACAGTTTCCCTAAGACACGACACATCATACTTAATCATATTTTACTTCTCAATTCCACACAGTTATTTACATGAATCCTAAAAAGCTGGAAGGAATCCAGTACCGCAGAACTGCGGGAGACAAAGCAGGATCTGTGGCACCCGTGGCAGTTGCTAACGCGGTTAAGCCGGATTGATCAAATCAAGGCTCCCCGCACGGGCAGCCTTAACGAGCTGTTGGGTTTTTGGTTCAGGAGCAAGACAGAAAGCTCGCCACGCTCCTCTGGTTGCCTTCAATGCTGATCTCCCTTCCAACCTCAGCTTAACACCAGAACTAGCACAACTCGAAGGGAAGGAGAATCTCTGCAGCATCACAGCTCTGCTTCACGTGAAGCAACGCAGTGACAACACACGGGATGGCCAGAGACAGAGTCCAAAGGAATCAGCAGCAAATAAAGCTTCATGGTGAGGCCACTGAAGTCCCTTCTTCAGGAAAGCAAGAGAGCTGCTCCTCTAATTTTTGGTAGACCTGATTCATCTTGATCAGCCAGCATTTGCTTTGTCATTTTAAATACAAGCTTACGCTCTCTGGTTTTAATCAGTAAAAACACACCATCAACTCCTAGGCCTGACCTGCACCTAGAGCAACAGGAAGGACAGGGTAAGACTCACACACTCAGCCAAAAACTTACCAGTTTATGACAACCAACATGATAATGTACTTAATTAGTAGGCAACATTTCAGAGCTGTTGACTAACTGTCCTGCTTCGCTTGACAGATTTAGCTGAAGGCAAAACAAGACTGTTTTCCTGCTGGTGTCTCACACTAGAAGATAAATCAAGTGTCCTTTCCACTGTACATCTTTCAGTAGTAAAATCAACAGTGACAGACACGCTGAAGATTCATTTTTCCTAGTATCACCAGCATCGAGGGGGTTTTTGGTTTTCTCGTTTTCACAAGTTCCTTTTCGGCACGGTGTCAGTAAGAAAATAACTAACAGGGAAAGTGAAGAACTCAGAGCAGGCAAAAGTAAACACAGAACAGTATTATTTCCATGTGAGAAAATACGCAAAACTGCCAATCCTGATGTCATACCCTTTGCATGCTGAAAACACGAGAAAGAGAAACCACTCAAAGAAATTTAAAGGCACTAAACCACGGCAATACACTTCCCACACAGTTTTGCAAGCATCTTTAATGTGTTGTACAAGACCAAGGCTGGCAACAGAAGCTTCGGCTTTTGCTGTTCATATCCTGAGCAATTAATGCAACTCAGCAGGAACTTATTGCCCAGAATGGCAACGATCACATTGGCATTCCAGTCAGACACAAAAGCACCTGCGAATGTGCAGGAGTAGCACAACTGGGGCTTAACCCATTGCTGGAACCTGTTGACTACAAATTCAATAATTCCTTTAAGGAAGGAAAAAAAATGGGGAGAGGGAGGGAGAGAGGGAGAGCACACTCCCAAGTGTCAAACACCACCATGGACACCAGCAATGAAGGAAGTCGACATGTTCTCCTTGACTGTGGTCTCACAAAATAAGCTTGTAAGGAGTAAAATGGAAGACCTGAGTAAGAAAGCTTGGAATATACACCCTGACAGCAACAGAGAGTGGGCGACCTATGCCTGTAGACTACGCATTGGTAAGGCAGACAGTTTATAATCTATTCAGAACTTCCATCAACCAACAGCAGCAAGATGATGAGCAGTATCTGAATTATCCCGCTTACACTACCCAAAGCGCTGCACTACATAAAACTAGAGGTTAAGGAAGAGCCAAATTTAACTTCCCAGGAAAAACTTAGAGCCACAATTTCCCCCAAACGCTCCAAGTTACTATTCCTGCGGGTTACAAACCTTAAAATGATGCAGACCACAATCCAAACTCTAGAGCCCAGTTAACTGAGTCTATACCAAGGATATTTCACTGTCTTAACAGCAAAGCAGCTACTGCAGAAGCTAAAGATTTACTCAGAAGGAGCAAGGAGCTGCAGGAAGAGATACAGACCAAGAAATACTGTCATCTCGCTGGAGAATGGGGCAGGGAAAAGGAGGAGAGGTGAAAATTTTCCTTACCAGTTTGAAGTCTTGAATGCTGCAGATGAAATACGGGGTATTCGGCCGGCGACTTTCAATATATACGCAATCTTTAAAAAAAACAAGATTTTACAATAATGGAAATTAACTTCTGTACCTCCAAGAAAGAGCATAAAAACAGGATAAATTAAACAACAGCTTAAGCTTAGAAAGAGCCACCATTTCATTTGTGTAGCATGTAATTTATTCCACGTGCGATCTAAAAATAGAAACTAGATGCTTTAGGATGATAAATAAGGGAATTAACTGCATTAAAATGAACTTGGATTTGAATAGACATTTTTCTAGAAAAACAAAAGAAAGCCATATAAGACCATTCTGAATTTAGCTAATAAAAACCACCAGGTCACAACCTATGAACCAGATCTAAATAAGACAGGAAACTAATCAGATCTCCTGTGGTTCACTTGCTATTAAGAACCTGGCACTAACATATTTTCTCTTCTAATTGTGAGGAAAACCAAGGCAACCAATCACAGATGAAATGCAGCAAACCACATTAGATTTACCTCAGGGAAGGACTGGGCTTTCTCAAATTACATTTGACATGACAGAAACCCAGTCATTATGTTTGTTTGCTTTTGACAACTGGACTTTACAAGGTTGCTGTAAAATAAGGTCTGTTGTATTAAAAACAGTCTCGGCAATAACCGCAACAAAAGCGGCGCCTCAGAATAAAATTACAGCAAGGATGGGAAAGAAGTGCCTGATTAATGATAATGACCTTCGAAATCAGAGAACACACACCCAGCTTGCTAGAAGGCAGAGCTGCTACTCCCAAAGCCAAACAAATATTTAAAGGACAGTGATTGTGTTCTCCTTTTATATTCAGACAGGTAACTGCTCTTCAAAACACAGAAGACAAAGAACACTTGCTATTCTGTGAATGATTCTCCATTAATCTTTTTATATTGCTGCAGAAAAATTCCAGCCTTAGAGTTTCATCAGACATGTTTCAAAACAACTGCTACATATCTTGTAAAATCTAAAAGCTGTTCAAGACATTTCCTAGCTCTTATGCTCCAAAGGCCACTCCTAAGGATGCACTGTCATTATTTATAGCAATAAAACACCCTCCTGAAAGAAAAAAAATAAACCTCTCATTAATCATTTGAATCCCAACCTGTACTCCGGAATTCTCTCACCACCAAGAGTTAACTCAAAGATTAATTTAAAAGAAAAACGCAGCTGCTGCTTAGCAGGGCTACCTCAGGACTATCAGAAGTGCAGGAAGAGTCTTAGTAGCTCCATCACCCACGCTGGAAAAAGGCCAAGCACTTCAAATCTACAGCACTCCAGTGATATATGCCAGAATTACATGGTTGTGCATCCGATTTTCAATGTGGCAGCAGTATAATAAATATCCCGCTCTTACGAGAGATAGAGGTGTACAGTACCCACCTTCATTAATCTCAGATAATTGATGTTTTGCCAGGATCAAAGCATCTTTGCTGGCAAACCAAGCTGCACATGCACTTAGAACCTGGCCCCACATTCTGCACTGCTGGTTGCAGTCGTGCAGGGCTGGACTTGCTGCTTTTGGCTACAAGGACGGTCATAACCAGCAACACCAGATTACACACACTAGCATTCCAGTAAGCACCAGTGCTAGCCAACTGTTTACTAGAGTCGTTTGTCTTAATGTTGTCATCACGGGGAGCTATGCTGAATAGCAAGGCTACGTAGGTATCTGTATAAATAGCATCCGTTTGAAGTTTTGTTCTGTTTATTTTCCCTGTCTATCATGTGGCGAACCAAATGTCTTGCACCAGGCATCTCAAGAGCAACACAAGTTTCATGGATGTAAAGTGCACTAAAATCTCAGCTTTTTTTCTTTTTTTGGTAAGAAAAAAAAAGTAAACCGTTTTATGTAACAACCCCCAGTATCTCTGTAGAATCCAGAAGAATTACATCCATTTATTTCAAGTAAGCCTTGCCTTTTCCAAAGGACCAGACTTCCTTGGCTAATCGTTCCATTTGGACCCCACTTCGGCCTCTCTGCTCACTCAACCCAACTGCTCAGCGTCCCAGGCGAATCATCCATTTGCACCACGTTCCACCACCCATTTGCGGGAACTTTTTCAGGATTCACTGGGGAATGTGTATAAAAAGCCGCAAGATTTCAGATATAGAAAACACCACCATTTCCGAGGTTTTTTCCCTTAATATCTCGGTTTTGCAAGCCTCATTTTCAGAGCTTTATCAGAGAGCACACAGAGTAAACAGCTAAGCATCCTCTGAAATGGCTGACACAAAGGAGAATTCGGTGTCTACGATGGATAAAGCAAACATGTTGACTCACGAGGGTATTGCATTTAAGTATGGCACTGCTGGCTGCCTGCCACGCTTTAAAACAAAGATGACATCCAGTTAAGATGTCTCCAAAGCAATAGAGGCCAGACAGATAAGAAAACAAGTTAATCCAGGTGCAATGTCGTGAACACCAGAAACTGGAATAATGCCAAGAGGAGAACATTTAGGGATGCATTCGCATTAACCACTCAAAACTCACCATAAAGAGCAATTACTGTCATTTAATCCAAAATACAAATACAGTCTGTTGAAGAACAGCTTTAACATGGACCAAAGCAAGAAATAAAACTGTGTATCATTTTCCTAATGCAACAGACCTGCCTAAATAAGGCTTATGCCCATGAAAAAATAAAGAATAGTTCTTCCATATCCTTAGCACACTACAGTGTGCCACTGCACCCTTTTTTTCCACTCATCATACACTTCTGAACATCTCCTTGCTCTGTATGGCTGCAGAGATCTTCTGCATAGACTTGGACAACTTCAGTCAATTCTCATCATATTACTCTGGCTGCTTTGTGTCCAAGCATCTATTGCCACTTTGTCACAATGCCCCATTCACCGTAAAGCAACAGCAGCCCATGATTTTCATTAAGCCCTTCCACTTTACACCTACTCATCCAAGCTCAGCAAGTCCCTAGTTTGCCCCCTCCAAGTGTACCACGTTGGACAGGGGGACTTGGTTGCAGCTATTTTTCTTTGGCAGCTTGAGGGCAATACATGCTTGCACAGAAACCCTGACAAGTTCCCTACAAAACCAAATACACCTCAGGAGGCCGACAGACACACGACCACCACTACACTGGCTCCACACCCAGTGCTTGCTCTTCACTGTTCTGGGACAACCCTTCTCCAAACCCCAGCCATCCAAAATCCAGCCTCACAAGAGGCCTTGGCTTAAACATAAGCAAGTTAATCCCACTATGCATACTGCATGGCCTCTGTTCTTTCACTTACCTTTTCCCTGTTCCCTTTAACTCACAAGGTAATGATAACCTTAAGGTATTTTTCTTAGCCCGTATTCTGTGCGCCCCCAAACCCTTCAAGCTTCCTTCCCTTCCCAGTATTTTTTTCTTTTCTACTCCTTATTACCGTTGCATCGACCACCACACTCTGTTGGCTGCTCTGTCATCTGCAAAGATCCCCTGAAAATTGAACTTAAGGATGTGTTTCGTCAGGCAAGGCTCATTCATGACCCCTTTTATAAACAGAATCATGCCACTAAGAGAAAGGGAAAGGAGATGCTTGATCATCTACATTAACTCAGTAAAAAATCGGCAAAACAAAGAAATTACTGTAAAGTAAGCTGTAATATGAAATGCAGCAAGCAAAAATTGTTCCTCTGAACATCCTTAGACACTTATCAAAATATAAGTTCATGTCTTTTACTGAAGGATAGTCATCCTCACATCATCCTGCATTTATTCGTAAATAAGAGCAAGGACGAGGCAAGTAACCCTGCAGGACATGGGCGTGCTGTGAATCCACACTCTGGCTTTCTCCACAGCAAGACAACATCCGTGTGTGGGCTTCCAGGGGCTGCCCTGGACAAGTGAACCACCTGATTTTTATACCACAGAGTTTACTGGTGACAAGCCAGCAAACTCTCCAAAAAGGGCTTTCCAAAACCTCTGTCGCTACAATGGTAAAATAGAGTAAAGAAACCTGAGGCTCCCTGCACGGCCAGTGGGATTCACTGCCCGTCCCCATCCAGTGCATTTGCTTACTTTTCTATTCTGTGTAAAATGTCCCACTGGAGATGAAGCATTTCTACGACACATGGTACAGAGTCATTATGCCTTTGGGCTTGTGATATTCACCAGATGTGCCCTAGTTCTGAAGGGTTACATTAATATGCCCACACTAAAAGCTGCTTTTAAAATTAGAGCTTCAATACATGGGCTTAAATCTTCCAGAAAAAAAAAAAAACCAAAATACCCCATGCACCTCACTTTTCTGAACATAAGAAACTTTATCAGCTTAAGTGCTGCAGCTTATGTAGTAACCATCCTCACTATGAGAACCCTCCTATGTTTCACCTAATGAGTCAATACTTGTAACAGCCAAGAAACAAAGCCTTAGGCTCTCTGCACAGCACCACCTTCCACAGGGAAGATATTCCTTGAAAGCCATTGTCAAGGAATCGCCTACAACCCCTGCCATCACAGTTCAACAGTCACAAGCTCAGACTTCCCCGTGTAGCTGTGAGCAACCAGAGTTCCAGTATCACACTCTTCCCAGCTTTGTCATCCCAGTGTCATGGATTATGCACTTCCCCCATTTTGCTTTCTCTCGGATATTCTGTTAGAGTTGGAAGTTCTGAAAACACACAGTACGTCAGATGTGTAGAAAGAAGAAACCCACTCTCCTTAATTCAGGTACAACTTACAGGAGGTCATCAGACACCTGGTTTGAGTAGCTCATACATCAGCTCTTACCCCATCACAGTCAGCCAGCTGACTCAGGCAGTAGCACACCCTCTACTCAACCCTTCAGTCAGCGCACTGAAAGCCACGTCTGGGGTATACTCATCCCTGCAGCAAACGTGGACACTCCTGTCTCACATCCACTGCTCCTAACTTCATCTAGAGATAGCCCTTATCCCAAAGCTCTCCTTCAGTCTGCAGACAGAGTTGCACCACAGTAGGAATTCATATGATGGATCTGAGAAACTGTAAAAGAGTACCCAGGCAAGCCCTGCAAAACAGGCTTCATCAGAACCATCCTGGATTTAAAAAAAAACAACCCACAAACAACTCCAACTGTTTATCATGATAGACTTTAATTCTTTGGGAGACAGAAAATTTTATTTATATACTTTACAGAGTCATACACATAAAGACTTGAGAGGGAGGGAGACACTCTACATCTGTGCCTATAGATACACATACATGTGTACATATCCTGAATACAAGGTGTGGGATAGGCAAATAATTAAAGGATAACTACATCCCAGAATTAAAGGATATTCCTCCCCTTTGGTGTCTAAAATTAAAAGCCTTGTCCTAGTGCCTTCTGCCAACCGGTGAAGAAGCACAGCCAGGTAATTCTGAACCGCTCTCCAGAAACCCCTCTGCCCAAGCCACAGCTAGAGGGAACCCCGAGCAGCAGGGCTCTGTTGCCATGTCTCAGGTACTTTAAGTTAAATGCCACCAACCTTCATCACCACCACCTAGAATGGTTAAATACTATTAACGGCCCAAGATTAGCAGTTAGAGATCACTAATAACTAAGAGGCACCTTTCAAAGGATCAGAGAAGTATTTGCAACATCCAATGAACTCTAAATGTTGAAATCTGAATTTCCCTGTATTCTAAAGACAGGAAAGTTACCCAACCCTTGAAAGCAAAGGTCAATAACCGAAGCAAGAGCACCACATTTGGCACGAGGGTTTAGTTACAAACATGGAAACACGGGGAGGAAGGCACAGGGAATAACAAACCCGCGGGTTTAACTGGAGGAATACGACCGCTGACAGGTAGGGGCTACACAGTTGCCTCTCGTCCCCCCATATGGCTGACAACAAACAATTACCAGGCTGGTCTTTTAGTGTCTCTTCCTGCTGAGCACATTTCAAGCACCGCTGCTGGCTCCTTGTCAGAAAACAATGGGCGAGAGCCCTGCTCTGCAATAAACGGTCCAACCAATTTACTGTGTTCATTCGAAACTCACAGGAGTATTCTCGATGCCTGGACTATAGCTCTTATTTGGCAAATGATTTTATTATAAACTGGTATCATAGTGAATCCATTTTCTTTAAGGGGTTTTGCTGCTGTTTAATGGACTGTCAGTATAATTTAGATTTCATCTATTTAAACTCATTCAAGCCTGGCTCCTGATTGTACAATAAATGGAACATATTTCTATTCAACAAAATTAATGACAGCTAATTGTAGTCTGCAGTTCCCCATTTCATAAAAGCAACTGTTCTGCAGTTCAGGCACCCAGCTACATCATTTCCCACACTAATTACTTTCCTGCACTCTTCATGCATGTCCACAACACTCCACGGGTCTTCTTGCAAGACGCAGTCAGGCAGGCTTTGTTGACAGTTCCGATACAAAGCAAACACTTTCCTACAGAAAGAGCGTTTCCAAAAAAACACCACGCTGAAAGCAAAGACCTTGTAGATGCTCAGCCACTAACTCGTGGTAGAATGTTCTATAAAACACATGAGAAGGGAGGAGGGGTGTGAATAAATGCAGGCCACTAAAATAAGACTTAAATAAGCAGTTAGTCTAAGAGCTCCTTCTTCAGCAGGAGACAAGCTGTACCGCACACGTGCCATTCCAAACAGCCTCTTCTGATCTTTTAAGGTCACCACAAACTTTTGTTGGAGGTGCAACTCTTGTTCCCAATGCTTCTCACTGGTATTTTACAAATGCCTGCGTAGCCGCCTGCTCTCACACCTGAACTGGATGCATCCCAGTAACTCTTGGTGGACACTCACTGCTAAAGCACCGTGGAGGACACTAAAGATGAGCAGCACCAAGGTGCCACATCGCTACATGGCCTCCCTTTTTTAGACAGCCTGAATTTTTTCTATTAAAAAAGCCTTAGTGTGCAAATTACACCACACTTGAACAACAGCTATGGATCATTTCTGAGACTGCAAATGCAAGCGTTAATAATAAGCCTTGCCTTAAGAAACCAACAGAAGTTGGCAGAGTCTGCGTGGAAGAGATTGAACAATTATCACAATGTCTTCAAACAGTGAAAAAGAAATCACCGGGATTCAGCTGGCCCATGAAGTTGTACTTCATGTGGAAACTTGCATCTTTACACAGCTTTGAGTTGAAGAAGTTCTTCTATTGGACCATGCCTAATTACACCTCCATGCTCTAGGAGGCAAAACGAGCACACCAAGAGGGCTTGGAAGAGAAACATCTCTTCTACTCCCAAGCCCACCACAAACATCAAACGGTTGCTTAACTTCTCTCCCTTAGCTACCCTTTTGATAATTAAAGTGCAACACGCTGCAATACCTCATCAAAATATGGATGGGCTTTATTTTTGTGGCCCTCAACTAGAAAAGAAAAAAAATCACAGCCGTTACTATTTCCCTAGTAACTGGCCCATCACTTCATCTTCCCGACTAAACAAATGGATAGAGAGTGACCCACCTGAGAAGCTGTTAGTGCAGGCCCCAACAGAAACACGTTCAGAAGGGGAAAACTGAATGTAACACTTGAGTGCAGATGATTTTTAGAGAACACTGTATCTCAAACACTGCAGGCTGTGGCCTCAAATCCTGCTGTGATGCAAATACAGACATCAAGCTTATGTGATATTCTCCCCGGTGTCTGCTAACCTGATATTCACCTGCCTGCAAATGCCCAGCTGCACTGAAAAAACATCTCATTTTTTTAAAATCAATATGTATTTTCTGAAACATTTTCCTGTTTCAATTTGTAAATAGCTGAGCTGTCTTACACAGAACAAATTATTTTCAACTACAGCTGTTGTAGCCACACACACAAAATAATGTCAATAAGTTGTTCACGTAAAGTTCATTCATCCTGCAACAGCTCCAAAACACCGGAGCTTTACAAGGTGTCTTTATTTTGCACTACAAGCTTCTCACGAACACGTTATGAAGTTCATTTAGTGCAGAGCACGTGTTTATAGAGCTCACGTCATCCATGCTGCTTTTAGTAACCCTTCATTGAAGTAGTCAATGGTACATCTCCTCGTGGTAGTGACCCGTGCTTTGTTCCGATGGAGCCCAGAGGGATGACTCAGATAAAGTATTAGCAATAACCTTAACAGAAAGTCTTACCTACAATTCTCTACTTGCACAATTCATCTTATGCAAACACTACCACAATTTCATGGAGTAACAAAGACAATATGAAAAATGACCTGTTAGGCCACCGCTGGCTAAGCAAGAAGAGCCCCGTGCCGGACTCCCAGCCCCCTCCCCTCGGTGCGCTCACCTCCGAGCTGCTCTTCCTGATTTATACACAGAAGCCAAACAAAGCCAGAGGAATCCATTTGCTAGACCAACCTTGAGCTGCACTTAAGACTCCATCTGTCAAGTATCAGCAGCTGTCTGTGTCCAGAGCAATGCCTGCCACACTTAAACATGAACTCCGAAAACGCGTTGTCTTTTTTTTGTTCCAATTTGGCTTGTTTACTGCTTGTACTAACGCAGAAATAGCTGCACGGAACCAATTTTCTCTAAGTGGTCGATGTATGCTGTCATGTAGCCTTAATTATTTTCTACACTTAATATTATTCACCTACTTACCTGATTGAAAACCCACACTTTTCACATCATCTCAAATGCTAAAACTAATTACAAACACTGTTCTATCCAATAGTACAGAATAATAATAAAAGTTCAGCTGCATGTGGAAATAGTTCTCCACAGACTTCAAAGAAAATCCTTCTGTGATGCTTCCATGTGTTTTGTTAACGCTCCTGACATGTTTTAAGATTCACCTAGTAATCCAGACCCTTTATCTCTTTTTTATTTTCCCTTTAATTTCTGAAGGAATGGGTAAAGAATGCATTTGTTGACACGGAAACAAAAGTCTTAAAGATAAAATATTGTAAAAAAAGAAGATTTTTACAAGTTTTCCTCACTATTCACGTATGCAGAAAGTTTGAAAAGACAGTGGTGTGAGTGTGAAAAATAAGGGAACTCTTATAAAGACATTGAGCAGCACAGCTCCTGAGGTGATTCCTGTTTACAGCAGCTGAAGGTCTGTCACTGAATATCTGATTACTTCAATGATCTAGTAGCAGGATGGTAACAGACTTTCAAATGAAGAGGGAAATAGAGTGCGTCCTGTTAGAATACACGCTCATCTCCCCCGCGGAGCTTTAAAGGGAAGAAGTCTCAGTCCGACTAGAACTTAGTAAACAGAACTCTGGTTCTGCTGTGATTGGAACTCCAGCGGCCACGCTCCTGGGACACTGCTGTCAGGCCTGCAGAGGTGCACAAAAGATGACCCACCACCTTCTGTCATCTTCTCATTGCAGTAGTGCAGCAACCCAACACCTGCAGGCTTCAAATCTGAGCCGCTGAAAACTGCCAACGCCCTCGTTGCTTACGAAGTGCTCCCTTTGAAAAATGGCCACAGAAGCTGCAACTGTGGGATGTACCGAAGTGAAAAGCGTGTAAGATCTCACGTTGATAGGTGTGGTGACAAGTGAGCAGCAGTCCTTCACAACAGCACATCCAACCTGCAGATCCAGCCTCTTTCCTTCTCTGATGTCTGTCCAGATAATAGCTTATGAGGCTTACGGTGCCTCAAAACAGCACTCAGGTCAGAAATCTAATAAAACCTTAAAGGGACATCAACCCATCAATCCAGAAAAGTCAGTGCTCAACTCAAGTTATATTTTCCAGTAGCAATATCTCACTTTCATCATAGTGACAGTCATTTCCTATACCTTAAAAACAAAAGGCAACTAAACCGAGAAGTCCAATAGCTGTTCCAAACAGCAATTGCCTACAACAGCTCAAAGTGGCAGAGACATGCCCATGTTTTCATACACCAGGCCTGATGTTCCAGGAGCCACGTAATGCCAATTCTGCCTCTTTCCCTGCACCATATCAAACCACACTTTCCATATCTAACGCTCCGCACCTCGTTCCAGCTTCACACAGCTCTTAACACCGAGAACGAAGGGCTCTCAAGTAAGCTGTTCCAAAGCAATTTGCTAAACGATAATGCTCTCCCCTCCCTGCAGAAGCATTTCACCTTGTGTTACCTCATGTTGATGCCTCTTGCTGATGTGCTGTTTATATAGCTACTGATGTCACGGTAGAAACAGATCCTCAGAAATCCTTTTAATTCCTGCAGATCCTTTTAAATGTTTCTACGTAGGCAGGGCAAACAATATTGTCCTCATTTCCAGGTGAGGTATCGAGTCATGTGTTTTCCTGAAGCTCCAAATCAACTCAGACTTTCTTCTGACACTCTTTTCCAGTCTGGTATTCAAGGTGCCGTCATTATGACATTACAACAGTCTGCTCCGTAGCAGCAATATCCTCAGTGCTAGGTTCTGTGGCTTCAATATCATAACAGTCCTTCCCAACCTGTTCAACAGTCTGAGGACAAAAGGGGACAGGGACCACTCGGCTTCCTCGAGCAAGAAAGGTATGCAGGAGGTCAGGGAGTAAAAATAAAGAGGATAATAAAAATATCCACACCACCAGCTATTATTTGGATGCAGATATTTCTGCTATGTATTTTTTCTGGAACCTTAATCCACTTACTTCATAAGATCAATTTATTAGGATATTGAACAGAAAATCTCCCTGTTCAAGGACAAGCTGAAGATACATCAGAAAAAAAAACCTGCATACATCAGGTCCTTGCAAGGGTTTAAGCCCTCCAGAACAGGAAATGGGCAGGGGGGCAGGTTCTCTGGAACAGTAGCATCACTACTTCTTTCATCTTCCATTACATGGGTCAGAAATGTGAAGTTACAGGCAGCGCTATTTGTGCCATCACACCCACCCTCTTCCAGATAGGTAAGTCATTCTCTTAACCAAGTTATCAAAAGCAGGGCTTATCAAAAGCCACACTCTTACTCCACAGTGTCTGGGGTAGCGTGGCACTTGGAACAAGCTGGGACAGCTGTTCGGAAAGCACCTTAGCCACTGAAGGCCAGAACAATCCACTGACAGCCCTTCAGCATGTTCTCCCATACAGAACACAGTACACAGAGACCGATTGTATAACCCAAACAACAGATGCAGTTCCAAAGCCTGGTTTGCACAGCAGAGTATCAAAGTATTCAAATTCGCTTACAGTCTGACAATCAAAAAAAAAACCCAAGCAGGAGCACAAAAAGCATACTCCAAAACAAGAGCACCGCTTTGAGAGCGCGCCCAATTAGGAGCCATGTGTTCACCATATTGCATGTACACGCAAACCGTATGGGAAAGCAGCCCTCAAACCCCGCCGTATTCGGGGAAAAGCCAGCACGATAGAAGGGAATCAATCGGCACTAGAAACGTGAGGAAATTCAGCATTAAATCATCTAACTGACATCTAAGAGAAAGGGGGAAAATAAAAAAGATCTCAGTCTTTACGCGACTATCAAACATTGTCATTACTAAGGAAACCTATGGAAGAAAAGGAAACCTATAAATGGAAGAAAAACCCACCACAGATCAGATTTGGAAAGAAATGGGAGGGAGGTTGTGGAAACTGAGAGGACAGATGGGCAAGTGGGCCAACAGCTTTTAGGAGAGGCCTACAAAGCAGAGAAGATTAATTGCATAGTCCTGTTTAAGCTCTACAAAATAAATTTTAATACATGGTTTAAAGCTGGGCGTTTATTCACTATATCTGTACAAATGAATATGAACAGTATTTATGCAGTAACAACATAGTGCAATATTTCCTTTGAAATATTTCCAATTATCTTATCTGTTTATTTACAGTTTATTTGGTATTACTCAAATATAGCTGCTGAGCTCAGCACGGAAAAAAGTAACATTAAGTGTTGGATTAAATACTATGTGGCAACGGGGTAAATGTGGAATGAGATTTTAACCAAGGACTTCATAGGAAGAATATGCAGACCCTTAACATTCCCCCTTATCAGGTAAGAGTATTTAAAGAGAAAGAATCAAGCAAATGGATTTCCTTTCCTTAAAGCCTAGAAGATGCAAGCTGCAGACAGCTATCCGTTCCGCACACACCTTCAATTTGTTATCTTTCTAATCCTTGCTCTCCAAGTCTCATTAATTTAAACTCTTAATCCCTCTTAAATTTGATGTAATTTGTACCCTTAGCTACAAATACATCTCCCTCTATGTAACCAAGCCATAAGACAAGCTAAGATTTTCTTCTGTAATAGATGCTAAAATTGCTTTAGAATATATTCAGTACTGGAATGTGCATTCAAGATCTCACTCCTGTTAAGAAACTGTTTTAAGTAAAATGAAAAATCAGTATAGTCAATTAAGGTTTCAGCCAGGCCCACGTCCCTCCTGTGAGCTTGCCAATAACGTGCTCTCATTGCTCTCTGCAGTTTAAGAGACAGAAGCCAGTTCAAAAAAATCCAAGGCGAACACGAAAAGTTCCAATGCTAGGGCACATTTCTTACGCTAATTACTACCAATAAAATGGAAAGCAAGCAGATTTTTAAACTACTAAATAGGTTATCTCATTTAACATGAGTTCACTGGCTTTCCTTACTCTGCGTGGTACTTGGCCAGCATTTAGTGCTTGCTGCCTGCAGGTTCTCTAACATCCAGCGCTGGGCTGGGACGGGCTTCAGTAGAATCTGCCCCGTGTGTAAGTGCTGGGAAGTGAGAAGGTACAAGCCAGAACTGAAGCTCTTTCCAGTCTGTACATCAAGAGGATTTCTCTTCTGAATGGCTGCTCTCGTGAAAAATGCGGCATAAAACCAACCCAGGCTCACACCACCAGCACTCACAGACTCTGTGCTCTCCCTTCTCTTGCAAGGGTGCAAGCTCTGTGTAAGTGCAGCGCTGATTCCTGCTGCTCTGCAAACACCCCTCGCTCCGAGCACCGCTCCAGAGGCGCTCCGAGCACCGCGCCGACTGGATCAAGAGCGCTCACACTTCTCAGGATGAAAATCAAGGTCACAAACTGATTTTCCAGCTTAATTTTCAGTGAAGTCTTTCTGCAATAAAGCCCGTGTGTTGCACTGTGCTAGCGGCCCCACGCAACAGCTGCTTTTAACAGATTCTCAAATTATTTTTCATCCTCTGACACAGAAAATGAGATTGCCAACGCTGATGCTTTTGCAGGCTCGCTATTGCCACCGCTCAAGCAGCAAGTATTACTCAGCTACAAGCCCTGAGCAAGAGAAAAAAACGTATCTTTTCAATGGCTTAAAGTGGTGTTTGAATCATTTCAATAGATAAGTTGTTTTGACAAGTGCTGGTAGATCTAAGTGAAAACAGACTCTACAACTTTCACATGGAAGAACAGGAACACCACCTCCAAAAGCAGCAGAATTTCAGCCCATCTGTATCTGCAGCTGGTAATACCCACACATCCACCCAGCATTTCAGAGCATTTGCAGTAACTACAACGGGATAGAGCACTTAAAACATTAATGACTGTACTCAGACAATGGAGTTTTTAGCAGTGGAGATATACAGCACCTCATGGAAAAAAAAATCAGACAAGATTTTACCTCATTAGTTTCCATGGTGTTGAGTCTGAATGCATCTCCATTCTGTTCTAGCACTGTTACTACAGCACACCGAGCGTTTTACAGAAAAGTAATATTAAACTACCAGAGCCCTCAAGCCAGTGCTTTGAGCAGTAAAGCCAACCATAACTATTCCTCGTGGTGGAACAAACAACTGCAATCAACTTTTAGAACGCTGTGCTGATGAGCACAGAAGTTTTTACTCAAAGCTGAGGAAGACTGCTGGCTGAATAACCTAATTCTCAAGTACAATTTCACTTTGAGGACCAAGTTAACTGGCAGCAGCCACAAGTTCGATCTTGAAACCTTACACGAGACCTTCAAAACCTCACGTGATCTTGGCAGTAATTAAGAGACAGATCCAAGACACCAGAGCACGCAGCAAGGTTCTGCTTCTGTCCCCACGACATCCCAGATACTTGCTGACACTGACACTGCTCTGACCATCAGCCAAGCTGCTGTCCGTAGGCATTAGCTAGCTATTAACGAGGAAGGGGAGATCAATGCTGCAATAGATACGAGATCATAAATCACCTGATTTGCACTTCCAACAGAAGACAGGAGAGGAGCTCTACAAAGAAATCATACATTTGCAGAGAAACTTGTCAGAACCGTTGGAAGATCTCTCTACATGCCACCTAGTCCAATCTCTACCTCAGATCAGGTCTTGTTTCAATGCTGGAACCAAGTACTCAGTGCTTTATCCAATTTAGTTCCGAAATTCCCAGGGCCAGAGATTCTATGCGATACACAAAATGAATGCAGAGAGTAAAAAGGCAGCTCTTTTTCAAAGGCTTTTGCATGCATATCCGCATTTGTCTCCAACAGGAGTGTGGCAACCTGCCCCTAGGACAATCGTAATTTAAAATTAAGGGGCAGCTCATTGTGCTGTCTGCTGCAGCCAGCTAACCGGTCGCTCTGGTGCACAGTTACTTTCAAAGGGAACATAACGTAAGAATTTCTTACCTCCAGGCCTGTACACAACATCATCCTCTGTGATAAAAGATGTTATTTCACCGTTGTCCGTTCTCTCATATCGGGACTTCTTCTTGGGGGGTTTCTTTTTGCTTTTCTTTGTGGACTCCTCTGTGGTGGCACTGTTGTTGTCATTGTCCTCATCTTCACTATGGTCACTTTCTGCATAATTCTTGGCACCTCCTTCCAACGTACAGCTCCGTCGGGGACGCGAGTTCTCACTCTCCCTCACCTTGTCTCTCTTGTCTCGCTCCTTATCCCGGTCTCTATCCCTGTCCTTCTCTTTGTCTTTGTCTTTTTCTTTGTCTGCTGTCATGATTCGCCACGTGCCTTCTTCTGTCCTCTCACGGCTGGGCCTCCGTGAAAGGTAGACAGTGAGCCTGGGCTTCAGTCTTCTGAATTTCTCACTCAAATCCAGGAAAAATTCAACCACTCCAACAACCCCAGCGTTTTAAAAAGGTTCTTGAAGGGGTAAAGGGGGAGAAAGAGGGGAAAAGCCCATGTTAATATTCAAAATTGTTTCAATTTCTGCAAATAAAAATTAAAACCAAAAGAAAACCCAACATTCTAAAGCAATTCAGCACGGAAAACACAAGACAAGTAAGATACCAGGGGTCTTTTGAAGCATTCAATGATGACTGATGAAGCGTCCGTAAAATGTTGGAAGCGATCTCCATCCTCAAAAAAACCCTCACAATTCCTTCAAAACACTTTGTTCAATATAGAAAAATTATAATTTCTTGGATGGAAAGTGCCCACAGAGAACACGCATTGTTTTATCCGTGAAGCTGAACAGGAAGCATGCAAGTGACAGAGAACATTTAGGAAGGGACAAGGGCAAGAAAGGAAGAGTCTACAACTTATTTTTCCTTGAAGCAAATGAAAGAGTTTAGCAAGTGGCTGTGCCGTTTTACAGCGAAACACCACTAGCAATGGATGCCCTACAAAGCTGGTACAGAGTAAAGAATGCCATCTGCCACCCCCGGGGCAAGCTGTTCAAGTCTTCCCCCTGCCCTGCTTTTCCAAAAATAGAGCTAACCTGTAATCCACGGATTACAGGCATGACTTAATTGAAACCAAACCAAACTACAATAGTTACAAGTGCACTGACAAAAGCTGGTTTTCCATATATCAAAAATACCACCTTTCATGCTTGCTTTACCAATAACAGAACACATGGAGATGGATTTTATAACTCATCACCTTCACACATTCGGTTTCCTGCTGGGGAATAGGAAGGGAAGAGAGAATCCCGTGTTTTTACTTCCTTGATCATTTAATTAATACAGTTTGCATCAACTGCCTTTTTTTTCCCCTCCAATGCAAGTGATATTTAAAAAAAAAAAAAACCAACAGGCTTGCTGTTGTCACAAGTGTATTTGCAAGCTTAGATCTGTGGGCCAGGATCCTCAAACCACAACCGAGTGCCCAGAACGGTCACTTGCTGTCGTGGTTTAACCCCCCGGCCAGCCGAGCACCACACAGCCGCTGCCCAGCTCCCCCCCAGTACCCTGCAACTGGAGTCTGGCTCCATTCCCCATCAGACACTATCGCTGTACCTCCAGCAAATGAAAGGCAAAGAGAACCGGCCCAATGCAGCTACACCCTTCATTCTTTTGACTGAAAATAGAGAGTTTCCTTTCAATGCCCTTTCTACTGGCCAAATGAAAACGATCTGGACAGACGGGCTGCAGGACACATCCGAGTGACAGCCAGCAGCACAGCTACCAGAGCTCTTGGTACCTTCTCTGACAAGGCTCTAGTGAATTTGCATGGATTGAATATTTGCAAGTGCCTTAACACTGCTCCACAGCAGCCATCTGCACAGTTACAACTTCACGAGGACCACAACCTCCCATTTTTTCCGTAAATGCTCATGAAAGAAGGCCATATCAAGAAGGGTGCATCCAACACACAAAAGGTAAGGTACCTTTTTTCCCCTAGTTCACCAATTCAGGATAAAGCTGCATCTGCTCACATCCGATTCATAGGTTTTCAGGAAGCTACTCTTTTGTGCAACTTGAAATTAGTCCACTGTGTAGAACGCTACAGCGTGAAAGTCAGGGACCTCAGGAGATTGAATGTTCATGTGTAATGCATCTGGAACCACATTAGAGAAGGAAAAAGACTGTTTTGATTTTTAAGAAGTCAGCTGAGCTCAGTGATCCTGTGTATTTGAAATTTCTTCGCTCTTACACGAATCTCAGACTACAATATTCTTGTCCCTGTTGACTGCTACTTCCAGCAATAGAAATAGCCAAAGAGAGACAAATTGCTTTTGCTGATTCAATTCAGGCTGTGGCTTGAATCTCTCAGGCATTTCCTGAATGAACTGATCATCCAGGTAGGAAATGATTCTATTTTCTTTCCTCCTTATAGCAGCTGCCATCATTCTGATAACACACGAGGGGAATCCACCGGAACTCCTGTAGAGAAGACTACAATGAACCTGTCAATTGCCACAGAAGTTGCAGATAACGATAGCAACAGTCTCCAGGGACTCAGTAAGAAATGTCTCAAATTTCTAGAGACAGGGAAATTCCCCAGTAGAGAGCTTAAGGGTTTTTTTTCCTCATTGTTGTGGATATAAAATTCACTTTAGAGGGTAAATTCACTTTGAATGAAAACTAATTAAACTCCCAGGGCCATCTAAAAATTAGAAGCAGTGGCATCTGAACCTATGTACAAGAGTGCTTTGTGTTCTTTAGAGATCGCAATCTAAAGGACATAGGATACACCTAAAAATTCTATTCCATGACCTCCAAGGATGGATAAAATCCATCTTCTGGATTTTATCCACTTCTGGTTATTCTTATAAACTAGCTCAAGTTCTCAAAGACTCAGTTTTGGGTTAGGTACAAAACCACAAGAAACTGAAGCCTAAATGAAAAGTTGCTCTTTTCAGAGCTTTTTCCATTGCTTCTCCTCTTATTTAGAATCACAGAATCACTCTGGTTGGAAAAGACCTTCAAGATCACTGAGTCCAACCACTAACCTAACTCTACTGCATCCACCACTGAACCCTGTCCCCCAGCCCCACATCTTCATGTCCTTTAAACGTCACCAGGAATAGTGGTTCCACCACCTCCCCGGACAGCCTGGTCCAGTGCCTGACAACCCTTACCCCATGTGTCTGCGGGCGTGGTCCAAATGCTTCTTGAACATTGTCAGGTTTGGTGCCATTTCTGCTTCCCTGGGGAGCCTGTTCCAGTGCTCCACCACCCTCTGGGTGAAG
>VZZY01022097.1:34070-53267 GCA_013400335.1 Eurystomus gularis | reverse complement strand
TATTAAAGAGTACTGGCCCTAAGATGGATCCCTGTGGAACCCCGCTAGCGACTGGCCAGCAGCCCAATGTAACCCCATTCACCACGACCCTCTGAGGGACCCATCAGCCAACTGCTCACCCATTGCATTATGTGCTTACCTATCTGGATGCTGGACAATTTGTCTACTGTGAGAGACAGTATCAAAGTATCTGAGACAGTATCTGAAATCCAGAAAGACTGCATCAGCTGGCTTCCCTTGGTTAACTAGGTGGGTGACCTCATCATAGAAGGAAATCAAGCTGGTCAAGCAGGACCTTACCCTAATGAACTCGTGTTGGCTGGGACCAATGACGGTGTTGTCTTTTAGGTGTTTTCCAATAGCTCCCAGAATATTCTTCTCCATAATCTTACCAGGCACTAAGGTGAGACTAACAGGCCTGTAGTTACCGAGGTCATCCTTGCCGCCCTTCCTGAAGACTGGGACAACATTTGCCAACTTCCAGCCAATTGGCACCTCTCCAGATTCCCAAGAGCCTTGAAGAAATCATTGAGAGGGGTCTCGCTATGACTTCCAACAGCTCTTTAAGCACCCTCAGATGAATCCCATCAGGCTCCATTGACTTACAGGGATCCAGCTGGAGCAGCAGATCCCATACAAGCTCAAGGTTGATTGGGAGCTTATCATTTGCACAGTCACGGTTCTCTATCTCAGGGCTCTGGGGATGCCCAAGCCCTTCGTCAGCGTTGAAGACAGAGGTGAAGAAGGCATTAAACATCTCTGCTTCGTCTATATCCCTGTTTACGAGGTGTCCATGATCATCAAGTAATGGGCCAATGTTGTTTCTGGCCTGCCTTTTGCTATTAATGTATTTTAAGAAGCCCTTTTATAATCCTTCACAGCACAGGCCAGCTTCAACTCCAGTTGAGCTTTAGCCGCACAGATTTCTGCCCTACAGTGGTGAACAGTATCCCTATAGTCCACCCCTGGGGTCTGTCCTCCTTTCCACTGGCTGTCCACCTTCCCTTTTTGCCTTAGGTCAAGTCGGTTATATATAAACTACCCTCTCCTGTTTATTAAAACTTGAATCTTGTTTACAAGTTAATTTTGGAGAACTTAAAGGAAGAAAGCCAAGGAGCAAGCCCTTTTATCTTGTTTTCAGTGAAGTCAAGAATGTTTTAGCACCATCTAAGAAGCACTTGCACAGTCCTAAAGTACACTGGGATAATAAATCATGGATATTGCCAAATACAGTAATCACACAGATGTTTAAATCTGGATTAGGACAGTAGAAGCAAATACACTGAAAATCTTCGATGGGTTTTGGCAAGCTCTGCAGCTTGGGTTTCCAGTAATTTTACTCCCTGGCAGCTCCTCATTCTCACTATACCAAACCACCACCAAAGCAGCTGCTTCTGTCATCATACTACAGAGAAGGAATTCAGGTTACAGCCCCACAGGCTGAAGAGTATTAGCTGCCTTTGATACTGGTTTACTGCTTCTTCCATAGGGAATTTATTGGAGATTAATCTCAAAAAGAAGTCATTTAAGCTAAAAGGGGAACATTCACCTTACAACGGCTGAGACCAGCCTACAAAGGGGGGGAAGAACAGCCCCCATTCATCATTTGTTCAGTGCGAGCTGAAAACCCGAGAAGCGTTAGCTTTGCTGCAAGCACACACTAAGACAGGGTTTTGTTGTTATTTTTTGTAAACAGAGCCTAAGGATATGTCCATCTATCCAAGTGAATTTATTACATGCAGTATGAGATAACTTCACTTATCTCTATCCAGAATGCCATCAGGTCCTCATGATCTTAAACTGTTTAGAAGTCAAACAAAAGCCAAAAATGTGCTTGCAGAGCTGTTAGTCTTCTGTTCTCTGCTTGCTAACAGAAAATGCAGATACCTACAACAAAGTTATTTTCAAATGCTCTTACTCCTATTTCAACGTCCAGGTCTCCACAAATGAAGTCTAACATTGCACAACAGCTTCTCAGAACAGGTACCATTTGAACAACTTCAGACAAGTCTCAATGACGATGATGACTGCCCAAAGAAGCTGCACTCAGTGCAAATGAAGCTGGAAGAAAAGCATTGCAGTTACAGTCCTGGCATTCCTGAAATGGGCTTTTGCATCTTCCACCTCTTTGACAGGAAACTTGGGAGCAGCATCACTCCCAAAAGCGACACAAAGGCCCCAGCCGCTGCTCAGGACACAGAATATACACACATCTTATTCCTCGTCCTTCTCTACTCGAGCCCAGAAGTAACCAGGTGTTCAGTCTGACTCTCACTAAACCCTTCTCGGTTCCACTCCCAAAGACAGAGAGAACAAAAGATGTCATAATGAATACATTAGACCTGCCTATGCATTTTCAAATGCAATCTAAAAATGGCTGTTGACAAAGTATCTTAGCAGAAGTCAAGCAGGCGTGATTTAACCTTTAAACCTCATTTAAAAAAAAAAATGAAGTGGAGAAGTTCATAATCATTGCTTTCATCACTACACTACATTCATCTGGTTGAGGGGGGCTTTTTTCCCAGTATTTTAAATCTAGTTCAAATTACAGTTTCATCATTTGTTCAGACAGAATAACCTTCACATCCTCCCAATCCAAGTCAGGAGAGCAGGAATACTGCTTCTCCCACGAGAAATAAGTTACAGCCAGGTCTGGGCACTGGGAGTGAAGGTGGCCAAGCTGCAGCTACCCATCACACAGCCCTACTGTTATTTGATCTATACGCTGGAAAGTGTTAGAGCAAGAGCCATACATACCACCTCTTCACACATTAAACACTTAAACCTCTTAACTAGTACTATTAAAGAGTCAGGTTTTAAAGATAATGTGAAAGCAAGTCCAACAGAAATGCTATGAGACTGCAACAGGAAGGCATCTGATTACGCAGGGTAACTAAAAATATGGAGAAGAGCTCCTTTTTCTTATTTAAGCCAGACAGATAAATCTTTTAACAAGATTTGTTTGGTCATGTGTTACCAGTCTTAATAAACACAAGAGAACCATTCTTCTCTAAGCCTGCAGTCTCATATGGCAAGATAAAAAGGCACTGTTTTCAGCAAATGCCAGATTAAAGGAAGTATGTGCTGCGACTGCTCGAGTTCCTTCCACAGAATTTTTCTCCTTTTGGTATCAAGGAAAAAAATTAACTTGGTTTTAGTGCACAGGATCCAATTTAACTATATAAAAAACCCCAAACCAAACAGCCCATAAAATCATCAGGTTTGAAGAACTGCGTTAAGAACACCTTCAAGATCATTTGTGAAAAATAACCACTAAGACATTAGGAAAAGAAAATCTCAATGGCAATAACAAAGAGTTGCTAAACTGGAAGTATCAAAACGCAGCGCTAGCACGGTAGTTCGAGCACACACAGACTTACTTCAAACAAACGAGTCGCTTCTATAGCCTGCACTATAGATCCCACCTTCTGTAATAAAGCTCATTAACCACGTGGGCTCCTCCTCCCTGGGGAGGCACACAGAAGCTTAGCCTTTAAGTTTCAAAAAAAAGACTAAAACCATGACAGCAACTGTCTCTCATGTTCTCTCCCGGTCTTCCATTTGCCATTGAAAATGCGAGTTGCAGATATTCAGAGAGACCAAGTATTTTAAGAGTTCACGCAGGATATTCCTCAGAACATTCCCCACCACCAGGATCCATCCACCATCCCGAAGTGCCGAGCCGGAGCTACCAGCCTCACGACAACCCGCATCTGCAGCCCGCAAATGGAAGGCAATTCAATGAGAAGCCAGTATAGGAAGTGAAAGAGAAAAAAAGAGATACAGCAAGAGCTTTATCCCACGACACTTGGACAGCATCCACACAGCCTGGAGCCAGACTTTAGAGACACTTGCCCCAACTTCTGTAATCCAGATCCTGGAAGCAAGTTTGCTGAAAGTCTTTTTAAAAGCTCTTATGAGTCTCCCTAATGAACTACACACCTCTTATCAGCTGTCTTCCTTATTGCCTCCGCTGGCATTTGGAGTTTATAACACCAACACAGCACTGGAACGCTCCAGCCAGTAATGGTCGTTATGAGTTACATATTTACAGCCCGTAGCTCTTGCAAGCCCTCTGAAGTGCACGCAATTAAAAGCGTGTTTGTTCGCTTTGAGCCGCTCTCTACTAATCATCCCCAAACGGTTCAAGAAGCTGGTGTGTAGAGTGAGAAACAAACAGGCACTGACTTCATCAGCGAGAAGCAATCATCACTTGAATAAAGGCAGGCAATTGAGGTGTTTCTCATGACAGGCAGTGACCTTTTTTCCCCCCTGCTATTTACCCAGCTTGACCTGAGAAAAGAAAAACAAGCGCTGTCCTATTTCTGAGCCGTGCCTTACACCAACTCTGCTCACAGCTGTCAGTTTTTAAATCACAGCCCGTATAATGCCACGTATCAGCGCTCTCCCACTGCACATTCCACCTTCACACCAAGACGCTCTGACTGGGGATATTCTGGCATCATCCTCAAATCCAGGTCGAGGGGCTGTTTGACAGCCGAGCTATGCAAGATGACAGCTTAGATAAGATCATAAGTCCCCTTCTTCAACACAATATTGATGCTTCAAAACTTAAAGGAACAGCAGAAAAGAAGAAGACAAAGATTTCACAAGGCAAAAAAATAACTTCTGTGTTTATCAACAGAAGATGACAGGCTATTTAACATGTCTTCAGTTACATTTTCAGTGAAAGAACATGTTTCATTTCATTTTACTCAAGAACGTTTCAAGTATCTTTAAATCTTTCCTCAGAAGGCAGCAGGTTTATCCAGCAATTGTGAAGATTTTTAAAGATTGGAAAAGATTTAAGAGAGGAAAGTGCCATTTCACTTTGTGTGTGACATTCTAATTGGCACGGGACAGGTACAACAACCATCTACCTGCAGGAGGTCAGAAATTCACCAAGTCCTAAGAACAAAATTTTACAAGACAGTCAGCTTTGATCACGGAGTAGACTGAAAGACCAGGAATAATATTTGGGCTGAAGAGATCAGCTTTTACCTCCTCTGAAAATGGTCAGGCCACTTATGTGCCATATTCACAGCAGTGATCTGCGAGGATCTGTCTGAGAACAACCTGCTTTTAGACAGCTTTACATATAGGCTTCCATCAAAGTCATGCAATTCCAGGTAAGTCACAGTTTCTTCTCTCATTAATTCAAGCAACAAAAATCAGTGCAGCCGCAGAAAGTTTCTGCGCTCCCAGTAAGACTTCCCAGTTCGAACAGATAAATGAACCAGAGTTTCTATTCTCTCCATTAACTGTCTGGTGAGGAACCTGAAAAGCAGCAGGGACACCGGAGCTGTCTGCACACTCATTTTGATATGAGGCTGTTTGCTTGGTCACCACCTGAAGAGTTCAGCCCTCATTTCTCACGCTGCAATTCAAGGAACATCTCCCACGTCCCACACCCTTCAACCCTCCAAGAAGCTTAAGGGCTGAGCAGCCACCTCAAAAATCAGAGAGCAACCAAGCTACAGAACTACGACTACAGTACAGAAATTCAGATCCCAGCCCACTGTATTGATCCGCTTTATTAAACCACGATGCTCAGAACTCCTCTAGCCATTTAAAAAGGTGTTTTAATGGCCTCTATGGTCTTAACATATGGGAATAAAAAATGATTCACAGACAGTAAATACAGAGCCACGTATTTACTGCTTTTTCTCTAAAGTTATTCAAGCTAATGTAAGTGATTAGTACTGTATAGGTCTGAGTAACTTCAAGTAGTTGTCCCATGACACCATTTTTTTAAAAAAGGACTTTTAAAAGTGTCCATGTAATGCAACACAGCTCCCTCCCTTTAGAAGGCTGCTAGGGGAGAAAAGGCCCAAGGGACCTGTAAAGAGCTGCTGTTGTAACAAGAAATATCATCTAGGGAATTTAATGTCATTTGGAGCCAAGAAAACATCTGCATTATGAGGTTGCTTAACATTTAAAACAGAAAAAAGTTAAACAAGAACTTGTTATGATCTACAGCTGATTATTTTGCATGGATTCTACTTCTATTGAGCACAATTACTTCGCTTTCCTCCCAGCAACCACAGCAAGCCAGGACTGGATTTGAAGGATAACTCTTTAACCAAAAAACCGCACAGATAAGACACAAAAAGTGAGATGAGGATGGAGAGCCTAAAACAAAGGCAGTGGCAACCATTCCACCATCACTGACTAGCCATAGGACCATCCATACACCAACAAAGAAATTCTACTTTTTCTGATAAATCATCAAGGATTTTTAAAAATTCATTCGCTGACAGAGGCTTCAGAGAAAGACGACAGACTTTCAGAAGCAAAAAGGGTAAACCTTGAAAGTACGCATATGGGTTTCCTGACAGGCAAGTCTGCAGCAAAATATACAAATCTGCAGTATGTTTACTAAAATAGGTAAACTATAAACATTCGCAAATGCTGTAAATTCAGACCAGGGAAACACCAACAAAGAGAAATTCCTGGTACCCAGGAGCAACCAAGCCAACGGTAACGCTGAAGAATCCTTCCGTGAAGCAGGGTAGTGTGTCCACTTCACAGCCGCTCTCATCACGGAATGCACGGCTACCAGAGTTCCCAGTACGTCACATACCTCTGCCCTCCTGTGAAGTCACTTGTTTTAGTTTCGCATAATACTGAAAGCATCCATTTGTGTGTGTTTATTAGAGTGAGACCATTGCTGCTTTCCAGGCTACTGCAAGTGTAACTACACTGAGAACTGTACTGACACAGGCTCCAGTTTCCATTCTAAATTTGATTTTGGGACCTCTGTCTCTGCAACGTGTCTACAAGTATCTCCCGCCCCCGGTCCCTGTCTGCGTACATAGCTCTGCTTTTCGCCAGTGGACGTTTCATTTTGAAATGACTGAATGCTCAGCTGCCCTCTCCGCAATCTTTTCATCTTCTAGGATGCCTCCACAAGATCTTTGTTTAAATCAGCCAAACAAAACTACATCCGATTATTTTTGGAAAACCCCTTCGAGCAGCAAAGGCAAAAAACCTCTGGTCTGCAGTTACATTAACTGTTTTATTTAACTCCGCACAACTGCCTGTGTATTTGAACTACTCAAAATGGAAGAATAACTGCAGGGTGGGCTCCTATGGTGAGCTGACTGACCAGACATTTCCACTGTAGCTATAATTAAAGCAATTTCTCTAAAGAAAGCAGCATTCTGAGAGTTGCAGAAGCCATCTACAAGACTAACTAACGCTATGCCACTTAAGTGCTCCATAAAATTCCACAACAGCGGAAACAAAGAAATTCTGTTCTCTTTCAGCCCTACAACAAAGGGGGGGAATGGTACAACGTAACCGAATGAGCAATAGATGTTAACAGGACATTTCTTCTTGTCCGCTGTTTTAAGCTACTTTTTCCATAAGCATCAAGATGATATTTCTGTCTAGATAAATTCTCTTTCATTTCAGACACTGGTCTCACTTTCTCTGAGGAGCAGCTTATTCTTGTTAATGACAGAGCAGACGTCAGAATTTTTTTTTCCTCCAAACCTCCTCTTCCCAGTACAGCAGCACTGTGGAAATCACGAGATTAAGTGCGCGCAGTCATGTGTGAAATGCAGCCTTGATCTCTGTCGCCTATTATAGGCTGTCTACAGCACACGGTCAGCATATTCCTCGTCATTTCATAATACTTAACAACTGAGATGTGCTCAATTACATCTCACTTCCTTTATTGCATTAGCACAAAACAGTAACAAATACTTAGCACTGCAAGTAGTAAAACCTTACGAGTGGAAGCAAGACCCTTGATCTTCACTCTGCAACTACAGGAGCAGGTTCTGCCACAAGGCAGCGGGAGGATTGTTCAAAAAGCAAACACGCAAGTTTGTGTGAGAAAGAATAAGCACGAGCACAGAAAGTTGTCAGAGGTGTACTGCTTAAATACGTCTGTCCGCAGTAAACTTACACAGCAGCTAATGATCCTTCTAAAGACTCCACAAATGCATGTTAAAAAGCTATTTGCAAAGAGGATCTATGTTTCAAGAGATCATATGATCTCCTGTATGACCTTAAGTGATAAAAACCGAAATGGTCAATATTGGCATTTGACTTCCAACACATTTTCGTGACAAAAGCAGCCCTAGGTGTCCTTTAGACACCCATGAATACATCCAACTTGTCCAAGGTCACGCTGAGACCCTGGAAGGCCTGCAATTACCTGGCTCCAGCAAAAAACCAAGGGTACATCCAGCTCCTCCCCTCAACTTCACCTCTACCACTCTAGGAAGAACCAAAAAACAGAAACCAGTGACAATCATCAAAGCACTGTACACAAAATGCATCTGTGAGCGTGAGGGAACAGGTGGAATTCACTGACACACAGATCAGCCTTTATTTTTGAAATTAAGACGACCACAACACTCTTATTTCTATTTATATTCATAGAATCTCAAAATTTACACAAGCAGGTTATTCTAAACCTTGGCTGACTTTGGAAGCCTCTTTTCCACAGTGTTTCAAAGGCCTGAGGTTAGTTCACTAAATCAAGTCTACTCCCGAGCTGCAGTGGTTAGCAGGAACGCCTTCTGGAACTACTGACTCCACTAAAGCTGATTATGACTCAATAATGGAGAATTTTTAAAACTTGAGATTTTTTTGTGACTTATTTTTCTGCCCAGAAGAAACCTTTACTGCTACAAAGCAGCTTCTGCATTTCCTTGAACACCATAAGGCCCATAAAGCTCCTTTCCCCCCAGCAAACCGCAGCAAGGGAACAAGAGCAGTCCTGCTCAGCTCCTACAGCGACCACCATCTGCAACACTGGGAAGCTCTCGGGAAGTTCCCACAGGCCAACAGAGACTGTTTTCAGACCATGTCAACAGCCCAGGGAACTCACCGACACGCTGCTCGTTCCCACACTGCACCCAGATACCAGGGTGTTCTCATTTGCCCAAGGCATCCAAGATGACTTCGCACCATAGAAGCTTCTCTACGTTTTTCTTCCTAAAGCCTGGCTCACTTTTCTGGAAGTCTGTGAGCTTTCTTAAGAAATACATTTAAAAATATACACAGTACCAAAGATAACAGAAAAATTCACCTTCTTCAAAGGTTACTGCTCCTGGGCAGCAACCAACTCAGTTCCTCGCTACATTTGGAAAAAAAAAGACAGGGCCAGCTCAGGTCTCACATGAGGTGTTCCACGGCTGTACGTTGTGTCTCAAACAGCAGCCTCTGCCACAAGACCCATCGCATCAGTACTCTGCTGGCCACTGCTAAGGAACCCATTCGAGAGGCACTTCATAACCGGCCGCGCCTTTCATGAGAAGAGGAAAAAACATTAAGAAATGCTCCAAGTGATTAGTCTGCTTCTAATCTCAACCAAGAGGAAGTATTTTAACACTGCGTGAAATAACTTCTGGCTTTGGTCACGCTTCAGACATTAATATAATTTCTACCTCCAGCACTCTCTGTATCTGCTCTTAGCTACAGACTAAAGCAACGGAATCTCCCGCAGCAGAATGAGGCAATATTGTTGTACTGATGTATTTAGGTCTGACCTCGTAAGCTGCTGAGAACAATGCTGCAAAATCAGTGTAAGCTGTGAAGCGTAGAGTAAGCAATGTAAATGATTATTAAGCCACACGTGAGATTTGGTGGCCTCACTGACATTACAAGACCACCACATCTCATCACCTGCCACCAAGAGTGATCAGGAGATGGCAGAGGGACTGTGGCAAAAGCCTGATTTTGTGGCTTGCTCTCCTGAAATCCTGAACTGCTCATCCTTTGTGTACTGAATGAGATGTCTGCACAAAAATACGAGATCTGAAACATTTAAAGAGAAGAATGAGCACATGAAATAAAGAAAATCCCCTTAGTTTTCCTAATTACACGCTAATGCCCTATGACATGTAAATTAAGACCACACAAGCCATGTATCATACTGAAAGTGCCTTCAAAACACAGGATGTTTTTCCTAAATGAAGCCGTATGAAACTCCCAACTGTATTTTCAAGGTAAAGCTCTAAGATCAGACACCACTAACAGCTCTGAAACAGTATTAAAAGATGACTAAAAACTACTTGCAGTCTATAGCAGACACGACACTAAGCTGAGCAGAGCACCAGAAACTATCCGTAGCAGTGTTTAATCATCCTATGATCAAAGCATTTCTTTTTAAGACCTTTATTCCCTCAACAACATAAACCAGCATTACTGTATTTAGCTCATTCTGTCAAAAAACCAAACAAACCGAGGCGATCCTCAGCAGCAAAACAAATTACACCATTATAAACACGATGCAATAAGGTTTTAGTTCTAAAAGCATACCTTTGAAGAGTCTTGTCTATTAAGTTTCCATCATTTACTGCTCCTGAGCATTCAACAACTAAGCAAGTCGGAGTTTAGAGGGATGCCCAGTCACAAAGGTTTTCCCTCAAACACTGACCTGACCAGGAGCCGACTTGAGAGCTACTTTCAAAATACTACAGAAGAAAATTCACTATGTGCCAGTTACCCGAGCAACTAGGACCTCATTAAATCCATCCAGCACTTCAGGGATTAGCCTGTTTTCTCCCGTAGCCTCTCCCATGAGATAACACATACAGCTATGGTGAGATTTATGACTTGCTGACTAGCTCTTAACATCGGCTGAATTATGATCTGGCCTCTGAATCAGACCGAACTTTGGTATAAGTGACATTTCAAAACAATTATGTAACTATTTTTTATTCAGAATATGAAATAAATCTTTATGCAGAGCATTTCAGTATCAAATAGCACTGATCAGACCAAGAAAAAAACCAAGATAAACTCCTACAGAAGGACATTTATCAAGCTCTCAGCCCAACAGCGAAGTTAAAACCTTTTCATGATTTTCCGCTAGTGCTGTGCATGTTATTTATTTGTGCATTGCTTCCTAGACAAGTATAACTTCACCGACACTACTCAGAGCTTAAACTCCCACAAAGTAATAATAGCTTTTTTGGACAGACAAAAAAAACCAGACCAAACCCCAAAAATCCAACCACCACCTCCCAAACAAAGCCAAACCCACAGCAAGAGTTCGAAGAAAAAAAATATCCCTGTTTAATTCTAGACAAAACAAACAAATGAAAAAACCCCCAACATACAACCACTGTTTTCCTCATATATTCTACTTCAAAACAAAAATAAATGGAAGAAGTTCCATAGGCAATTTCAGCTGTAAGAGGCAGGAAGTGTCTCAAACGTGTCCTAAAGATAACCATGGGGAAGGTTTCTATTATTCATCTCCTATCCACAGACTTATCTATAGGACTAAATCACTTGTTTATCTGCTTATGGAGAATATTTAATGTACTTTAGAACTTCCTTGGAAGCGCACTCAAAGCAAACAAGCTACTGATGCATTTCAAATGTTCAAACCACATTAAAAAGTCAGGTTTGAAGTAAATGACCCCAGTGTTTACGAAGCACATTTGACCTGGTTGGAGGTTTCTGGAACTCCAAGATATGCAGAACAGCAATGGAAATAACACACAGCAGAATGTCGTGCTTTTCAGTGAGTGTTTCAGCTGCATCAGCTTTCTTTAGGAGCCTTAATAAAGATGTAGAGCCCAGAAAAGGCAGCTTTCTGTGTGGTGTACTCTTTAGCTGGCAGCAGAAGAACCGAGGTATTTTTCTGAAGTAGCCTGGTAAGGACTAGATACTTCAACTATAAAAAAATCCTGTGATAGAAACCTAACAAACCCGTTTCGCTTGAAGTCATGGCATTGTGCTGGTGTCAGAGAGCCCGTTCACAGCATTTTAATAAAGCTCACCCAGCTCTGCCTGTGCAGAGACGCTGTCATACCCACATTATGCTAAGCTTCCACTTGTGCCACCCCAGAGGGCTTGGCACCAAAACCCACCGAGATGCTCGAGCCAGCCCCGCAGCACCAGGATGCAGGTGGCAGCCAGGAACCCCAGCCAAGCTTGAGGAACCAAAGAGCCAAGGTCAGCAGCCTCTCGGAGCTCTCGTGAGACCCACACCAACTTCACACCACACACCATGGCACGGGTTTCAGAGCAGAGAATGACCTCTCCATTATTAGCCTGACATACAACGCTTACAACTTATCTGCACCAACAATTGTCTCTATTTGAAACGAGCTGAGAGATGTGTACTGAGCAAAGATTTTGTTGTCAGAAATTTTGTGATGCTAAACCACTGCTGAACTCACACGATGTAACAGAACAAGATAGTTACATTTACCTTTGGCATCTGATACCACTATAAGTCCTCTGAAGAGAAGCATGCAGCCAAAAGCATGGATTCA
The DNA here is from genome assembly GCA_013400335.1 of Eurystomus gularis. Classification (NCBI taxonomy): domain Eukaryota; kingdom Metazoa; phylum Chordata; class Aves; order Coraciiformes; family Coraciidae; genus Eurystomus; species Eurystomus gularis. Next base: position 41,019 of record VZZY01022097.1, on the reverse strand, counting down.
ATGTAATTTTACACCAAAATGTACCTTTATACAGCAGCGTTTGTTAAAAAAGTCAAACTCTCAAGTTCAGCTTGTACATCTTTAGCTTCGTTCCAATTTATATTACTGGCTCCACGCTTTAAAAACCCACAAGAATTACTCTTATCACCTACACGGAGTCTGCATATCTTTCTCGGGCAAGCTCTGGACAATTACTCCCTCAAATCCAGTCTCTGACAAAAGTGACACGGGACAGGAGGTCACCGCCTGCATCTGTCCACCCTCATTATCACCCTGCTGGAAGAACTCCCAAAGCAGTACCTGTAATCAGGCCATGCTGCTAAATTCCAGGAGATCAACAACTGCCTCCCAAGCAGCTGAACCATCTTTCCAGTAGGAAGGGGACTGCTAAAGGAATCCCAGGCAAAAAACAAGCTTGAGGAGAACTGGTCCTAGCTGTGATTTAGAGATCACAGCTACACTTATTTTTCACATCAACAATACTGTACTCAAAATGACATCACTCAAAGCCACCAGTCTCATTCGTGCACAAAGTCAAGTTGGGCTAAAAAGTTATTCTCAGTTTTTAAAAGTTCAGATTCATATTCCCCACATACTGGAGCACTTGGTCTTGTGCAATTTGAGTTAAAACTAGAGTCATGACTGTTTCTTTCTAAACACCATCTTATCTTATGCCAGGGCTGCACAGAAACACGCTACCAGGAGATGAAGTTACAACAGCCCTGCTGAGCTGCAACTACTACATCCATTCACCAAAGAATTCTTTCAATTTAGACCAGTACATACTCCACATTCCCTTAGCAACAGTGGCATGTACTATTGTAAAAAGAGCAGACCCAAGGTGAAATATTATCAAGAACCAAAAAACCCCACAGAAAACCCACACAAACATGGCATCATTTGGGGTTTTTTAAACGCTACTTCGCATTTACAGCTGGAAGTGGCAAATATCTGACATGCTTTGAGTATGCAAATGATGAGATCAACACAACAGAGGACAACGCAATTTCTTTTAAAGACAGGCAGTCATAATGTTGAAACAGACTGCAACCAATTTTCATACGCTATTCATAATTACTTTATTACTCCGGGAAAGGGTAATCAGTTTTCAAACTATCTAACAACCTTGGGCTGCTCTTTACTCTTTTACACCAGCCTAACCACAGGCACAGGCTAGGTCTCCAGCTTTAAGCCAATTACAATGGTCTAATATTAGACACACAGGGTAGATGTGTTCCTCCTCACACAAACCAGCGCACACAATTACCTAAGAGCATTCACTTAAGCAGGAAGTGCTACAGAGAAAAAAGAAAAATCCATTCCCGGCTCTGATCTCCAAGGAACAGCTTTATTATCAGGAAAGGGAAATCTGATTTTTGGCTGCTTTGTTAGATTTCAATAGGAAATGGAGCAAATACAGTATGTTTTGACTGCTTGGAAGAGTAACAGATCCCTGTAGAATTTACTATGTCAAACTTTAAAAATTTAAGTCTCCAACCTTAAGCGCCTGAATTGTATTGACTCTTACATTATGGCTCAGTCATTATGTCTTGCAGTTTAACTACCTGCTGAGGCCACTTTTAGTCATCAGTCCCTGACTACATCCAGGAAGTTTCACAATGTGAAAAAATACCAATAACTGCCTACCCAGGTCCAACTCACGCTTGGGTTAAAAATACCGACTAAAGCAACAGAAGGGGCAGAGGGGGTGGTGCTGGCAAGGACAGGAGGGCTGTGAACTTCCCACAGGCAAGAAGAGCAAGTAATGGATCGGTCCTGGTTTAGGTAGGCACGTTGATTTTGTACACTGATTAGACTAACAGGGTGAAGCCTCCCCAGAGAAGAACCTAAAGCCACATCATTAAGTTCTAGAACTTTCCACCGCCATCATTTTGCTGGCTAGATGAACAAGACTAGAGATCACAACACTACGGATTAAAATACCCAACGTAACGGCAAAAACTCTGCACTTTCTCCAGTTCCCAACAGCAACCACCAAAACAGAGGCCCTGATCTTCCAAAACAAGATTAACACACAAAACCTGACAATAATGTCCAAACCACTAAATGGTTTTTATTTCAAGCATCTAAAGAGAATAAAAGCTTATCAGACTCCAGATGCTGCTGAAGCACTTACTGTCTGTTCACTAAAATTCCACTTTATTTCAAAGCCAAGTCATTTTGATCTCTACAAACAAGCAAATTCGCAAAGAAAACACTGCCGAAACCAAAGTAGGTTTTATTGCTATTTTCGAGAAAATTCAAATCAACACTTAAGACAAAATTTATTACATGTACAGAATCGGTGTCGCAGAAGCAGTGATGTTTCTATACCACCATTGGTTGGTTTTAGTAAGAGGTTTCTGTAAACGCTGTTTCACGTGGCTTCTCACAGTCAGTTCATTTAAAATAAAATCAAGAGACTGAAAAATCTGCAAGCACCTAACTTTCAGGAACCAGTACTAACGCATTCCAGATTTGTTATTTCACCCTGCGTTGTCATCTCATATGAAAATGAAAGCAATATCCATTTTCAGAGAAGCCTCATCAAACCAAGTTTGCTTCCAAAATTTGCTGTTACTTCTCACGAGCAGTGCACAGCCACCTTGTTAATGCTAAATTTGCAGCCACCATTTCCTCTGTGCTTTTGCTAACATTACAAAAAGTCTGAATTCTAAACCCACCATTATATAAAAAAACCTTGTGTAGTTCTAAGAAAATCTATGTATCACAATCAGATACTGTTTATTCCAGTAGTAGAATGTTTATCTAATCATCAAGACCTTTTCTTGGCAGAACTTGACAAAAACATTTCCTAAAGAAGGCCAGCTTGTTTTAATCATTTACATTTTTCAACACTATTTGTTCTTACTTTGTATCCAAAGGTCAGAACTCAAACCACCACCCCAGGCAAACTCTGGAATAAATATTATTTTTGTCCACTCTTCTGGAAAGAATTTCAGTTCTATTAAGAAAGTTGAAGTACAAAAAAAAACAAAAAACCACAGATTTCCCTCTGATACCTTTAAAGATCGTTCACAATTTTTTTCTTCATCAACAGAAAGCTTCTGGGAAGTCTTCCACGGGTCCTGTCCTTTATTACTTAATTGAAAGTGTTACATCATTATAGACTCTTACTAAAGAAAGCAAAAGGCATTTGTTCTGTGAGAAACACACACACCAACATGAGAAGCAGCAGAACAAAGAGCAAGGCTACGCAAGGCCCAGCTGAAATGACAGTCTGAACCATGCCAACTGTCATGCCAGTTTCCCTGACACAGCCCTTCTCCCTAAAATGCCCCTTCTGAAGTGCAATGGTCTGCACACAGAGATTAAAAACTTGGTTTAAAGATCCGTGCAATTGGCTATCAATATTAGAGACTCACATCACAGTATCAGGTAGCTTTCTATTCTAGGACTACAGTGATTAAGACACCATTCCTCCTACTTACCCTTAAACTGTAGCTACTCTGAGTTCTTTTCTGTGTCATTTACTGATCTGAGTCAGACACTTCAAACACACAAGGCTCAAAAAGAAAGATAAAGCCAGAAGTAAACATGTTGCTCAGAAACGAGTAAAGCTCGACTGCAGGCCTGTTGGCTGCCCCAGTCCCATCTGCAAGCCACCACTTCAGTACAGCAGCCAAAGCTTCTCTGAAAAGATGAAGCGTTGAGCACTTGCATCAGACGCCACAGCCCGTAGGGAATTCCTGCTTCCTAACGCCTAGAAAACACTGCTAGTTCTGCCCAGTTTTCTGAATCTCTTAGCTATAGAGCCAAGTAAGCCAAGCCCTCAGCTACCACACTCCTAGGAAAGAGCTCTCAGACACACTCGCGACTTAGCTCCCGAATTGCTTTTGTTCCCATGCTGGTGTGTTCGGCTAAAGTAGAATTAGAATAACTGAACAAGTCTGGTTGAGAACGGCAGCAGTTCAAAACCAAGTCTGACTCGTGATTTAGACACCCCTGCTTTGGGGACTAGGGTAAGAACAGCCACCCGGGGGGACAAGGCCAACAGCCGAGGACAGGGACAACTCCGGACAACAGCCTTTCATCCATTCACCTGTCAGAGCCGAGGCTGGTGCTGCAAAGAAATACCCTTCATTTGAGAGTCACTTGGCCAAAACAGCATCTCAGGATCATCTCAACACATGGAATCTATTTCTACACTCTGCCTTCGTAATGGGTTGGTTTTGGTGGGTTTTTTTACCAGTAACTGGATCTCAGGTGAAATACGTGATCCGTATATATCAACAAGTTACAGAAATACTGGCTTTCAGTGTTTTAAAACTGGTTTTGCTGCAAATTCAGTTTACGCAGTATCAGCACAATCTCTCTGTATCATTTCAAAGTCCCAGAACAAGGAAAGATGAACACAAGCACTGACCTAATGTTCAGAGCAGCTCATTAAAGCATACAACGCATCTCTGCAAGAGACCATCTTCCTAAAAGTCACCAGTACCCCAATACAGAGATGAGGCAGAAAATTGAAGGGTGGCTTTTTCTGCCTAGAAACCTCAATCATATAAAATGCTACCAAGCAGTTAATTTAGGTCCTCATTAGGAGGCTTCTGGACCATGAACTGGATATCAAGCTGTACTTGCACACTTGATGCTGAAGTAACTCCACTGAGTTTGTGGAGACCTGAGTATTTTAAAACAGACAAGTGAAAAATTTCAGCACTACAAAGATCATCCCAGGTGCCAAAAAGGAACGGCATTGTTTCAACGTTTTAAAGGTGGTTTGTTGTTTTCCACATCGAGAGTACAGTCATCCTTTAAGTGCTTTGCCTACACATAGGTCAATCACTACAGCAGGAACTCATTCTAGTGCTCTAGGGAAAAAAAAAGAAAATAAAAAAGCCACTGACCCTGTAGTATCAGGAAGTTAGGGCTTCGTTCTGGCTACCACAGGTAGCATAACCCTCCTCAAGCCAAAAAACCAAGAATGTTCAGGATTAGTTCAAGAATAAATTGCTTATTTGCTTTCCCACACACAAAAATCAAACAAAAGCTCTCTGGCAGATGAACTATTCACCACACACATCAGGAAACAAAAGCCCCGTCTTGTCACCTTTACATGAATAGAAGTAAACAAAAGAGGCAGTGAGACACACTCCAAGAGATTTGCTACAACCTGTAGTAAAACTGCAAAGCCGGTCGATGCATTCTGACAGAACAGCTGCATACATCATTATGTTAATTAAAATTAAAGTCTCATCTACTTAGCATACAAGCAATTCACTGAACCTTAGTGACAAAAGGAAGGAACCATTTCCTCAAAAGAGGCACAATGACACACCACTTCAACAAGTTCTCTGCTTACACTGAAGGCCACAGCATAAAGGAGACAGAAAAGTACTTCAGAACCAGCGCTGGCTATTTTAAGTAAAACAAAGCTCTGATCAACTCTAAAACACACACAAAGGAAGTGGTGGGCTGGATTACGTCAGCCCTTGCCTCAATTCATAAATCCTAACCGCAAAACAAGACAAATTCTTAACTGCCGTTCTCTGGAAACACGTTTCAAGTGAATACAGGCAGTTTATGTCTTAAAATACGCTACCGAACACCACTCGCTGATGCATCACTTGGAGGCAGGCACGGGAGGGGGGATTGTGTAATCCTGGTCCATTCTATCCTGCAGCCAGATCAAATAACATTTCAAGAACTGCTTGCCAAGCACCCAGCCTGCCAGAGTACAATAAGCACTCAAGTGCTCTGGACTCAAAACTACCTTTCACTGGTCCCAGAGATCTTTATAAAATAGTTTAAATGCTACTAAATTGCAGGGTTTGAAAAAAAAAACAACACAACCACCAAATAAAAGCTTTTAAATGCTGCTCCTACACCACGCTCAACTTGCTGCTGAGCATCTGAAACGTCTGTCTGGTGATGGTCACCAGGCTCAAGGATTCCAAAAGGCGAGTGCCCGTAAGAACAAAAACTGACACAAATGCAGAGTTGCTTGCACGTCTGGAACTAATTGCCTGCAGATTAACGGCTTGACATTGGAATAGTGCTCGTCCGCAGGGTTTTAAACCCAGTTTACTCTAAACCGAGTTCCCAGAAGGAACATATTGGTGGAGCATCTGAAACTACAACTCACTCGATTTCTAGTCTCCACTCTGCTCTACTTCATGCCTAACATTAAGTTAGGGGAGGAAAAAAAAACCCAAGGCGCTTGTCAACTGCCATTTTCCTCCAGAATCAATTAAAGCAGCCCCATATGGCTGTGAGGAGCCAGCCAGTCACACAATGCCCCATGCAGCGCCGAGCCACATGTACCCAGAGCAGCTTCAAACCAACTGCAAAACAAAGCAGAGCTGGTTTCTTCCTCAGGAAACAAAGTGACCGAGCAGGTCTCCTGTCACTATCTTAAAACACCATTAAACATCCCTAAAAAACAAAAAGTTACACCACACACCGTACCAATTAGTACTTCAAAGGCATTCCATTTTATCGAGCGCAGTGAAAAAGTACTTTCTTTCAGGATAAGGAAAAGGCAATCCTTATCTCCTTATCTCATTTGCTTTCAAAAACAACCCAGAATTAAACACAGCACTCCCTGTTTATATTTAGAAGGCAGAGGTAGAGCGTTTGTTATGGAAAGGAAACGCGGCCGTCCCACCGCGTTCCCAACACCCAGGCCGGGCGCAAGTGCCGCCTCAGCGAGCAAGCCGGGCCAACTTTTTGTTCTGGAAAAACTGGAGTAATCAAAGGAGGACAAGAGGAAAAGTGAAGCTCCTCCTCCGCCCAGGTGCCTCACGGGCCAAGGAGCCACCGGCCAACTTTAAGAGCCACCCTCACCGTCCTCCTGGGAAACAACTTGTGGGCACCAGGCTCCGAGGCTGCCCCATCTCCGCGCGGCCAGAGGCGGCCCCCGGGCCCCTCTCCGCCGCCCCGGGCCCCTCTCCGCCGCCCCACGGGCTGCACTCACCCGCCGGCC
>VZZY01022097.1:0-33774 GCA_013400335.1 Eurystomus gularis | reverse complement strand
GGCCCGGAGCCGCCGCTCCCCCGGTCCGCGGGCAGGCACACCGAGACACCCGCTCCTTCCCCGGCGGCGGCCCGCCTCCGCCTCCTCCCCGCTCAGCCGAGCCGGAACCGGGAGCCCCGTGATTGATGGCAGCTCTTTAATAGCGTGGTCAGCTCGAAAACGCATCTGCAAGCAAGACAGGAAGGAGGCGAAGCATCCCGGGAGCGAGGAGCGGCTCCCAGCGAGCTGCAGCCGCCAAGATGAACGCCGCCAGCGCTCCGCGCCTCCACGGGCGCCGATCAAAACACGGGGGTGGGGAAAATGCAGATGAGGCCGAGGGGTGGAGGAACAGCCCCACACGCAGCCGTGCCCGAGGTGCCTGCCCGGGGGCACCTCGCCCCGCACCGCCTGAGCGGCGGGTGCCACCAGAAAGCCATTTTGGTGTAAATCCTTTCCACCACCTCTGCCCTCCCCCCCGTTAGACACAGAAATTCTGCTGCTCAGCAAGACACGCTCCTTTTAATTCGATTTAATTGGCAATTTTTAAAGATGATGAATACTTAGCTCTTACGAGGTGTCTTCATGCGAAGGTGTAACTTGTCCGAACCGCTCAGCATCTTGCGCTGGTCTTTTAACAGCACAACCGTGACCTTTCAGCTGCTAGGATCGACTTAACTCTAGAGCAAAGCTTTGCTATTTCCCTTGCAGAATAACACGCCAAACAAGCCAGCTATGTAATCCATTACCCGCGGGCAACGTACACATTTTCCATGCCAAGCAAATCCAGTTCCTAGCCACGCAGTGGTATTTTACCTAGGAAATAAAGAAGCGAGTACACCTCAGAGCTGGTTTTACAAAGCCAAGTTGAAAAATGAAAATTAATAATAATCACCATGGTTCACAGACCCAGTTAATTAGAGCGACACCCTCAAGTACTGTCTGCCAACTTATCCCTTCCAGATGCCGTTAATTATTTGTGTATTTTCTCTCTATTTATCCATAGATGTTTCTACCCCAGCACAAGAGTCCTTCAGGAGACAAAGATCCAACTTCGCAGTTTATTCCGTACGGCCTGAAACCGCTAACGCGGCTGAAGACGCCGATGAATTGGAACGCCCTTGCCACACCGCGGGACTGCTGTGAGCCATACAAATCGGAGACGGGGTACGACACAAGCTTCGCTCCCGAAACATCGACTGCGCGACACTTCTGAACCGGAGCTTCTCTTCTAAAGAACTGGTTCAAAATAAGCTTTGTAACCAAGTAGCCGTGTGATCGCCCCAACCCTGCCAGAGCCGAAATCCAATCCTGCGGCCAGGACAAAGCAGCCCCATTGCACTTCTCCTCCCTTCAATTTTCTCATCAATTGTGGCCCCACTACCTGGCAGCTCGTAGAAAGGAACTTACTGCTTCAGTGTGTATTCAAATCAGTGTTTACTTCTAACGACTTCCCAAAGAGCTTTCCAGCAGTGAGTTAAGTCAGGCCAAGCTCCCTTTATTTGAAAAAGATCCTGTTTGACGGTATTTGTTCAAAACCACCTTATCCCTTCAGAACAGATGATCCAGCCAGCTCGGATCACAAATCCTAAGAGTCAGTATATATTGGAAAAAGGCACTCAAGTTAAAGAAAAAGTGTATCTGTGGAGTTTTTCTGTATCCCATTAGGATGAAAGTTGTTCTAACGGCACGGAGTGCAGCATCCAGCAGTTCGAACACCGCAACACAACTGGAGAGTATTCTTGAATCTCAGACACGGTCTCGCAAATCCAAGGCAAACCGACTTCAGGATTCAGCAATGTGGCAGTGAAATCATCTGAAGGCCCATCTGGTTTTTATAGAGCATATTGGAGATTCCTGAATGAACAGAACAGCCACAGTCTTCAATCACTGACATCAGAAACAACTGAACTTTCACTAATTGGCTTTCCTAGGAGATATGGAGATCTGCCCCCATTTCACAGACTGAAATGAAAAGCCATGCACAGAGAACAGCCTCAAGCTCCATTTTGCAATAGGGACTTTTTACCACGTCTTTTGGAAATGAATTACAAAAGATGACTTTTTGTGGTCACAAAACACACCTTTGCTAGTCACAGCATTATAAACTTACAACAGCGTTCCTTTTAATGCCAACGCTAAAAGCATGCATGTCTGAAAAGAAAAAAGCAAGTTATACACCCACAAACCCCAAGATGACTCAAGCAAAAACTCCCTCCACAAGGGTGAGGCAAGTAGACCCCAGAAAATGAGATCTGGAGCGGGCCTGAGCAGCGATCCACCGAATGATGGCTTTGGAACCGCTGCTGACAGACCTCGCACAGCACCAGGCTGTGTTTGGTCCAGCGTGCGTAAGTTATCTGGTGTTATACAAAGAAATAAAGCTCATTCCGCTGCACGCAAAATCCAGCCCAGTTTTCCTGGCAGGCTCCATTTATCAAAACAACCCTGTCATGTTGAGTACCATTAACAGATAATGAACTGAGACAAGGGATGCAGTTACAAGCAAAGCACTCCGCATGCTACAGGCCTAAGCACGCAGCCAAGGGAGCTGATATTTATTATAAACATTATAATTAAATAGAACACCTAGTTGAAGAAACGTTAAGGTTGTGACAGCAAACAACAGAAGCTGGAAATGGGAAAAAAAAAAAAAAGGCATTGACTTGCTGTTGGTAATTGCTGACGTTGCTTAAGGGCACGGACGGTGCACCCGGGAACACCTTCGCTCCCTGCACCCGTTTAACTCGCAGTGTTCGGCGCTTTCGGTGAATACCGTGACGCTTTGTACACTGTACCTACGCACTGCAGCTCAAAGATTGAGCACTGAGAAGTGACAGACAGTGTATCTTCAAAGAGCTGTAAAATGTGCTGCTTTCTAGACATACTACTCATAACAAACACGAATAATTCATGACTTCTCACAAGAATCCTACCACATTCGAAGAATATTAAATACAGACATACAAGTTTGAGGAATATTAAATACAGAGATACTCCCCTCAAGCCACAGGATCTATCGATCAGCAGCGTTCTCCACTTCTTCTGACAGAATTAGCCATCGAGCACGCATAAACATTTCACCCACTAGAAAAACTGCTCCAAAGGAGCAATTTCAGGTCTACCAGATATGTATACACTTGAAACACAAACTAACCATAAACAACCTTAATGAGATGATACAGATTAAATGGGCAAATTAAACTTTATTTAAGAGACGTCCAAGACAAAGAGGTCCCACAAACACTTAAAAGCAGCTCACTGAAGTCGCTCAGTTCACTCATACAGCTAATTTTTTCAGAAAGCAGGTTCAAGTACACCCGTCCGGTTTGCACAAACTGTACAAAAAGAAGCTTTAAACTTACTTGTAAGAGCACACGAAGACGTGATCACAGCAAGCGTTTTCTAAAAGCTAATACAGCACTGCTTCCCAGCTTAGGCAAGCAACAAGTGTTACACATTAAACCCCTGCTAAGCTGAACCTATTTTTAAAATGGGACTTAACACTCTCTTCAGAGCTTCACGTAAATCAAGCTCTCCCTTTGGATTTGACATTGGGTAGGGGGGAAGAGGAAGGGAGTAGGTTCATGGAGAATAAGCTAACAGCTTAATATTGTTGTCACAGCACTGTTTCTCTTGTGTGTCGCTTAATTCCAGTCCTCATCAAAAGTTTCCCCTTCACTGTCAGCACATATATTCCCAGCTAAAACAACAGCGATACCTCCAGGAAAACAAAAAGCCTGAAGCAGAGGCGGTTTAAGCTGAAAATTAGCTAGAGAATTCCTGAGGCCAGTGGTCAACTGAAGATTCCTCAGCAGAGGAGAGGAAATGCAAGCTGGGCTACTACCATGAAAGGTCACCTCTGAACTGCTCCCAACGGCAGCGCTGAGTATTTGCTACCCATTTGTTTGTTTCCAATTCAACATCAAAGCATCGAGGCTCTACCTATTCTAAACACAAAACCTTTGGTCAGGTTAGAGGTGATGTTTTCTTCCTCTGCAAATAATGCTCTGTTGTATCAGTGTAAACACAGCTGAGAATAACTGATACTGGGCTCTCGACAAGACAGTTACTCCCGTCTGCACAAACTTCTCCAAACCTGCTTGAAGCAGGACAAGTCTTGTCTGCACTTGTAGGTCTGTGAGCACACAAATACTCAACAGGAAACATGCACCGAGTTTTAAGCAGCTTCTTGCCACAGCACTAACTCAGCTACAGCTCGCTCCACAATTACACCCGGGTGCTTCTCCACACTACTAAAAGGGAACCTCGACGAGGAAATTCAGTGCAATGCTATTATTGCTTCAACATCATCAAAAGGCCATTTCATTTGGCAATCCAAGCCTGCCTAAGGGCACTGAACTGCACAGTTTAACAGAGTCTTGTCCACTTCTGCTCCACCACATTTACACATACAACAGGCAGCAATTCTTAAAAGAAGAATGATTTTCATTTAGTGTAAAACCACTGAAATTTCTATCAACCATTTCCTTACTCCTCTGAAATCCCCAGATGGAACCTGTGCTCTTTACAGACCATGACCCTTCAGAGATTTGGCTTTTTTTTTTTGTTGAGTTGGATTTTGGTTGATTGGTTTTGGTAGGAATTTTGGTTTGTTTTTGTTTGGTGTAAGGGTTGGTTCCCCCCCCGGAAGCCTCTAGGTACACAGCATCTAACCTAGAACCTGCTAAATTGAACTACTAACATTATCATGCATTTTATCATTCAATAACTAAGAGCCCTGTTCTATTCTTACATGGTAGTTCCAGTTCATGCTTCAGAAGATCTCCAGTCAAGCTGTAAGTCCTTGCAGGTCATCATTAAAATTAATTAAAATCAATACTCCGGGAAAGGAGGACCTTAACAAGCACAGAAAAGCCTGAGGAACTTCAGCCTCATCTTTAACCACTCTTAGGCCTGAGCATTCCAGGCACTTGCTGTAACTGTAACCAGCAACTGCCACCAACAGCTCCTCTGCCACCCCTGAAAGACAACACCATTGGACCAAACTCAACCTGACAAGAAAGGCACAAATCTCAAGAGTAACGCACAAATGTGAACAAAAAAATCCCCTAAAGGGGAAAAAAAAACCAAACCACGACCTGTGCACCGGTCATACTTACTGCTTGTTATTAGGTAAAACCACAAGTTGCCTCAGATTCCTTCTCAGAACCTGTGACACAGCCCAGAAGTACCGTTGGTACCATCACCCGGCTGCAGAACGGGGATGGAGACCTCAAGGACAAAATCCTGCTTAGCTCCATTCCCGTGTCTTTGCAAGCAATCTGGTATGTTATTTTTTTACCCTGGATGCACACAGCATTTCTGTCACAGTAGGAAGGAAAAACCAAAGCTGCTCCCCCCAGGAGCTGTGAAGACTAAGGCAATTCTCACACTGACATGCGAAACCTCAGGATTTTACAGGAAGGCCTAACTTAGTAAGGGGAGGAAAAAAAAGCAACACAGAAGAAAACAAACACAAACTCAAAACCACCACCAGCAAAACAATCCTGCACACACACAGCTATGGCCCAGCCCTCGAGAAGGAGAGATGGCATTTTCTATTTACAGTTAAAACTTAATTCAAGAATAACGCTCTAAAATAGCTGCACCTCACAAACCAAAATTGAGCCATTAGGCTTTCTTTGGGAAGAGAGAAGAGGGGAGAAAATAAGGAAAAAAAGGAACTAGTTGAGGAATGCAGCAAGCTGGCAAGATTTTAAAATAAAAGCTTTTACGTGCATAGGTAAGTATGTAAGTACGAAGTGTAATAAAGTCAGTTGGGATATTGTGACCAAGCTACGAGGGAACAAGTAGTGAGACAAGTAACTTGAACCCCAGGCACAGCTTTCATAGCCGGAAATGAAAACAAACCAGGCAAGACAAGTTTAAGCAAAAAAAAGTTCGTGTCTGCTAATCATAAAAATCACTTTTTTCCACTACTTCTCCTCTGGTTTGTTTCCACTTCTCTGTAGGGACCAATATTTAAAAATCAAAAGTGTTTTTGTAGAAAATCCCTGCCCTGGGAAACGCTGAATTACAGAATGGTACATTGTAAGCCAAGAACATTAAAACAAAATCCAGTTGTGTCTGCCAGATTCTGCGGTACTTGCGGCAAGACATCAACCTGTTCAGCAGCCTGACTTGAACAAAAAAATAATGCATGCAATTTATTTTAGAAGGTATTATCTGAAACTAGAAAAAAATCAAAATACTTGTCAAGAGAAGTCGGATTTAAAAGGAAAAATTTACATACCTGAAAGCTTAATAAATGGATTTTTAAACACTCAGGCCATTTGTTCTCAGCTGTACATAAAAAAGCAAACAAGAAGTTCTCAATAGTTAAGAGGGGGAGAGGAGAAGGGTAAAGCTAAAGAAAAGGAAGGAAGGAAGAAGAAAGCAAACATCTTTTTCAGCTCTATCAAAGTGATTGTAAAACAATGGAATTTTGCCTGTTCTTCCCTCCAGTTTCAGCTCGAACTAACTTTAGGAACGGAAAACTTGATACCTCTATCACCAGCCTTGTGGTATGTTTAAACTATTAGAACACAAAGCGTGCTCACACTCACAAGCTAAAGGAAATGACTGCCAAATGCTTCCTTCCCAATATTCCTTCCAGACTAAGGGAGATTCTTCACCGAGAGGTTTGCTCAATGCAAAGTAGAGCAGAAATGGAACTAACAGATAGGTAAAATTTGCAGTGGATTTATAGTCTTTCATTGAAATCACAGTGGAGATAGGAAACCGTTTTTCAGTGTGGTAATCACTTTCACTTTCCACGGCTTCAGAAAATTCAATAGACTTTAAGTGACAATAACCACAGGATGTGACCATACCTATAATAATCTTTCCCTCCAGACAGGGAGATAAGCTCTCAAAACAGGAAGTTTCTACTATAATCTTGAAAAAATGTTAACAGTCTGACACCACATGACTCCAGTTCAGTTACACGGGGAAGAAACTCTTTATTTCCCCAAACCATGGGCGAAGATACCGAGCATATGAAACTAATTCAGGCATTGCCCCACCACAGCCCTCCACAATCCCCCAAAACATAGAATATTGCGAAGATTTAGTTTATACCTCTTCTCCTTTTCCCTACACAAATTCATGAGAATAAGCAAACAAGTTTCCATCTCCTAGAAAGAAACTGGTTTTTATGTAAAAAACGTATGCTTTCTCACATGGACATGCATCTATTTCCTAAGAACCTTAAACAAACAAACAAAAAATACCAGTGTAAGAATTGCAGCCAAGTGTTAGGCATTTATCTGCCTCGACCGTGCTAAAGCCTACTACCCTTAATAAACTATACCTTTGATCCTTCGGAAAAAGGTCTCTTATCTCTTTATCAAGTCTTCCAAAGTGTACAATTCAAAACTGTACAGCTGGAATGCAACACGACCTTCCTTAAATCCCACCAATCATGCGTGCAGTTTGCTGGACTCGGCGTATTTCCATTTGTTTTTCAGGCAGGGGTTTACTGATGGAGGAACGTATTTTACGCAGCAGTCTTCAACCACCTATGCAGAAGCTTTGAGTGAATTAAAAGGAAGCGGCAGATTTTTGAAAGCTAATATCAAGCAATTAATGGTCCAAAAGGCCTTTCAAAATTGGTTTCGCAGTGTTTCTGACACTGTAGATGAAGGGGTGGCAATAGTTAAGCATGGTTTACGCTAGCTTATCAAACACTCTCAAAAACAAAAGATCCTGCTGTATATTTTAACATAAATCAGTTCTGCGCTACTTGTCAAAACAACGCACGTTTTCCCATCAGCATTTCACATAAAACAACATAAAAACACACTAAGGGCTTAAAAATCCCATTCACGTGACTCTTTTGACACACGCACACAAGGACAATTCCATAAAACAAACATCCCTTGAAGAAAACATTGACGTGTTCTCCATTAAATCGACACCAGAAGCACACACTCCTGGACAAAAGGAATGCATGAGCTGCAGACCATGTGAGGCAGGTTGCCAATGTAACAATAAACAAACAAACAGCTTTAGAGGCGCACAGAAACAGAAGAAACCTCTTTCAACAAGAAGGGCTCAGGAGGAAGCAGTGACCATGCTCTCATCCGGCGCCATGGTCAAGCTGCAGTATTGCCATCTAGTGTCAGACTCCCAGAAGTCCTGTATGAAACCCACCAAAACACCGCAAATTCAGCTAAGCCACAAAGGCCACGTTGAGACTTGACTTTGCAGTCGCAAATTTTAAGCCTTTGGTTTTCCCCTCAAGTGCTGCCAACAGCCCGACTGAAAGCACTACTGATAATTTAAAAAAAAAAGTAGAAAGTTAAGCAACATCACAGGAAGTTCTTTAGGATGTTTGGTTCTCACTCCGGACAACGATTGGATTCATTAATCGATACATGAACTAAAGAACTACAAAGGCTGTGCAAAGTGCAGAAGAAGCCAGAGATGCACAGGCAGGTCTTCCAACACGTGACACAGAACCTTCAAGGCGTTCTTTTGTGTCGTCTATGAGCTATTATCTCATTCTCTTCTGAACACAATGTCTAAGCTTTGACAAGATGACTGACACCAGCTGCTGAATTTTCATGCTAGTGTTTTATCAGAAAAAAAAAGTATACCCATACACCTCACAAGTTCATTAATAATCTGTTTCTAAGACTTGTATTAAAGCTTGGCAGGCAACTTCCTCATGAAAGAAAACCTGCTGCTTTGCTTTTTAGGATCTGCACACGTCAAAGGCAGCATATCAAGAGGTGAAAATACAATTTAAAGGTTACATTTCATTTCAATTTCCCTAAAAGGGTCATCATCAAGCAGTCACAGAACACACTCGAGGTTATCCACTGCGTTCCTGTTTAAAATAACCTCCAGCCATCATGTTTCAGAATTAAAATGTTCAAATCCTGTGCCTACAATGGCACATGCACACGTCACCTCACACACAGCAAGAACGGGGGCCCTCCCCTAACCAACAGCGGAAGAGGTCACACCGCACACCCCTCACCTCCCTGAGGATGCCAGCCTGGAGCACAAGCCATGGCTGTAAAACATTACGCAGGGAATTGCCAGGAGTGAACAAGCAGGGGAAAAAAAAAAATAATCAAATCACCTACATAAAAAGTCCAGGGAAAAGGTGGAACTGGAACGCTAACTAGAACCAAAGGCTGGATTTTCAGGCTCGTTTGTAAAGCACAGTTGTTAACAGTGGTTAACTATTACCAGTGAGGGCAATAAAGCAACACGAAGCACGCTCTGCAGCCTCCCTCGACAGGCGATCGCTCAGCCCCTCACCAGACACGCGTTCCACTCCCCAACACCACCTACTTTTTCCCCAGGGAGTGGGCAACAACATACACTGTTGTCATTCCCCTTGCTGCTCCTTTCTCCGTGAAATCTATCCTTTGGGATACCAATAACCAGATATGCAATATAGCTTAAACAAGCGGACCTCACAGGACAAATGAGGTCAGGAATAAGCATGACAATCCTGTTGGGTTCGGTTCTTGGAATCAGTAGGCAGGGTGCCTCTCATGGCTTCCACTACAAAGAAAGCCATCATTAGACCTCCTTTTTGTCAGTGCATCCAAAGGCTGAAGATATACTCAGCCTATGGTGTTTAGAAGGAAAGAATCCGAAATCAAACAGCTCCCAAGAATATCACTATATCCATTTCAGGTTACAACTCCTGCTACCTCCCCTCCACCAGCCCAACTTAAGGTAGGAAGCGCCACGCTTTGCTCATTAGTTTCAGAGCTTGGGTAAAGGTGTTTGGGTTGTTTGTGGGTTTGGAGGACTTAAAAATAACCTTTAAGACGGCTCTGTGTTGATTAAACCATTTTCATCCTTCAGTGAATTTGATTCCTATTAGTTCAGACTGCAGAGAAGACATTGATTTTTGCTGTAGTCAGGATCAAGAGAAGTAACAGCTTTTCCAATTAAACAACTGCTCACCACGTTAAGTAGAAAAATATGTCCATAGCAATAATGTGCAAGTGTCCAAAGCGCTCACCAACGCTAACAAAAGCTAACAGGCAGGCTTGTAATAACTTTAACCTTTACCTTGAGAAAGGAGGAAACTCCCTGCACTACAGATGGTTCAGCTTCTGTTAACTCTGCTGATAAGAAGCTGTAACACTGAGAAAGGCTCAAAATTACAGACGACTCATCTTCCAGCTCTGAATTACCATCATTATACCACACAAATCACCACATTGGGCTTCAGGCTACTAAAATAGAAATCACAACCAGAAATGGTCTAGTAGGCTGCTGCTGCTGCTTTTCCTCTTAAATGAAGCTTTTATACCAAACAAATCTATACAGTTCTCGCATTATAGCCTTTCACAGAGTTGCACTGTAAATCAAATATTTTATTCCACAGCCTGCAGCTATTCCCACATTTAATAACTGACATGGGAGGCAAGCTTTAATCTCCATCAGGCTGAAACAATGACTGTCCTCATCACCACTCAAGTCAAAGGTAAAAATTACACGAGATTTGTATAACCTGATTGGATGTTCAGGTGGAATACAGTTCTCCTTTTCCAGAGAAAAAAAGGCCAAGTATATTCAGAACAAGACAAGAGGGGAGCCCAAACAATCATGCTCCCTAATTCTGCATGTACCGGGATGCCCACACACTCCAGGCAGTCACGAGAAGACTTTGCCTTATGCTGTAAGAGAAACGTATCATTCTTGTGACAGTCAGGAGAAATCTGAGCAGACACCACATTTGCAGATGTAAAAATTCCCTAAGAACTTCAGCTACAGCTTGAGATAAGACCTTAAACAACTGGGGGACTTTTATAGTTATTAGGGAAACTGCTCTCACGCTCAGAGGAAAAAAAATCTATTTAAAAAGCTACTGAGCTAAGTGACCTGGAAGTCTGCCCTGTATCTATGCAATTATTGCCAACGTTGTGTTTTCAGGTTTTAAAAACCTGTGCCAAAAGGAATTCAACTTTTCATTTAGAAAGTTACTTTAACAGCAAGAGCCATGACTGCGAACAGCAAAACTTAGACTCTAAAATGCTACCAGCACTTTTAATTCTCTTAGCCACACAGAGCTGGTCTATGGAGATACATCCTGCTGCAACTGCCAGAACTGGAAGGAATGTGATACGGAATCTAGTGCCCTATGCCGCAGTCCCACACTGAACAACCACCAGCCATCAGCACTTTGAGGCTTCACCATCCCTAAGGAGGAAATGCCCCTTACTGAGTAGTGTGGGAAAGGGTCACAAGGCTGTACGTAAAAGTAAGAAGTGTTACAGGGACAATTATAAATGACTGGAAAAAAATCCCTGTGATTTCCTGTGCACCTACATGAAATCACACTTTATTACATGTTTTACTACCAGTTATTACTAGCTGCTAGAAAGCAGTATTAAAAAAAAAAAAAAAAATCACAGCAGGTCAAGACACTGCTTCTTTCTCTTTGAAAGAGGCAAAAACACAGTATTTTTACCTCTTGTCCAAGAACAGAAGAAAATGCCATCAAGTTGGAACCATTCATCCTTTTATTTATGCTCTATAAAGGCCTGAAAAGATACCTTAAACATCCAGATTAAGTCAGCATGAAAACAATAGGTGAGGTGTTAGAGCTCAGTGCCTTGCGAAGGAATCCCTCCAGAGCTAAATAATTAAGACTCATCTGCCAGAGTAACTCTCCAGGCCAAACCAATATTCACGTTTCCAATATACCGAGAGGCCATGTGGTTGGGGAGAAAGACAGAAGGAACCCACAGCGACTTTTATTGCTTCAGCGAAACGTCATCTTTGCATGCTGAAGAGCGGGAAGGAGAGGCTGTGTTGCTTTGGGGTGCCCTCTAGAGTCAGCTCCTCATTCGTGACCTCAAACACGAATGTCCTCATCCCGCTCAGGAACTCATACGCTGGTGGCTGCGAGTTGCTAAAAACTGGGAGTATTTTACACAACAGCTGACAGCAGGCCCATTACACATCGGTAAACGTAGCAGCATTTTTCAGGCATCAGGGGAGAAACATATTCTCTAAATTTGCGTACTCTGTGTATATATATTTTTATATATTATTTTATTTGCATACATATATATGCATGTGTATTGTGTCAGTAAATCAATTTAAACCAGCAAGTCATGCCGGCTGGGGTTAAACCACACCACCAAGACATGCCCCTTCCTGCACAAATTTCAGTAAGTCAACAAATTTAAGTGGTTTAACTCTCGGAATTGCATTAAGTGCAAGTCAACTCTAGACAACGCAACTATTTTTAGGACTTACTTTTCATCACTGAGAGATGCGGGTCCTTACATCCTTATCAGACTTAAAGGGTTTCATAAGCTACTAATTTTGATCTCAAAAAGTCATCTAATATGAGATGAGCTTCTTACCTGAAACCTCCAGGACAGGGGTATCTTGATCTCTTTCTCCCTACGTGTGAACCCTTCTGAAAGGCAACACACGTGAACAGCGCCCGCACCAACTCCTAAAGCATTTTTTTCCCCTCTAGATATCAGGTGACTCCTGCACACTCTTGAGTCCTAAGCAGCGTAAATCCTTTGATTTTATCAAGTAAAACATGTGTCCATGTCAAAACGGTTCTTTCCTCAGCCAGGAGAGCTGGACAGGTGTGCTACCCTTCCTGTGGCAGCATGGATTAAGAGCAAGAAGTAGATCCTCTCATTACCAGCCCCACGCTGCTGGCCACTCCAGCTGCCTCCCTTTGCATGCCATGAATAAAGCTATGTAAGTATTCAGGTGAACATTAAAATGGCAGTAGAAAAAAAAATATATATCATCTCCCTGAAATCTGTCCCATAAACGTGCTGATAGCAAAGTAAGACACTACCGCTGATCAAAGTACAAAGCTATTTTAAAAATTGCTGCTTCTCTGTCACTTTGAAGGAGAATTAAGTAGCTAGTGTTGAATAAAGACTAAGTTTTGTTCTGAAAGACTTCATGTGCAGCTCTTAAATGAATAAGGAAGCCCCCGTTTCTCAGATTGTTTTGTATCATGCTGAGGAGGGATTGCAGGAGCCGTTCTCGATCTGTTCTACCATGGGTCATGTCTGCAAGACTA
The DNA here is from genome assembly GCA_013400335.1 of Eurystomus gularis. Lineage (NCBI taxonomy): Eukaryota > Metazoa > Chordata > Aves > Coraciiformes > Coraciidae > Eurystomus > Eurystomus gularis. Next base: position 20,756 of record VZZY01022097.1, on the reverse strand, counting down.
CCTCGCAGCCACGAGAACTGGGGTTGAGTTATTGTTTTCAGTGAAAGATTTTCAGGCATAGGATTTCAGTTAATTAAAAAACCACTTAGTTATCAAACCACTATTAAAAGACCTAGTTCAATCTCAAATGAGGGTAGGTTCCTGCCATGTAGAAATGCATCATTAAATTCTCACTCATTGATTATAAACTTTTTGCTTACAGCAGGCACGGGCACAAGATAACTGACATAGAAAGGAGCAATGCAGAGAGCACCTAATAACTATTCATCAATTATTAGTGATTCATTTCATCCAAAACTGAGCCCTTGGGAGGAAAAAAAGAAAAAACAGCAATAAAACCTGCAGAACTTCATGTCTCTTTGTTCTAATTCTCCAAATTAAGCAGACTTGCAACTGATGACCGAGAGTAGCGAACCAGTTGGACAACACAAGTGATTTCTAGTGAGCTGTGAAGGCAACCGACATTGCTAATCAAGGAGGAGGAAGGTGTTTCCTTCACCCTCACCACGTGCCACCATCTTCATTTTCCAGTCTGAGAGACACATTTTCCAGTACAGAAAGCAAGTAAACATACAAGGTCATGCTCTCAAGCTTTGCTTGCATATCTCATACCGGAGAGCTATCTTCTCTTCCAGAAAATCTATGATTATCCTTCTAATCTTTCTTGGAGCGGATATTCATCCTTCATCTAAGGGGATTCAAAAAGATCTCTTGAGGACCCTGCTTTTGGACACAGGCAGTAACTGTAAGAACTCTAAGGGCCATAAGAATTCAGGGCTATCTTCAAACAACCATTTCCTTTAAAGTAAATCCCAGGAGAAATGAGAAGTTAAAACAAAAAATTGTTTTTATTTTTTAACAAGCTCAATGCAAAACCAAAGAGGCAGAAGAAATAATTTCTCTCTACAACACACTAAATCATTGCTAAGAAAATAAAAGATTAGAGAAAAAGAAGTCAGAAAAAGTTTTGCAGTATGAGCAGGCAGAAACACTAGCCTACACAAAGGGTATAATAAGCCTCCATCACAAATTATCTTCCCTAGAGATATTTGTGGCAAGAGAAATGTTCAAAGCAACAGCTGCTCTTGCAATTGCCTAACAAATAAGTCAAAAAAAGCCTCAGCTTCACAGCCACAACAGCTCTTTCACAGCTAACAAAACCAGCATGGCTACTTGGACGGCAAAACCCCAGCACTCTAAAATCCTAGCACGTTTTGTGTAATTTAAACATTAAGCTGTGTCTTCCATCAAAACTCTGCATGCTATTTTTTTTCTTGGTTTTGATCAATCTGTCAAAACAGCAACTACCTACATGCTTTTTTACCAACGGAAACGTGTGAGTGACCACAATACACAATAAAAGCAGCGTCTGTACATTTAACGTTACATTCCCAAGCCTGAAGTATAATCCTTCTGAACATCATCTTTAGCAGGATGCTGATGGAGCTAAGTGCCAAGCTACGTAAAACATTGCTGGATTAATGATGTCATTTGCAAGATACTGGGTTCTGAGCTACAAAAGCTGTAAAATCACAGCCTTTAAGGTCTAGATTAAGCATCATATACACCTAACACACGTACAAGGCTTCCTGTTCACAGCTCTAGACTTTTACACGTAGTTTGCAGTTTTCTCACAGCTGCCGGTGCAAGAAGCCATTTGGAGTTCTAAACTCATGCCTCCATAAATGTCTATTTACCTCTGAACATCAACACCAACAAGCAATTGAGGACGGTAGCTAAAATTAGCATCTATTCAAAGACAAATCTAGAGCCTTTGATAGCTACAAATCTTTACTGCATCTCTCAATACAGATTCCTTTTCCAAAAAGGATCAATAGCCCGGCTGCTGTTTTAGCACAACCTGTTCTTTCATTAGAACCACTATTGCTCTCACTCTGAAAATGAGCAAAGTGCTACGTACAGAAAAAAAAATATCAGCTGGTTGAATTGCAGGTGGTAATCTTGGCAGCTTTCTCATCTTTTGCTAAAGAGCATTTCCTCAGACCTCATCTCCCTTTCACTTGACCAAAATAGAAGGATTAGGGTAAGCCATTTACAGCTAGGAAAACTGAAACATATTACATGTTATTTTTAACTAGCTACATTGAATTTAAAAACATATTCCAAAATTACGCTTTCAGCAGCAACACTGATGCCTCCCATAGCTCAAGTCTGTGCATTTTCTCCCTCCCTTCTATGAATGTGTTTATCCACCATAATTCCATTAGTATTATGTAACACAGACAATCTTCTTAGGCATTTTATCATTATCTCACACCAAAACTACTCCACTGCACACGCACACTTCAAGTGTAAAACTCTTCTCTTTCTAGACTTTGCTGACGTACAAGAAACTGATGTAGAATTAAATTGACACCTTCAGCTACCGAGCAGATCTCCGTGTACCCTGAGCCTCTCACAACACCAAACAACAGTACCACCGGCCAGTGACATCTTTTCCTTACACTCATGACATACCAACATCAAGTTATCTAACAGTTGTGATCCTTCAGGAAAAACAAATCTTAAAAACATATTTTGTGTTTGTCAACTGTCTGCCTCTCTTGCATGCTGAGCACAGTACATACTATTTGCAGTTATGTCTGTAATTAGACATTAATTCCTTAATCTTCTTAAGTCTGGGCAAGCTTGTAGATCATTACGAGGTTATTTAGAAAAGCACATTTGAAGTATTACATGAAGTGTACCTTTTATTAGGAAAATAAGTTAACTCAAGTTTTGTGTGTTGTCATTCCTACACCTGAAAATAAATCAATCTCCTTTGGAGGGCAATAAAAAGATACACTATGAACTATTATTGCTATCTAATCCTCTTTTGCGTGGTACAGTATCTGCTAACAAGATTGTGTAGCTTTCACACTGGATCAGCAAGACTGTGACCTTTACTGACAGTTATTCTAACTAACATTAATGCTACAGACATGGCCCGTACAACCATCTTCCACATAAATGCTCTCCTGCATGGACACCACACGGATTAACTTCCGCTGTCTGTCACCACTTGTTTCTTGCTTGCATCAGAAAGGACGTGGATCAGGCCCAATCATTGATGTTGCCTGTGCAACAGCAGCAAACACCACAAAAACCAGCTTCACCCAAACCCCCTTACTTCAGTGGTCTTCACTGTGCCCTATCTCATTTGGAAGACAGAGCAAACAGGATCTTCATTAAGCCTTTTCACACTACTAATAGGGACTTCTTAGCACAACAATTTCTTCTCTTCCAACACACACAAACAGTGAAGGAAACTGTTCAAGGAAAACAACCCAAGGCTGGGTGGCTGGTACCAGCGTTAGATGGAATGTGGAACCTACCTTCAACTCCAAGCTAAAATCCCCAAACATGTGTTTCACTGGGAAGGGTTTTGTTTCTAAAAATAAAGATGCAGAACATCCCACTACGAGTTACCTGATATTTCCCCTGATGAGTCATCAAAACATGCTGGTGTTGCATGACTACAAATCCATAAACCATGTTAGAATTTTCACAGTTAAATAAAAAATAATCCTAGTGAGTCTGGCACTGAAACACAACCAAAAGCAAGCCCTGACCTTTCCCTGAGGCACCGTCATTCTTCAAGATGCATTACTCGTCCACATTCCACTGCAGGTGCAAGTAGGTTTGATGTATGCCAACAGGATTTCACTTTGAGCAAGCAGCAGTATCCATTTTAAGAGCAGGCACTTCTCAACCATTGTAGCCTTGGTCTACTGGGTCGTGTTTCCTACCTACTGCTGGAATCCTTTAGAACCAATTCTCTAAACAGAGCCTTCAAATCAGCTGAGAACAGTTATACAGGGATATTTATACAAACTTCCTCCCCCAAAACAATCACCACTACTGCTGAGCTACTAAATTACTCGGGCCAACACTTCGTCCACAAAAATTCTGCTTTAAGCGATGAGTGGGCAGTAATTCTAGCTGAGAAAAAATAGTCCTGTTTTAAGAACTACTTCCAGAGCACTTCAGCTCAATGTGCCAATTTTGGTTAAGAACCCCGTAACTTTGGTCTTTCCGTTGATTAGGCTCCAACCAACATTGCCGTGTACATTTCTCAGAATCTCCCAGTAAGATCAGGTGTGATCCATACCACCAACGATGACCTTTCTTTTCCAACAGCCACAGTGAAATAAATCTGAGCTATTACTTATGGTAGCAAACAAGTTTGCCTGGCTTCCCCTGCGGTTATAACTGACAAACTGTTGGTCCTCACTTGGCACATACATCTCTGTCTCTGCATATCTTTGCGTTTGTTTCACAGCTTAAATTTTGCAAAAAAAAAAAAAAAAAGAAGAAAAAGGCAGTTGCGCTTTTGCCAACAGACTATCACGTTTTATTATTGGGGATAATTGTAAAACATCCACGTACTTAAATAAATTGGAGAGTTGAGCTGCGAGTGTCTTCCACCAGCGAAGGAGGGGTTTTCCTGTGCCAGCTGCAGCCGTGCAGCACTGTGTGCAGAAGCGCAGGACAGCGTTTTCATCTGCCACGACAGCCAGGGTTGTGTAGAAACCAAACACACCGTAAGTGTAGCAAGCATTTCTTTTAATAAACTGCCACAGAAAAAAAAAAAAGTATGAAAAAAAATGATTCGAGCTGAGGACATATTGATGGGTACAAAATCCTTGAGGCATTATGCAGCTCACACAAGCTCATGGATCAGTATTATTGCAGCAACCAGTAGCCGTCAAAGCCAATTACCCCAGGGACTTCCCTGCGTGAGGACTGGGCTCTGTAGCCGCCTCCCGGAGCTGTCAGAGGCTGTGCACGCTGGAGAGGAGGGAGTGCTGCAAATCTGTCACAGCCAATTACTGCCAATGTTTTATTTATGTCAGGATACACCTGATCAGTGAACAATAAAGCCATTTTATAAAAGATGATTACAAAAACAGAATGCAAAATGGCAACAACTGGTAGAGAAATTTCATTTCTAGATCAACACGGCACGTACGCTTGCCGCACAGGAATGTGGAAAATAAATTCTTGATGCTGAAGCTGTGACACACACGGGTTTTTAAAGCCTTTGACTCCAAGCAGACTGCATTTTGCCAATGCCCTGACAAAAGGCTGATGTGTATATAACTTTTCAGAGACAGGAAGATGCAAGTAAATCTACTACAATGGATTTGAGGAATTAAATTTTATATGGAAGGAAACCAGGGAGGGAAAAGAGGGGAGCGAAAAACACTGACATGATACGGAGATAAGTCCACAGGAACACCTCTCCTGTGCTACACCAGCCTTTATTTCAATTGCCCAACTCAACTGACAAAAGAAAAAGGTTATGTCAAGAAAAAAATATAGAAATTATAGCATCCTCTAAGGCTTGAGAACCTGCTTTGTACTTATCTGTCTCCAACTTACAATATACTACCTGCATTTTAAAGTTAAACAGATGGAAGCTTAGATCTGCCCTTTGGCCATGGGACTTAACATCAGATCCCAAATAAAATACTGATTTTTTTTCCCCACAGATATATAAACTGTGCCTAGTTTTATTCATGGCAATTTCAAGCCACTATTTTCAAGAAGAGAGCGTTGCACAAAACTGTTCTGGATGAACAGATCAGCTGGAGCCCTGTCAGGTAAATATGCTGTTGGGGAGAATCCTTCTTTAAGCAGAATTGACCTCCCAGGAAAAGCTGTATCAGCCACCGAGATGGAAGTTGGCACTTTAGATAATTCTCTTCAATTATTTTGCTGCCTTCAGTTCTGACTGCCGACATTTCCTATTCTCACTTTTAAAGGATGTATCACGGCCCCCCTCACCAAAGACACCACATACACATCAGATGCAAAAAATTAGTGCTTTATTATAATTATAATAATAATAATGATGCAATAATCGTTAGCAGTGGGGAAATGTCTCTGTTTGTTCTCTTTCAGGGCTGAAAATCACTAAGCATAATCTAACCTACTGCTCTGAAGAGCTACCACAATACTGGCTACTGCTTCTGTTTACGCTTCAGTTTTAAAGCATAACAGCTCAGCCCAGAGCCTTAACATAACTTTAGCCCACACACGTACATAATTAAAGGAAATTCAAGAGACTATTTATCATACAAAAGGCTCCCAGCTCACAAGCACTGCAGGTACATCTAACTGCTCATCAGAGGATCCAGTGGCACTTACTCTCTAGAAAGAGACAGAAGCCGAACCTCTCCACTTAGACTGTTTCACGGTACTGCCAACATGAAGTAAATATTTTCCACTGAACTTACAAGGAAAAGTTTACTCAAAGCTGACTAACCTGCATGCCCCAATGAATCAAAAGGCACAGAACAAAGCTGAGGGGTATGGAGACTCCATGCACAAACCACACCTTCCTACTTACCCTAGACCAGGGGTCCTCAAACTTTTTAAACAAGGGGCCGGTTCACCGTCCCTCAGACACTGTCGGGGGCCGGACTATAGTTTGGAAAAAAATGAACGAATTCCTATGCGCACTGCACATACTTTATTTGTAGTAGTGCACAAAAAACAGGAAAAAGAATGCTGTATCCGGCCCGCGGGCCGTAGTTTGAGGACCCCTGCCCTAGATCTCCGCTGCAGCATGAAGCTAAGCAAGCAGCAGATTTTAAGGATAGCCTGGACACACCTTTCTTACTCCACTTGCTTGCTTCCTTCCTCCTGCCCCTGGGGAACTTGGCTACCCAGAAGCTACAGCAACATCACAACCATGGTGAGGAGGACATGAGACAGCTTCAAGAGATGGTTGCACACTGCGACATTCCGAAGTTGAACACAGCTCAAGAATCACATTGGCCATCTCTACCTGTTGCAACGCCCATCTGGAAGACCTGGGAAGCCCAAAGATCTCCGAACTGAAAAACACAAGACTACAGATGCCACCTTAAAAGGCAGCAACGCAGACAATACACAAGAGTATCTGGGGATGGCCTTCCTGGGAGGAGATTGTAAAGAGTGCAAATAACAGGCATTTCAGACCTGAAAGAAAAGCATGAAAGGAATGGCTGTTAGGTGCCAAGCTGAGAATTAGATACTTGGATTCCCCCCTCCCTTTCACATATGGTCTATGGAATTTTTTTCAAACAGTCTTTTTGTTCTCAAGTCAGACACTGTGCAAGTGCAGCTGCAGAACAAGAAGGCGTTTTTATACAAAAATATACCCTCTATTTAGGGTTTTGTGCATGCTTTGCTTTATTTTCAAAAATAATCTCGTGTAGCTATTAGAAGGAGATATATAGCTTACTGTTTTAATAGAGCTAAATGAAAGAGGATCAATATTATTTTAATTTTTAAAGGTCTGTTTATGAAATGCAATCATCCTTCATTAAAAATGCAAGCTGTGCTTCACAAGAGGTTAGTGTAAATGATTCATAGTTTGGTATCTCTCCAGTATAATCATCCTCTCTCAGGAGGGCCCATCGCATGCTCCATCACAACACTCAGGCTGCCATTATTAAAAAAAATACTTGCCCATGACAAAAAACTGACACATTTTTTAGAAATGCTGTCCCACATTCCCCATCGCAGATAATACATATGTAGCAGATCTGTAGGTATCAGATGGTTGCCTATTAGCTTGGATTATATGTGGCTAAAATGATCAATCCAGCCACTGTCTTCCTTTTGCTAATTTTGAAAAACCCAAACAGAAAAATCCACCAAAAATGTTTCTATAGACACGTACTGCATTCGAGAAACACCTTTTATTTAAAGACAGAAAAAACGAAAAACCCCATCACCACACAAACTACCCACACATTCCACCCTCGATGTTACATCAAGGAACCAAAAAAACTCCCTAACCTTAAATTGTTCAAATTCTCCTACCTAGCCTGAAATGTCAGTATGTTTACTGCCTTTCATTAGAATAAAGAGAAAAATTTACCTTCAATATCAGACTTCAATAAGTTCTAAAGATTGAAATGTTCAAAGTCAAGCCTACACAGCATTAAATGCAGGACCTTTCTCTTTAGAAACACTGGTTCAAAATAGCAGCATCTAGCTAATTCTAAAATCAGATCTTAACTAATGAATTCTTAATTATTAAACTCCAGTGTTCGATTTCAATTTCCTTCACACAACTAAACCCAGCGTCACATTATAGCAATTACAAACACTACGGATACACCAGTTCCAAAAAAAAACTTGTATTACAGAAATCCCTTTTCAAGAGCTCACCAGCTGCTACGTTGAAGTGCAGAATGGAACGCGTAGGTTAGAACAATGTCTACACAAGAAGTGTCCTTATGAGCTATTATACACAGCATTATCTGGTACCAGGTATTGCACCTTGCTATCTGCAGCAGTTGTTTGTGCCCATTACAAGGCTATCTGCCAATAATTTTCATCTTCATTCTTTTCTCTCCAAATACACGCTTTTGAATTTAATGTAACCATACCACCATCATCCAGTGTATTTATGTACGTGATGCTGAAAATATATTTAATCAAGGCAATATTACACACTGTAGTGTCTGAACTCCTGAAGTTCCCTAGAGAATACATTTGGTTTAGGCTTTAATACCTGACAGGGACACCCCTCCCCTAAACAAAATAAAATCAGAAATATAGCAGATCTGACAGAATATTTTACAATGGAGTTGCACAGTATATGCATTCAATCGCTCCATTTCCCAGAAGATTCATTACAGTTGCATTAGAAAGTCAAATCAGGCAATTCTGCAGTCTGGTGAAAGCTAGCATATGAAAGCAGGTTAATACAAAAGAATTTCATTTTAAATAGAGGACATTTAGGACTTTTTAAAGCAACATTATGATAAAAATTTCAGGGTGTTTGTTCTGGCTTCAGAGCATGCTTTTCAAGTCTTGTTTCAATGATGTGGTTGATTTTCTAAGGCAAGAGGGAGGGGATGTTAGATCTCCAAGGTTTGCCATCTTAATTACCCCACTGCTTCCCCACGTCGCTGAGAATCCCACTGCAGAGACACTTCCCTACTCAACTGCCAGCGTGTTAGTACCAACCCTTCGCAGTAAAAATTCTAAATAAGATAGTTAGCATTTACAGAGGCTGTGTATTACACACTAACAAATCACTGGGGATTGCATTTTAGACAAAGGTTTTACTGAGTACAAGATACAACCCATTGGAAGTTTCCTGCTTACCTTACAACAGACAGTCTACATAATTATTACCATTAAGAATCTTGCCTCCATTTCGCCAAGTAAGATGCAGATAGGGAATGTAATTACTTCATATAAAAAGAGTTGATTGACAGAATAGAAGAAAAAAGTCTTCAAAGTAGTATTAACTTAAGAGTATAAGCTTATCTGAATGAAGCCAACTAATTTTAGAGCCATCCTTTACTGTAAGCACGACAGGAGCCACATACGCAAACAGTTAAAACACCAACAAAACCCCACCCTACGGAACACGAAAAGCAGTTGCCAACAGCACCGGCTTTGGCAGCGCTGAGGATGAACTTCATGCACCCCTGCCTACACTTAATTTAATATAAAAGGAAAAACAGTCAAAACATCTGGTGCATTATTGATGGTTACAATGATAAATGAAATCTGGCACTTCACGAGAGCTCCTTAATTATTCCACTTATACCCCCATACTTAAGAAGTAGAAGACCCACGTTTGTTTCTGGTTTTACATCTCTGGAAGACACGCGTTGCGTGGTTAACAGCGTTCACGAGAAGGGGCGATGAGGATACAGGGTCATGCGACTCCTGAACAGAGATGAGGAAACAAACTCACACCTCTACTACAGCAAGCCACACAACGTGGGCTTCACGCAGCCCTTCTACGTGTCTGTGCGAGGTAACGTTATACAGCGGGTATAAATACACTGCGGTAGAACTAAGAACTGTTTCCCTTTAATTTCTCACATCTCGACTCAAGAGCTGTACAAAAAGTTATTAAAATTAATGCAAACTATCATAACTCTGTCTTTTTTATTACTGGTAATATTCCTTCTAAAATATTAGTCTCCCTAGCTGAACCAGCATGTCTTTTTGAAAGTTGCCTTTGAAGATCAGAAACTCTTTAGCATAAGAAGTGAAACATGCAATCATGTTAATTTGACAAGGTAAAGGGGGAAAAAAAAAAATATCGCTTCAGCTTAGTATTTCTGCAAGTCAAGCTATTCCTTCATTTTTTAAAACAGCATTTTTCCTCCCTGGTTCCCACTACAGTAATTGAAGTGAGGATGTAACAAAAGCTTTTCCTACTCCAAACGTTTTCAAAACAAAACCAGAAAGTATCAAAACTTGGCAAGTGACCTAAGTAAACACTTCCCATCTTAAGCACAATTAGGTTAGAATAAATAGCTGAAGCACAGACAACCCCAGCAAGCCAGGGAGTACTCACTTTTCCTCCTTTGCATGGCAAATATCACAGCAATATATATATATGTGTGCATATATATACATCTATGAAGGAGGCAAGAGCAAGAGCATGAGCACACGTTTTATAAACACAAAACTCATGCTGGAATTTCTTAGCCTTCCTTCCGAAGGCTGAGTGAGCTGCAGGCACAGCCAAAACACCATCTTACCCAGAATTTTTTTGTCAAGAGCAAAACCAGCATCCCCACACTTCCGCCTTTTGTACAGAAAACCCCACAAAAATCAAGAACTTGGAGTTGGCAGAAGTATCACAGGCTCCTAATGTTCAAGTACAGGTTATGGAAACACCCCGTGCATGTGACTGTGATACTCTTGAATCAATTGTTACTCTTTCATCCGCTTGCACCAGGAAAAACAGGTACTGCACTTGAAAGCCAGAATAGCCCATTTCTCACTACTCCCAAGTACCACTGTGTTCTTAGTAAGCAATCCATGTTGCCATTACTGTTCCTAAATATTTATGAATACCTCTGCAGTCAATACTGGGCTGCAGCTTTGATCAGCACTGAGAATTGCATTCTTTTCAGAGTCATCCTGTGGGACAAACTAAATGCCAAAATTCAAGACTGAAAAAGGTGTTGGCAGATAGCTTCAGACGCATAAAATTATATTTTGCCGAGGTATTCCCTCTGAAACCAGAGGTTCCACCTCTACACGTACGTTAAGCTTTCTTCAGGACAGAGATCCGCATTTTACAGACCTGTGAATCAACACACACCAAGACTGAAGTCACAAAAAAACCCAAACAGAAATCCTGTGATTGCCCTGCCTGCTGGCTCCCCAGCGCTCGTTCAAATGCTGAATACTCAACTCTGACAAAAGGAACCATTTACAGAAGTGGCGACTAACCTCCTTTTCATAATTGCTCACTCATTTTTTTAAAAGCATGTTCCTATCCCTTACAGTTATAGAATTATTTCAAAAGCATGAACCCATTAAACATTTGCCTCAGTCTGCCCTCAACAATAGCCTCAAGAGATAAAAATTCTCATTCGTTTCAACAGAGGCCCTATTGATTCTGCTGTCACAGCATATGACTATTTTCTCCTCATGCTGCTTCAGAACGGAGCATTCCGTCACGAAGCTATACATTTATTTCCCTTCCCGTCTCTTTACAGAAGCTTTGTAGCGGCGGTTTCTCACTCACACCCCACCACCCTTCTCTACCCCAGCAGATAGCTTTCAGCAGTCAAGACACAGATAAATCTACTCCACGCACACTAACACACCAGAGAGTTAAGGCAGAAGAGCTTTCATCCGTGAGCATTTCTATCCAAATTGGGGGAATCCCAACTCTCCTCAATACCAGACAGTGCCACATTACCCAGTAGAAACATCCAAGCCTAGGGGCCAGCTGGAGATCAACTCCCCATCTTATAGAAACCACCCCTGGCGTCACACAAATGCTGATGGTTCTTTAGAAAAACAAGGTCGGAAGACTTACTACCAGCAATTCTGTAAATGTGCAAGTCTCCAGGCACGATGCTTGGCTGTCACTGTAGAGCTGCCAAGTTTTATTGGAATTGGGGAATATCGACTGCATTCTGTCCTTTGAATGTCAATGATGTGACCCTTCAGGTGAAGTCAAGTGGAATTTCCATTTCCAATGATGCAGTGAGCTGAAGAATTCGTGTCATGGTTACAGAAGCTTAAGAACAGCTGTTTAGGAAAGCCAGGACTACTCACGACTGGGTGTACCTGGAGGTGTCCTTTACTCAACCTCCAGTACACATCAAACACTGGGACTGACTGGTCCCTACAAACCATTCAGGCGTGTTCCCCAGGAAGCAAACCACATCAAAGTAGTTCTGTGAGCAACAAAAGCAAGCACCTTCTGAGAGACTTTTGACTCTTATCAGAGGGGAAGGGAGGTTGTTTTTAGGCAAGACCATAACGAAGTCCTTCCTTTCACCTCCACAGATACCTGTGTGGTGCCCCATACTATTCTTTTTTTCTCTAAAAACAAACAAGCTGTTCCCAACAGGAAAGAAAAAAAAAACCACAAGGATGAGATCTTGCATTTCTACAAACAAGCTCACCATTATTCAAATATGTTGTCTCCTTCATACTGCCCAGTTAAACACTCAGATCCACCTACTACTGCAGAAAACCAAACCCCCAACAAGATCAAGCTGTGCTCAGCACTAGTCATTCTCCACACAATTAAAACCAAGAACTGACTATCCTAAGAACAAGCAGATTTATGGTTTTGGGTTCCACATCTCCCCAAATACTTCAAATTGCAGCCACAGGTTTAAGTTTTATCGCTCTATCAGTTCTTAATAGTCTCAGGTTCATCAGATGCTGAATTTCCAAATCAAGCGCTATCTTTCTGCCTTTGATTTTTGCCAATATTTAAAGTACTTTGCATTCTTCCTTATCAAGAAAAGGTATTATTTTGTTTCATTTGATTTCTTTGTTTTAATGTGCAACATTACATTGGACACTCAGTTCCTACTCATGATATTTTACCACACAAGTATTTACTCATCAGTCTACGTGACAAGCTAACAAAAAAACCAGGAAAGGGAAATAGCAGGAAAATAGATGAGAAAGCCTGCACCGAATTAAAACCCCAAGAAAGCTATGTGATAGGTATTTTTGGTACCAACTGCTTGCAGAAGAGCAAACAAACTAAGCAGAAAGATCAACAGCCGCAATTCAGAAGAGATCTCGCTGAGTGGGCTTTTCAGAGCTTGACATTGAAGAGCAAAAACCATTACTTGTTTCTAAAAACTTGCTTCATTTTTGTAGAACTAAGCGTTTAGAGGGAAACCGCAGGGTATCACTACAGATGTTGAAATCTGTATCCCGCCCCACTGGTACCATCTAGCCAGGCAGATTAACCACTATAAAACTAAAAAGAATGTTTTCAGCATTGGCCTTAATTTGGCCTCTAAAAGACTAACTATCCCACAAAGGTCAAAGGCCACTTGAATAAACCCTAAGTTAAGGTTAAGATTCAGGTTCTCTCCCATATCTACTTCCCCCATCGCAAGATATGAGGCAAGCAGAAGACATGATGTACAAAGGTGAAAAATTTCCGCAACAGAATCAATTTCTCATAGCACTCAATTCAGTGCTGTCATCAAGTTGCAATGAGCTAAAACACGCACAGAATGAGGGATCTTCTGTGCACGTGACAAACCTTTGACTGTCCACTTACAGATTAAAAAAAAAAAAAAACAGTTTGCTAATATTTGAGTCCATATGGACCAGTCCTGAAACATTTCCCACGGATGTAATTTCCGCTGCAGTAGGGACTACAGACAGCAGAATTGAGCAGACTAAGTCTTGTATAAAGCTTACAGTTGGACCTAAAAACATTCAGTGATCCTCCAACACTCAAGTTAATGCTGTACAGTGCCACCTTCAGCTCGCTAGAGATTCTGTCAAATACTCTGAATTTTCAGCTTCTTTGATAGTAAGCAAAGAGCATTTAGTGAATTCATTTCATCAATGCAAGTTAGGTTATAGGTGTGAGATACCTGGGGATGGGCTAAGTTAATTCCAACAGCTACATGAAGCTGCTTAGTCTCCGAAGCCAACAGTGACAAAGTAAGAACTCTTCATGACCTTGCTACTACTGTGAGACAAACTACCTGGACACGATGCCATCAGAGCCAAGCGATCTTCTGTAGTAGGCAGCTCACTGTCCTACTGAATTCAAATGTTTCCAGTCCTAGCAGAACATTCTCACAGCCTTATAGATCTCCTCTTAACCTCTCTACTTTCCTAATCCTCAGAAGTGTGAGAACTTTCTCCACTATCCTAAACCGTTTCAGCAGTATCTAACTCCTACGTAAGGGCTAACATATGGTTCCAACAACCGTTGGATCGTTGCATGGTTTTCGTACCAGCCCTCAATCCCTGGGTTCCCAACATCTGTCTGTCAGTTGTGATATAATTACACCTTTCATTCCCATTTTACTGATTTCATGTATTGTTTACTTGATCTTGAGTGTGATTTTGCTGCAGCCAAGGGACATCATGCTCCTTCCTCCTTATCAATATGAACATGTTTCTTCTGAGTTTACAAGGCTCTGCAGTTTTCTTGTTCACATACAGATTCACCTATGTAGAAAAGAAAATCGCTCATACAGCTTATTCCAGTTCACTGGTTCTTCTGTAAAAACTACTGCAAAAGCTTTAGGAGTGTACTGGAAGGTGAAGGGGGAGAAAGAGCTATCAATATTTAATCTACTGCTAAAAATGTTGCATCAAAGCCGCATCAGGGTGGCATGATGCTGCAGCTGGTTCCATTTTCATGTTCTTACATTAAGAAAACAGATCTTCCTTTTGCATTATGTATTAAATAGCACATATTTCAGAATCTCAGAAAATAATCTCAAACCTTGCTAAGCCTTGATAAGTGAAAAAAAGGCTAGACACACATGAAATACTAAATCCAAAGACAGAGCTAATGTTAATTCCTTGATAGTCTCTTCTGATATATATCCCTTTCCAAATACGCTACAGACTGATGGATGTAACATGCCTAAGTTAAAGCATGCTTGCAGTCTTCATGTTTGAGCAAATAAAGTTGAGGCTTTATAGCCACAGAAATGCCTTTACCGGGAAAATTGCCACCGTGTGGTGACCAGCTATCATGTACAGATGGGTTACCTGCAAGAACATTAAGAAACCCCAATAAATTGTTTCAAAGCATAGCAATGCATTCATTGGAAGTTTGGTAATGAACAGCTGGGTTTGCAGGTTGCTACAGACAGGAATCGTGTTTTCACAGCTCAAAGCAGAACACCACGAATGGTCAGTGCTTTAGAAGCTTTCAAATTCAGCTCACACCCACCTCACTCAATACATGACCTCTAAATACAGCCACATAACACAAAAAGTCTCTGTAAATTCAGTAAGCTAGGCACATGTTTACACCGACAACATAATGCAGCCATCATTACAGGGCAGAGGAAAAGCTGGATGAAGATAAATTGGACATATTGTTAACAGAATACGCTTTTGGCAACCAAAGAGCAATTAAGATTAGAATTCTTAATCATCTCAAACATCTCTAAATTTGAGATCAGTGTATTAGCGTGTGGAAGAGTTAGTGGTAATGTCAAGTTCTGCAGTCATCACCCGTTTGAAACGGCAAGCTTAGCATTAATATTGCACAATGTTGGCGCAAGTCTGTACGATGCACAGACTCAAATTATTCACGTACAGCTAGATCTCCTTTTCCCCCAGCCCACACAAACTCAAAGGACTACAGGGGAAGTTCTTCTTAAAAATGGAGGGGAAAATATTTTTTAGAAGACGTGAAAAACAGAACGGTGCGATACATTTCTGTAGCATCACAGAATGCACCAGAAACTGGGTTCACTACATTCATTAACACATTAATCTACAAGCAAAAATCCATCCCATAGATTACCTCCCAAAAGAATAGGTCGTGTTTCCACGGTGTACCTGTAGAAGTCTGCCACACTGCCTCCTGTATTTGTTTTTCCTTGTTGTAGCTAAAATACACACAACTGCAGCTAAAACTTCTACAACCTGCCTGGTATCCATTATTAAAAGCTAAACAGATGTTTACTCAAACTGTAACATCATTGTTT
The DNA here is from genome assembly GCA_013400335.1 of Eurystomus gularis. Classification (NCBI taxonomy): domain Eukaryota; kingdom Metazoa; phylum Chordata; class Aves; order Coraciiformes; family Coraciidae; genus Eurystomus; species Eurystomus gularis. The sequence continues at coordinate 4,815 of VZZY01022097.1, read as the reverse complement.
GTCAAGCTTATAGGAACTGTTTATATCAGCGCAGAATGGATGCCATTTACTTCCAGTGCTGGAGGATGAGTCAGAAAGCGTGACAATGAAAGGCATTCAAGCACAGCAAAACTTGCTAATGGCTTTTGATAACAGCAGAGAGACACCCACTATACTCTTCATTACTGCTGCTGCGAATTTCACTGTTCATTCTACACAGGTCTAGATGTGTACAGTGATACCAAGCGCCGCGTTTCAGCCCATTATTTACCCAAGTGCAGGATTCCTTCAACACCTTTCCTATACTGACCAGCTGAGCAAGGATTTACAATTCCACTCTGATAGAAGCTACCTTCTCCAGAACCTGCTCTTCAGTCCTTTACACTCACTTGAGCTGTTGGTGGTTTTCAATTCTTTAATAAAATACTTCTCTGGTCACACCACTAAGAGTATAATCACAAAGTACGAGCACGGAAACACTGAAAAAGCTATTCTTGCACTCGGTATTCCTAAACAGCTAAACATCACGTTAAATGATAATAATAAAGACAACCAGTCAAAAATACAGCTTCATTTTGTCAGCTAGCGTAGATTTTGAAATTCAGATGCTTGCATTTTACTTGTCTGCCATTACTGGCAAATTAAAGCTACGAACAAATGCTGCGTAGGCAACAAGTAATTCTACTAACATGCCAACAATCACTTTAATCTCTTCCACTTAACAACTCGCAAACCTTCTATGAACATAATCTTCTAGAAGGTAACTGGTAATACAAGATAATCCCAGTACAAGTTTAATTAAAAATACAAACTACATCTAGTTCCACGCTTCTTTCACACTATAAGAGCAAGAGTGGCTATTATTAACAGCTCTGTTAATCTGGCAAACTGAAGTGCACAGAAACAAGCTCAAGAAGCATTCAACAGACCATTTCACACCAAAAATTTGCACGAATTATAACTTGCTTTAGCATAAGCAGTAAAAAACCCTGTTTTAAATAGCTGAACCGAAGCACACTTGCAGAGTTATGGATCCTACTCTTTACAATAGAGCCCAGCACAAGATTATTAATTGTTAAAGGCTACAATGGAATTAATCTGAAATTTTTAAAAAGCCATTTTCCTGCAAGAAACCTAGAATTTGAGTCATTTGCCTGTCAGATGGAAGTCAACATAGATTTCATTCGAGTTTCGAATGCCAAGAAACTTATTTGACTGGACACAAAATACATTTGCTATTTTTAAACATACCTTGTGTAACCATTTAACCAGAGCCCTGTAATTCAAACTGGGGAGCTCTTTTCACATTCAAAAGCTGATCAGAAGACAAGGCTCTACAGTTCTGTTTAAGTGTTGGCTCGTTCCCACAAATACATTTCGTGCTCCCAAGCTTCCCCAGTAATCATCTCCACAGCTCTTTTCCCTTCTTCTACACCCAGTTAGAAATATTTAGAATATTAGAAATATTTCTAACTGCTTGAAAGCCTCCAGAAGGCTTTTTCTGCTTACCTCTTCCCAGCCACTGCCTCATACCTGTGGCAAGCAACGACCAGTCCAGTCAGGTCAACGCTGACGTCACAATGGATCGTCAACAGGCCACGCGTTTACCCATCTCCTCGCTATTCTGACCAAGAATAACCAAGTCCCATCTTACTCCACCCTTTCATGCAGTGCTAACAATCGAACCCGTCACCAATACAGAAGTGGCATTTTACTGTATCCCAAACCTGAGTCCGTTTCACCTCAGACTTCAGTTGTGTCATTCTGAGCTTTATTGTTATTTGAAGTCACAAAAAGGAATTCTCATAACAATGTATAAAAGTAGATATATCTATAATGAACTATCCTGACACACACGGAACGATGTGTAGATGAGCTGTGACATTCTTCTTGTTGAGAAGCACTTTCCCCAAACCAGGAAGTTTTTCATATAATCTCCTTTTGGATGAGACTATGTCACAATGAACAGCTCTGTATCAGCTCTCCTCACGCTGGGAAGATAGCAAGAAATCCCATGCTGGAGGAAAAAAAATAAATACATGCGTAAGCAAGCAAAATTAAACCTCCTAATCTAATGCAGATTTCTTTAAACATGTTTCAGCTATGACACTTCACTAAGAACTAAATATTTTTGCCTCCTACAAAAGAACATCACATTTTAGACATGGCTGAGTGAGTTACCACTACAGACAAGTGTGGGTTTGCTCAAGATCATCAAAAAAGCCAGACTATACAAAATCTTTGTCTTTTTAGGAATATACTCAGCTAATCATAATGGAAAAATATGTAATTCAGCTGGATATCCAGCTCCTAACGGGATCGGGGAGCGGTGCTATTGCTCATAGCAAGTTCTTTCACATTTTGAAGCCAGCTCCTTTAGATGTTGTGCTGTAATTGCATACATCAACTCCATCCTCTTCAATGGTTCGATGCATTTCATTACCTGGGGCTACCCCCAAGTGTCAGACTTTCTGCACACCCTTCATCTCTAAGCAATTTCTCACTAATGTGAGAACTTGCAATTCAAGCTTCTGCAGAGTTCAGTCCCTGCAGTAGTCGGTTTGGTTTGATACCAGTGGCTTAAAAATAAATAAATAAATAGTACTGTGCTATAGAGACAACACTTACAGCCCACCCTGACAGCCAATTTATCTACAGTCCAAATTCATAGCTCATCAAGTCACTAGAGCAAGCATATCAGCCACGTACCATGCTCTGCAAGCTCTTTCTGACAAACACTTAACGTCTGCAGTCTTTTGAAACATCAGACATTTTTCCACAGCTACAGAAGTCAGACTGTGCTATGGATGACTGGCCCCTAAAGTCTTATTTCTGCAAGCAGGAACTGATGACCTGAGAACTGCTAACATCAAGGAACTAAGCAGGTAACAATCTCAAAGGGACGTTTAAGCGATGCTACCCAAATAGGTTCTTCCCACACAAAAACCCACTACTTTCAAGATTTAAGGTATTTTATCACTCAGACATTTGCCTGAACTTAAACACTGAAGACAACAGCTCTGTTGCCACAGAGAAACAGTAGTTTTAAGGTACCTTTTAAGTCTGGTGTCTTTCTGTATTGTCAGTGTGGAAAATGAACACAGTGGCCATTGTCTTCATTTTCTCTTAAAAAAACCCCAAACAAATTAGTGGGAAAAAAAACCAAAAGCCACACATTCCCCAACTCACGCATTCTCCTACACAAGCCTAAGTACTTCCAGAAAAAGAGGAAGAGGAAACCCTCTTCCTCTCCCAGATGTGCTCCCCAGTAATTGTTTTTATGTCAAGTTTTGCTTTAAAGAATATTTTGGTTTCTCTCACAATAGCAGCTCACTCCAGCTGCCACCTCTTCTCCCAATCACAGACTAGACAAAGGCAATACAAGCTCAAACACACATCCAGCCACAGAGAACAGACCTGGGTGGACTTCAAACAGGAACTTAAGATCACAGAAGGATCAGTCAGTTTTCTGCAGTGAAGAAGTATTAATCTCTTCTGCCTAATTTTCTTCTCTGGAGTCATTCCTTCCTCTCGCCTGGGGGCAGGGGTGGGAAGCAAGCTAGAGAGAATACAAATTTCATCCTTCATACACCCACTGCACCACAGACTGATTTTAAAGAACCATATTTAAATGAGGTTTAAATTATGTTCCTAGTGAACTAGATTATAAAGAACAATTTTATTAAAAGCAAACATGGAGTAGAAAATAACCTTCTGACTTTCCTTAGCTTACTAACGGGTGACACCACCTCCTTCCACCTTGAAAGGCTCATTCAACATTTATATCTTCACCTCTGTACACCTGAAAGCAAAATCCCAATTTCGTTCACTTCAAGGGGGAAGACAGAACGTTACTCCGTGGATTTCGAGTATTGATTCTGAAGTGTTCTCTGAATGGGCAAATAGTCAATTAGTAACAAGAGGGAGACTAAGTATGGGAGCTCTCCATCAATCATACCTAGAGAGTCCTGCTACCACAAAGCATAACAGTGTATCTTTTCTGCTAAAAACACAAAGAAGTAAACCAGGGAGTGAGAAGTGAGAATTCCTACAAAGGTTACTTTAAAGGCAAAGCTGATTCAGGACAAGAATTGTAACATAAAACAGTTCTGAGAACCATAGAAATTACCAAGCTAGAAATTTATTCCACAACTTAAAGAAGAAAGTTTAATGTAACTCAAATTTGGCAACTAACAGGCATTTAAAAAGCCAGTAAGAATTATTTCCACTCAATACTGAAGAACTAAATATTTTCTACAGCTGCTGCTATCAGAGGATTCTTAACCATTTTAATATGGACATGTAGCACCAAATAGATATTGATGATACACCAAGACACAAAATAACAAATGCAAACCTATCCCAAAGTTGCCATCACAGTTAGACTTTAAAGAAGAGCAACCATGTCTTAAATTAAAAGACACCGAGCAAGTGATGATCTATAGCCAGACAGAACAGAGCTCACTGGTGTCTTGATGCAAATATACCCCCCAATACATATATCAATCTCCAAACATCAATATAGGAAAAAAAAAACCACCACCAAAACAACATCCAGACTTTTAAAGCACATCACACCTCCTTGCTATATTCCAACAGGGGAAAAAAAAAAAATAATAAAAAAAATATCTAAATAAAATACAGTAAAACACCAAAAGAACTTCACTCTTCACTGAGGGGGGAAAAAAAATGTGCAAGTAACCACAATAATTTAAAAAGAGCTGATCATATTATAGTTTTGAAATGTAGTCCTAACCAGTAGAACCAACAAGTTCCTGAGAGTTTACCAATTGTTCCTGTAACCCACTGGTGACCAAACTGTCATTAATTATTTTA
>VZZY01022094.1:447-15859 GCA_013400335.1 Eurystomus gularis | reverse complement strand
CTTCCAACCTGTCAGTCTATGAGTCTATGAACTCTGAGAAACCTCTTTTCTTCTCAGTCATCCTGCACATGCACAGCATGATTGCTGCAGTTCGACACAGGGCACTGAAGACACAGCAGCATCCTTGCAGTTTAACTAGAACAAGAAGATTTTTCCAACAAATGAAATTATTTCAAAAAATGTCAATTATTGACAAGGCTGTCATACATCACAGGTTGTGCAGTGCTGATCTGTGTTTAAAAAACAAATAATCTGCAGCAAAGGCAGATTCTTAACCTGATCTGCTGAGGGAATTATGAAGAAAAACGAAGACAATAACCAGCTTTAGTTGTTCATCGTCCAAATATCTTTCTGCTATATCAGGAAATCTCTAGGCATTGGTCTCTGCTTATAGTTGAGTCTGAGGTTAGAACTGAAATAAGTATTAGGTTTTAGAAGTCTAAAACAGGAAGTCCACTTAATTACCTGTTTCTCAAGGACACAGTGTGGACTACCATAATGAAAAGCTACTGTTAAGGTTGTGGGGGGGGGTGAATTAGTCCCCATATCCTTCCTCAGGTGCGATTGTGCTTGAGGTTGGGGTCAAGGTCAAGCTTTGGAACAGATTAGTCTTCAGAAACCTGGTGGATTTTAAAACCCTAAGAGTTAAAAGAGGGCTGGCAGTAGTAGAGATTGGGCTTTTTCCGTTTAAATGATTCATACCCCTTCTAGACTTCAAATTAAGTTTCTGGTTTGTATTAAAGTTAGATTATAAGACTAGTGATTCAGCTTTGTGGCTTTCAGTTTTAGGAAGATGTCTGACAGGGCCCATTTACTCCCATGTGCTGCAGGGATTGATCAATATATTGATATTCCTAAGCATATAGCTGGGCTCAGAGTCAGGGCTTCTGGTTTTGAAGCTCAGGTAGTAAGAGGTGAAAAGGAAGGCTGAGGATTGATGAAGACCTTATCTTCTGTGTTATTGTAGGAACTGAATTATGTTTTCTTTCAGTGTTTGAATGAGTCCCATAAAACTGGGTCCCATAACTGAGTTACAGTGAGATAGGGCAGGAGTATGAAAACTTTCAAGGCCCATTTTATCTGATAAAACATAGAGGGGTAATACTCTACTTGGGTAAGGAATTGTTTTGGTTTTACAGTGATTTTTAGCACCCTACTGTATTCCACAGGCACTGTATGCTTAAGTTGTGGTTTCATGTTGGTACGATATAATGTCTCGTGTTTTGGGGGTGTTTTTGCACCTATGAATCCCATACTTAGGGTTAAGAGTTGGAAACCCCAAGCCCAGGAATCTATGGAGCTCATATAATCTGAAGACATAAAGAAGATGATTTAGCATTGGAAGGACTAGTGCCTTATATGCTGGTTTAGTATGCAAATAAAGCTTTTGGAGGTTTTTTTTTTCGGTTAATTGAGACATAGGTTCACTAGGGTTTGGGAAACCCACACCTCAGAAGCCTTGTTGAGTTGAACCGGGCTGGAAGAGTTGGTTTTGTTAGGGGTCTTAAAGACTTTGGTTCTTCCAAAGAAACTCTCATCCTCGTCTTGTATACCTCTGCTAGCACACTTCCTTGCAGGCTGTCCTCTCCTGGACACTCTTGAGTTGGCAACCAGTATCTTCTGTTTGTGCATAGTTGTATCAGCAAGTGTTCCTGAGTACATCAGGTTTCTTAACTGCTATTGTTTTGTAATAATATTTTCATAATATTCAGAATCTATTAGGTGCTTTTCAGAACAAACAAGAAAAACTCCTCACCCTGTGCATCTAACAATGTACATCATCGGCGATGTACCTGGAGGATGGGATTTTTTGCGGGCAGCTTTCTTTCATACTTTTCAGAATGAGTCATGTTTTTTGTGAGCAAAGTAGTGGGTTTAAAGATTAAAACAATAAAGAATGTACAACCCTTAAGACAGTTCTCTTCCACAAGGACTAGGCTCAGTGAATTGTCAGCATCCTTTGCTAAAAGTTAGTTTTCAGAAAAGAAGAGGAGAAAATTCTAGGGATGCTGATAAAGAATATGTGTGGACATACAAATACTCTTAGAAGAGAACATAATTTACCCTTCGTTTATGAATGCTGTGCCTGAGAAACAGATCTATAAATACTTATCAGACTGTAAATCAAAGAATCTGCATAACCAAAGTAATATATAATACCAATGCTGCTTAAAAGCATGGCCTTCCAGAAATCATGTCATTAATCACATGGCATTGTTAATTCTTTCTTTCGCTGCTGAGGAGTAAAAACTTTGAGCATGAAATGAGCTGAAATACTGACAACAGCCTCGCCTATACTTCAGTGAATGATTCAAACCCATTATTGGTGCTATTAAGTCCAGAACATGAGATGAACAGACAAATTATATGGGAAAGCTCAATCTAACAGCATGCCAAAACCAACTCCTATGTGAGGATAGTGACTGTATAATGATGTGAAATAACAGTGAAAACTAACTCTGCTATGAATGTGGAGACCACATGTGGAAGAGCAGCCCAGAGAAAGATGCTACAATGGTCATCTCTTGGGGACCTGATGACTGGTTCTTAGTTGTCCTGAATGCACTGAAAGGAAAATAAGTTGAACAGGGAAAGAAGATTGCTTAGCCTTTGATTCCAAGCTCAATGAAAATTCAGATCTCTTGATGTTTTAATTAATCTTTTTTTCTTCTGGATTCTTCCTATGCTAAGAGTAGGCATATCAAGTATCTAAGAATGTTTCCATTAAGGATACCCTCCACATTCACCAGTCTCTTCAGGAGAACAATTCCTGCTAAATGTTTAACTTGACTTTTAAAGTAAACTAATTTTATATAAATGTGGTATGAACTCTGGACTTCCAAAATGATCTTTAGAATCCTTAAAGTTAACATCTGCTGCCAGAAGGAATTATTAGAAAAAGATGTAAAGATGGAGAAGCTCAAGCAGGTGGACTACAGACAGTCTATCAAAGTGTGGGAAATTAATTTCAGAATGCCCAGCAATATGCAACTTGTATTTGCAGATAAAGAAAGAGCTCCTATGAAGTTAGTGTATTTAAAATAAATCTGTTCTCAGGTGAAATGAGGGGATGAGTTTAAACCAGCAATATCTGAAATATAAATGGAGGTAAGATACTACTCCTGGCTTCTTAGGTGTAAGTTTGTGACTTCTTCAGTTGGGTGGATGTGCTATTAACTGTTTTGATGAATAGGTTTTTTAGCTCCATTAAGCCTAGAGAAGGGTAAATTTGTGATGTGGGCTTGTGTAAAAATTGTTTTCTAAGCAAAGTGTTTTAGGCATAGGTATTTAAATTCCAAATCCATTTGATTCGGTATTTGCTTACTTTTAATGCATTAAAGTGATCTTTTATGTCCAAATACTAGACTTGTGAGAATAGGTTAAAGGGTTATATCACTGAAACAAATTATAGGGTATTTTTTCAAGCTTATGTCATCAGAGGTGCAGATCACAAATGGCAAGTCCAAGAGTATTCCAAAATGGCAACACAGTGGCTTGGACTGCCTCTATCAGCCACAGCAGACCAGTAGGAAAATGGAGGGATGGGCTGATGTAGCATTGGCTTTGCTTGACAACAGAGCTCCAGCTGTGGACTGTTTTAACTTGATGTAAGACTTTCTAGTGATAGAATAGAATCATAGAATGGTTTGGGTTGGAAGGGATATTAAAGATAATCTAGTTCCAACCCCCGTGCCATGGGCAGGGGCACCTCCCACTAGACCAGGTTGCTCAAAGCTCCGTCCAACCTGGCCTTGAACACATTCAGTGATGGAGCATTCACAACTTCCCTGGGCAACCTGTTCCTGTGTCTTAATACCCTCAGAGTGAAGAACTTCTTCCTAATTTCTAACAGGTCTTTGTTCCTCTTGCATTGGGGGCTCCAGAGCTGGACAACGCAATCATGAAACTTTTTTCTTATATTTTTCCTTTTTTTTGTTGTTTTGTTTTTCTTTTGAATGCCAGGTTGGAAGGGACTTCAAGGATCATCTAGTCCAACCTTTCAAGGTAAAAAAATATAGTTTAAGTATAAGCCTTCTCAACGCTGAGCAAGCCCAGGTTTCTTATCCTTTCTTCATACGATAGGTTTTCCAGTCCCCTGACCATCCTTGTGGCTCTTCTCTGGACCTCAGAGAGGATACTGAGGACCTCTGCCTTTTCCGTGCTGTTGGTGACTAGTTCACCTCTCCTGTTTAATGGTGGGCCAATACTCTCCTTCTGCTTCTGCTTGCTGTAAAGGTATCTGAAGAACCCTTTCTTGAAGTTTTTGACATCTCTGGCCAATTTCAGTTCAAGTTGGGCTTTTGCTTTCCTAACTGCATCTCTGCATACCCTGGCAATGCCCTTGTAATTTTCAACAGGTAATGCTCCACTTTTCCATTTTTGGTACATTTCCCTTTTGATTTTGAACAGTCCTATAAGCTCACGGTTAAGCCAAGGGGGTCTCTTACTCTGCCTACTCCTCTTGTCAATAGAGGGAATGAATTGGCTTTGTGCATCTAGGAGGGTGTTCTTGAAGGACTCCAAGTGCTCACTAGCTCTTTTGTTTACCATGGAAGCTTCCCACGGGATCCCTGCTGAGCCCTGAGTGAGCTGAAGTTTGCTCTTCTAAAGTCTAAAACCTTTGTCTTGGAACTAACCTTCAGTGTATTCAACATTATCCCAAACTCCACAATATTATGATCACTGCAGCCAAGGCTGTCACTAACTGAGATATTACAGAGCATGTTTTCTTGGTTAGTGAGCAACAAGTCCAGCAGCACCCCTTTCCTGGTTGGCATATCTAGCATTCGTGTGATGAAGGAGTCCTCTAAGCGTTCCAGGAACGTTATGGATGACAGATGAACTGCTGGGTTGTTCTTCCAGCAGATGTCTGGTATTGGAAATCTCCCATAAGAATAATGTTTTGTTGACCTGAAGCTTGCTTAATTGACCCACGTGTTGCTCCACTGGTCTCGTCTCGGTTTGGAGGTTGGTAACAGATGCCTACTCTAAGGTCTCCCTTGGAGATGACCCCTCTGATTTTGACCCAGAGGCATTCAATAAGGCTTCCACAATTACCATAACTACCTCAAACACTTTAGTAAGGCATTGAGACTGCTGGTTTTCTCAGTAGATCTGGCAGAAAAGCAAATCATTCTGCAACTTTATGACAAAGAACTAGTGTGCATTCAAAACTGTAGATATCAACATAGTGCAAATCTGCGCTTCATTCAGTTTGCTTTCTGTAAGGAAGACAGAACAAATGTTCAGTTTTCAACCTCTGATGAATCTTGAACACTTATTCCTAAAAGTACATGTGTGTGTACAAAGTACACACAAAAGTGTGTAAATGTGCCTGATTACCACAGAGTGAAGAGTGAATGGGAAAACTCAGTTATGTGCAGTACTTTGTAAATGTGACAGTAAATATTTCATTTAGGACCTTGCTACATGTAGTCACTAAGTGATCCTGCGAAGGCATCAAGTAAGAAAATTCCCTTGGTTATTTAGATCAGTAAAATATAAATAAAATAACAGATAATATTGTAATGTTTTCTATCCTGTTACCTCTTAGTGAAAAACCACAAAAGATACAAGATATTTTTTCCTCTGTGTATAATAATTTTAAACCTTACAGTGATTTTAAATTCCCAGGAGTCATGCAGAAGGTAAGTAGATTTCAGTTTGAAAAGAATTTCAGAATACATACTAATATTGACTATTGTCTGGAGGCTTTCTTGAGATGATGGTGGTGTTGCAGTGTTTTTGGTGAGGAGAACATGGAGGACAGACTGGCACTGTTATCTGACAGTCTTGTTTTGTAGGTGATGTAACCCTTTTGTTTCACCTCAAATTGACTGACATACCTGGTGACTACAGGATATACAGTGTTGGTAGTTGCCTTCTGTTTTGACCAGCTTCATTACTGAAGTCAGTGACAAATTGGGCCAGTTAAGGTAAGCTTTAAATATCGTCTATTAATGAGAAGCTTGACAGCAGTGTTACAGGCAAGCTTGAACCAGGAGCAGTAAAGTTCAAGGAGATCTTAGAGGATGTGGCTAAAGACTGAGAGGCACTGAAAGCATAAATGAATCCCTCAGTATTGGTGGAGATGATGTATTGGTTTGTTTAGCCAACAGGGCGTTGATGGTAAAGGGTTGGGCTGCAGACACAGGATGAGTGAGAAGTAGAATTTGGCGTCATTGACCAGCTACCAAATTGTAGGCAGTGGGGACTAACTGGAATACACAGTCATGAAGGAAATGGGAATGGCCCTCACTGCCAGCAGATAGGTTTATGTGGTTTTGTCTTTGGGAATGCTGGGGGGGTTGGATGAGATGGCTGTGGAATTTGCAAAGGTTGCAGAAGTTTGGCACTGTTTTAGGACTGATGTTATATTCATAACATTCTGTTCCAGGGCTCTGGCTTGGGCTGATGACTTTGCGTTACTTCATGGTAACGCCCTAGTGTTCTTCTCCTGAGGGCTCAGGTTACTCAGAGTGTTAATTATGTGGCCAGATAAAACTCTGCATTTATTGTGACATGTTGAGATTTTTCTGGTGGCATTTAGATCGTCACACTTCAGAAATTTAAGGTCCTGGATTCAGTGAAAGTAGAGAAAGTAGTCTAAAAATATTAACCAAATCCCATGGTCTGAGGTGGAATGTCATGAGCACTTCTGGCTGCCCATGCACAAGAAATTAAGGCAGGTGGAAAGAGGCCGCAATAATAATAAAGTAATGAAAATATTTAAGTGGAAACCATAGAAGAGTTTAGTTTGTTAATTCTAGCAAAGAAGGGCTTTGATTTCAGGGTGTAAATACCTCCAGGTGATGAGGATCTGGGGAACTGAGAAGTTATTTAAACAGCCAAAAGTCAAGTAGTTTTAAGCTGTTTGGAAGTAAGGTAACACAGGAAGTTAGAATAAGGTCCTTAAGCACTGTGTCACTGAGGTTTGAAAGACCGTTCTGATCCAACAGGTTTTAAGATGGAGCTGAATGGATTTGTGAGTGAGGTGAAATGCTGGGGGAGAAGGATCTTGGTGATGCAAGAGTTCCTGGTGTCCCTCCTTTCCTCTTCTCTTGGTCTGCATCACTAGAAGAGAATAGTGAAACTGAGGCTGTGTTATTAATCTGTCGTGATTTAGCGAGTGTATTACTGTAAGACAGTAGAGCAGTGACAGTTATTTTGGAGACATTACTTCACTGTAAATGGACCTGATTTGTTTCGATTTACTAAGTTATGTATCATGGCCATCTGTTGAGGAGTCTTATTTGGGCAGCCAGTAAAACTTTGCCATTACATAATTGCACAGACAGGCAACAACAGTAATTTCCCAGCTTCCTGTCGCTGGAGCACAAATGCCAATGGCCTCGATATTTTACTTTAATCTCTTTTCTGCTGGGGGTAGTTGCAGCTTTCTTAGTGGCTTAGAGTACCTGGGACAAGGAGATAGGGATTCCTCAGTGGCTCCTCTGGACTTTGTCTTTCCACTTCTGTCACTTTCTGCTTTCCTCTTGCTAACCGTGAAATTTAAGCAAATTTTGATGAGCATAAGGATAAGAACCATGAGTACTGCAAGTATTTGTGGTAGCAAATATTTGATAAGACATGTAGTATCTGCAGCTTTCCCTGTCATATAAAATGTTATTAAATATTCATTCTTGCTGTTTAACACAGTTCCCACCCTCCTGGATTTTTAGTATCAGAACAAATATTTCAGTTGATAATATTATTGTTGGAGGTGATGCTGTTAGAGGATCTTGATTACAGTACAAGGCTGTCTTTTAATAAAGTTTTGGAACCAAATTTAAACTTATATCTTCTTACTGACAAAGATGATGATAAATTTGAATGTTTTACAGTAATATCTCTCTGAAATACCAGTTTAGGATGATAGATGATAATTCAAACGAAACTTTCCCAGTTCATATATTTTGTGGCAATGTCACACCACTAAACAGTGATGCGTGAGAATGTGTTGATGTTTGCCATTCGTTCTTCCATGTAACTGTTAAATGAAAGGAAATACTGGTACTGGCCTGACCATAAAATAAGTTTATGTCCTTTTGAAGTCCCTTCCAACCCTGTATTTGTTCATGGAAGACGTTTAAGTCATGAGTCTCTTTTCTGTCTCAGTTAATCTATGAATAGTTACTTGGAGAATGAAGACATCCATACAGCATGACAAATATCTGTAGTTTTCACTCCATTTTTCCTTTTTTTTGAACATCACACATGTTCACCTTCTGGGACCTTTGCCTGCTGCCAGGACAGTAGTTCACTTCTGATTCATATGTGAACTTCAGAAAATATGGACCCTTAGTGATGATTTCAAAGATATGATGTTACTTCCATCCTTGTAAGCTTTTTACAATTCCATAATCACTGTCTCTGGAATAATATTAAAGAGCATTGCAAATAATATTTATTTGGAGCAATTACTCTTTCACAAGACTGTCTGGCAGAGTGCAGGGTTTTACCAGATGTTCTGATTTACAAGTACTGTTGCTCATCTTACAAAATCAACTTATTTTCAATCAGACTAAAACAGTTTACAACCTCCCCCTCCCCCCCCTCGCCCCCCCACTGCATAATAAGGAAATAAAATATTTTCTTTACTTACAATATCACTTTGTGGAAAACTGGAGTAGAAAATTCACTATCAGTCATATCAATGCTGCTACTGGCAGCAGAAGTGACAATTTTAACAATATTGTATTTATTTTGTGTGTGTGTTGCAATACACTAGATTTACTCTAAAAAAATATAAATAAATGTCTTCTGAGAATACCTTGCAACAGAAAAGACTATGTGTTCTGTGATAATTCAGGCAGTAGCAATTACTATTTTTCTCATCAGTCTCTCAAAGGTGATCTACAGCTTGCTTGGAACACAGGGCCAACTTTGGATGTGATACTCCGGATGAAATTGGATAATAAATAATACAAAATGAAACAAGAATATATTAGAAGCCATGCATGCAATGCTTTTGTTCAGGTATCAGTAGGAAGCTTTTTCCATCTGTGTGAGAACATTAACTCTCATTTAGCTGGGGATTCTCAGTAATACCTTGATTCTTTTTGAAAAGCAGCCATTACCAGGCATCATGCAAGTTTTATTTGCGCAATTGTATTTTCTTGTCTAATGTGTAATGTGTTGGGTTTGATCTTCGAACAGCATCATGGTTTTGGGGGGAGTATCTTCAATTGATCAAGTTTGTTTGCAGCTCTAATACTAATTTTGCCCTTTACCTTTTGAGTCATCATTTTGAGGTGCTGGAGCATGTCCAGAGAAGGGTAATGGAGCTGGTGAAGGGTCTAGAGCACAAGTCTTGTGAAGAGTGACTGAAGGACATGGGGTTGTTGAGCCTGGAAAAAAGGATGCTCAGAGGAGACTTTCTCACTGTCAACAGCTCCCTGAAAGGAGGTTGAAGCTAGATGGGGGTTGGTCTATTCTCCCAAGGAACAAGGCACATATAACAAACATATTAAAAAAAAATTATATCCTATCCATTGTGTCAGCAAATATGGACAGAAATTCTATTTTCTGGTTGGAAATTGTCCCAGTGAAGTATGGTTGCATTGTAACTTCTTACACACTCTGTAAACAGCTGCTCAGGACATTGTCAGCAATCAGTGACAGCTCTCACTTGGACTAAAACTGTAAACCCATGGTGTAATGTAAAACATGATCCAGTGTTCACTTATGCCCGTTCTGATTTAGATCTAGAGAAGGTCTTCTTTGATTATGGGGATTTTTTGGTCCTGACGAGAGACACTTATGTTCATTCATGTTCACTGATCAATGGATTTTTTCTTCTCTGTCATCATTTGAGACTTGCAAATGTGGGTGGCATTAGCTGGTTTTTGCAGTACACAGCACAGTCTAACTGGGGCATCTACAGCCCAAGTTTATTGTACCAGTCTGGGTCCTTCCTCATGGCACCACTACTCCATCACTGTCCACTCCTGTGTGCTTGCACTTAGAATCATAGAATGGTTTGGTTTGGAAGGGACCTCAAAGATCATCTAGTTCCAACCCCACTGCCATCGGCAGGGACACCTCCCACTAGACCAGGTTGCTCAAAGTCCCATCCAGCCTGGCCTTGAGCACCTCCAGGGATGGAGCATTCACAATCCCCCCTGGGCAAACTGTTCTGGTGTCCCACCACCTTCAGAGTGAAGAATTTCTTTCAAATTTCCAATCTAAATCTCCTCTCTTCTAGTTTTCTTTCCTCTTCTTAGCAGCAACAAGGACTCAGGTTAGTCATGTCCTGCCAGCTAAAGCTCTGAGTTTGTTTAGCTCCATTCGTATTTCCTTCTTCTGCATCACAGGGTTTGGTGTGGCATCAGTGGGCAAATTTCAGTGCATCATTTATATCTAAGATTGTGATCCAGAGGAACCCCCTGCCCCTTCCCTAGGATCACAATGCAGAGCAGGTCTTAAAATCCATGTACATGTATCTTGTATATTTTCTGTCTCTAATGGAATGAAGTTTATCCAGACTTTACAAACAAAGAATTTGTAAAACTGAAAAAAAGAAAGACTGAAAAAAGAAAACCAACAGGAGACAGGGCAAGGGGCAACGTGCACAAACTGGAACCCAGGAGGTTCCATCTGAACAGAAGGAAAAACTTCTTTCCTGTAAGGGAGCCAGAGCCTGGCCCAGGCTGCCCAGAGAGGTTGTGGAGTCTCCTCCTCTAGAAAGATTCCAAACCTGCCTGGACTTGATCATGGGCACTCTGCTCTGGGTGGCCCTGCTGAAGCAGGGGGAGGTTGGACAAGGTGATCTCCAGAGGTCCTTTCCAACCCCTACCATCCTAGGATTCTGTAACTCAATAACCAAGATTTTCATAAGGGAAATCATTCTAAAAGTGCTGTTTACCAATCTGATGTTGCACTGAGAACTGTTTAATACCTTCCAAAACTAATTTTTTTAGATAACTTCTGCAGAAAAAGATGTTAGACTTTGTCGTCTTTTATCTGTAATGACATCCTAACAGAAGAGTACTCTGGAGAAAGATTTGAGACAGCAAAATGCTTCTGTGTCTGGAAAGCTTCTGCCAAATACGAAAGCCAGTTTGAGAGGAAGAGCAGATCTTTGTAAGCCTAGTGAGGCTATTTCTTGACAGTGAAGACAGGCTGTAAAGGACCTGAATGCAAAGAAGCAGCAGCTTATGTTATTAGAATACGGTAAAGGTCTTTTTCTAGCTAGAAGAAAAAAAAACAGGTTTTTCTCAGCTCTGCTTTCAGTGGTCAGAGATCTTTGCCTAAATGCTGTCAATGTTTACGTCTTCTGACTTTGCTGGTGAGCTCTCTAAGGACCAGACCATGGCACAAAGGGGTCATGTTAAGCGTGGAATAAATCAATTTAGAGACATACAGTGACAAGTTGTGTAACAGGCCCCGAGTAACAGGCCAGTATCTGGTCAAGGCTAGCACAGAATCACAGAATTGCCTAGACTGGAAAAGACTTTTAAGATCATTGAGTCCAATCATTCATAGCAGGCATTACAAAGTGTTATGAAAATTAAATGCATCTCACTGAAACAAATACATGTAAAAATCTACAGATGGTTAATTTACTCACAAGCCTCTAGATTACGAAAATGTCTTAGATTTTAGCACGACTGGTTGAGCTTCAAAATTCAGGCTGGAGATCCAGTGATTGTTATTTTCTATTAATTCTTTTCTAGCACACAAGGTGGGAGCAGAGCCTAGTGCTATGTGAATTATTTAGAAAATTATCAGGGCTTTATAAATAAGCAATGGCTGCTCTGGGTAAGGCTGGACTTCACTGCTGAGCCTGGCTGCTCAAACAGCAACTTTACTGCTCAAAAAAAGCAGGTTCTTGGTGAAACATAGCCTGGTTTTATTAGCTGTTCTGCACATGCTCTTTTCCACGCTGCAGTAATTCATTTTGTGATGTAGCCTTTATGTCCTGTTTATAATTTTTAAATCTCTATCAGGAAAATTTATTGTACATCAACTCCAAGTAAAACATAACTTTTCCTATTGTTCTATCTGCCGAGAGCTGCTTATATGATTGAGATATTTTGATTAGATGAGGTGTCTGAAGACAGTCAGGGGTTTTTAGCAAAGTGGTGACTGGCTTTCACCTGATGTAACTCTTTGGTGATCACTGATCACTCTTTGCTTGTCTATAGCAAAGCTATCCAACCCAATGCATTCTATGAGTCTATGGTAAAAATACCGTGATATTGCCTTGCTGTGCATTTCGGTTGGTGAGCAGAATCTCTCTGCTACAGCCTCCTCTATTAAAGGGCAACATCATTTCTACATCCAAAATCTTTTCAAAACATGAGCTGCAAAACGTTAGTGGTAATATTTTGGCAAAGGCTTTGCAGGGTTACACCCAATCTGAAATTCTCTATCAGACTGCACATTGCTGAGAGCATTGCAGAGGAGCCAGCAAGCAAACCACAAATATTTCTTTTAAATTGAGGCCAGAGCAGAGAAAAGCAATCTGACCTGTGCAGTTGGTAAATATGTGAAGATTTGAGAGCTAATTCTGTTTGCAGATGGTGATGAGGAAGGATGAATAAATTTGATGTAATCAATCAGGGTTATATACAAGGTTTTTATTCAAAGTCCAGTTACTTTCAGCAGAAGAGAAATTGAAGAGGTGGTAGTTCTGTCACAGATTTGAACATGGAATCATAGAATGGTTTGGGTTGGAAGGGACCTCCAAAATAATCTAGTTCCAACCCCCCTGCCATGGCAGGGACACCTCCCACTAGACCAGGTGGCTCAAGGCCCCATCCAACCTGGTCTTGAACACGTCCAGAGATGAAGCATCCATAACCCCAGAACACCTTTTCAGCCTCCTCGGACATGGAGAAGTCCTGTTTCAGTGAAGAGCTGGGGCACTTCTGTTGTCCTTGTGGTTGTTGGGAATTCAGTTTTCTTCTAGCTTTCTGTACCAAGGGAGTTTGAACTTGCTTTA
Source organism: Eurystomus gularis (assembly GCA_013400335.1). Lineage (NCBI taxonomy): Eukaryota > Metazoa > Chordata > Aves > Coraciiformes > Coraciidae > Eurystomus > Eurystomus gularis. The sequence continues at coordinate 2,910 of VZZY01022094.1, read as the reverse complement.
ATTATGGGCCACATCATATCTGTACCATCCAAACTTCTTTATACCTCCCAGGGATTCTCTAAGAGAGGCTTCCTTGAGCCACTTTTTGTGATCCAAGCAGAAGAAATGCTGGACTATGGTTTGTCCTGCTTTTCTGTAAGCCCCTAAAAGGTTTGGGGGGGTCCTTGTCTTGGTCTGTAGCCAGCTGAACCCCTCTGAATTCCAGGTGAACTCCACATCAGGTTTACTGTGTGATTTCATAGGCAGAGTACGGATTTTTTTAAATCATGGTTGAGATTTAAAGTTGTCTTCTCTTGATCGTAGAAGATCGTCTAGATCATCTTGATCCAGACATAAACTAGTCTATAGCTTCAAGTGGGATTACAAGTTACTAATAGGGAAGTCAGCTGCATCTCACTAGTTTTCAAGCCACTTAGTTAAGCTACTGAGGACAGGTTATGTAGTCCTTACTCGTATGCTAGCTCTTTCCATTTTAGGAAAGGTCTTTCTATTAGAATTGTTGTGTGTATGAAAAATAAAACAGTATAGCAAATATATTTTATACAGGAAATTATGTCAGCTTGTCTTTGTGTCATTACAAAAATGGCCACAGTTCTCCTTGCAGCAATCACACATCACTACTTAAGAGCACTTCTGAACCTTTGCTATGCAATCTGAGCAACTTCTTGGCTTGATCGTGTTTCTGATGCCCACATCATTTGGTTTAAATTATCATTTGAATCTGTGTTTGTGTAAAATATTAATGAACACTTCTTTGTAACTGTCTGCTTTATCTTTGTTTCCCTTTCTAATACTAAATTTATCAAGCCAGGACAACCAGCTGTGCTGTCTGGCACCAGTTGTATGCTGAAGCTGCTACACAGTGATCTGAAAGGTTCACTTTGTTTTTAAAGTTTATTAGTGCAACGCTGCTGGATGCGTGATGCGTAAGAGCCCATTTAGCTCTGGCAATGGGCACTCTCTGGTGGTTCCTTCCTGTTTCAGCTCAAACCTGGAGCTACCCTGTACCTCAGAAAAGTTGTCCAGGGAAAAAAAGAGCAAATAGTCATTTGCTAAGGGCCTCTCATAGCTCTGGTGGAGCAGCAGCTCCAGACCAGGTGAGCATGGCTGTACATGCAGGAGTTGAACCTGTTTCAGATTTACCATCAAGAAATACAGCTGCGCTTAAGCAAATCATAGACTGTTCAGGCTTAGTGAGCATCAGTGTAGAAGGTGTTTTAAATTTCCAGATGTCAACGTTTGATTTCTCAGTGTGGTGCTGAATCACTGCAGATCATACCCTATTGGTTTTGTGCCAAATCAAAAATCTCACCTGAAACAGATGTGTGAAGTGCTGGGGCCTGGGTTGTGGGCCCCAAGTTGGAGTTGACCTGGAACCTATGGCAGGATTGTTTGAAAGAAGACTTCTGAGGAGATGTTGCTGAGTTCAGCATTGGCCTGTGTGATCAGGCAACTGATGGCAGCATAAAATGACGATGGCTGAACCAGCACAACAAATTTGGCATAGTCGGCAGCTCAGTCTGAAGGAAGATCCTATGAAACTGGACTAAATGAGACTGGGAGCCCCCTCAAGGAGATCCTGTGTGCTGCTGTCAAGGTTGTGAGAAAATGAAGGTGAGCAGAAAGAGACAAGGTGGGACCAGCTTGAGCAGAAAGCATTTGAGAGTAAGAAAGTGCTAGTGAGCAGAGATAAAGAGACAAAGTGATGGAAGTGATAAAAGTAGTAAAGAGCATTNAGTGATGGAAGTGATAAAAGTAGTAAAGAGCATTTGTGAGTAGAAAGTAAGCAGAAACCTTGGACTTGGAGACAGTAGTTTTGTGAGCAGAAAGAAATGAGCACAAAAGTTTAGAAAGTGTTTGTGTGTTGAAGATGAATGTGAAGAACCCCAATTTTCATGTAATAAAAGACTGTTACTTGAATGTTCTTGTGTGAAGAAGATAGTTATGGAAATATGATGGCTGAGAGGGCCTGTGTGAAGAATTGCCGGAAAGGTTCTCCAGACTCTGGCCTGAATGGTGGGGCAATGCCCATGACTTGAGTCTGGATGACAGCAGTGCTCCAGAGCTTGGATAATGGTAGGGTAATTGTTGCCCAAAAGGTTCTCCAGACCCTGGCCTGAATGGTGGTGTGATGCCTATAACTTGGGTTTGGATGATGGTAGTTCTCCAGGTCTCTAGTCTGGATGATGGTGATTCTCCGAACTTCGAGACTAGGAGTTGGTAGGGTAATACTGCCCATGAAGTTTTCCAAATCCTTAGCTTGGATGATGGTAGGGTAATTATCACCTGAAAGGTAGAGCAATTATTGATGTATGTGAGGAATTGCCCGAAAAGCAGTTTGGATAATGGTAGCTCTCCAGACCCTAGCTTGAGTGATGGTAGGACAATTATTGTCTGTAAAGTTTTCCAAAATCCTGAGTCTGGATTATGGTAGTTTGCCAGACCCCAGTCTGGATTTTGGTG
>VZZY01022091.1:55772-75904 GCA_013400335.1 Eurystomus gularis | reverse complement strand
GCCACTGTCCATGTCACTAACAAGGATGTTAAACGTCACCGGTCGCAGTACTGATGCCTGAGGGACACCACCCGCCACAGGTCTCCACTTGGACATCAATCCATTGACCACAATGCTTTGAGTGCAACCATCCAGCCAATTCCTTATGCACTGAGCTGTCCATCCATCAAATCTATGTCTTTCTAATTTAGACACCAGGATGCTGTGTGGGACTGTGCCAAATGCTTTGCTCAAGTCCAGGTAGATGATGCCAGCTGTATTCCCTTATCCACTGATGCTGTTACTCCATCATAAAAGGCCACCAAATTTGTCAGGTACAATTTGCCCCTAGTGAAGCCATGTCGGTTGCCACCAATCACCTTCTTGTTTTCTATGTACCTTAGCAGAGCCTTCAGGAGGATCTGCTCCATGATCTTGCCAGGCACAGAGGTGAGACTGAGTGGCCTGTAGTTTCCCAGGTCTTCCTTTTTTCCCTTTTTGAAAATAGGGGTTATGTTTCCCCTTTTCCAGTCAGTGGAAACTTCACCAGACTGCCATAACTTTTCAAATATGAGGGAAAGTGGCTTAGTGACTTCATCTGCCAGTTCTCTCAGGACCTGCAGATGGATCTCATTAGGTCGCATGGCCTTGCACCCCTTCAGGATTTTTAGATAGTCTCAGACCTGCTCTTCACTTACAGTGGGTGGATCTTCCTTCTCCCAGTCCCTGCCTTTGTCTTCAGTAACCTGGATGGTGTGTTAGTGGAAACTGAGGCAAAGAAGTCATTGAGTACTTCAGCCTTCTCAATATCCCTTGCGACCAGTTCTCCTGTTTCCTTCCAGAGAGGGCCTACGTCTTCCCTAGCCTTCTTTTTATCACTGACGTACATGTAGAAGTTTGTCTTGTTACCTTTGATATCACTGGTGTTGTTTTAATTCTTATCAGGGCTATGAGTCAAAATTAAATAACAGGATGTTTAGAAACTATCCTTTATAACCATTGGTTATACAGTTATGCATATCAGTTAACTTTGCGCCAAACATTTCACATTTACAAGTGAAAGGCAATTCATTTTAGCTTCAGGTCTCTCCATAAAATAGAAGATGCTGTTCTAGTAACTGACACCTCTGTTGACCCCCTCCTAAAGTTTAGTATGTGACACACAAGTGTAGAGAAATGCCTTACTACCAGTAGTAACCATTATGTTTTCGTGAACCTGTAGATTATAAGCAGATACTGGATATTTTCCAGTCTAAATAGAAGACAAAGTTTATTCATATGATGGTTAGAAAAAATGAAAATAAAATTTGAGGTGACTTCAATGTGAGCCAAGTAGTGTAATGAACCTATAAAATGCTTAGTGAGATGCAGTCAGGCTTGCAGATGTGTTTACAAAAAGGAATGTTCTAGTTTCATATTTATTATGAGCTTTCTCTGATTTAGGACTACTATATATTGAAACTGAGTAAATAGGTCTTTATTTACATAAATGTCAGCATATCAAAATAAAACTAATCTGAAAAATACGTCTTTCAAAACAAGTATTATCTTCAGTAAGCTTTCTGTAATTAGGGAATAAAGAAACCTTATTGAACCCAAGAAACAGTTCAGAAAGGCTATTAGAAAAAAATCAATACCCTTAAAAATAGTAATGCAAAGATGGGATTCTAAAATGCTGTTCGTTGGATTCTAACTGCATGAAACCATCAAAGTGCAGCACTCCAGTAACATTTTAATAACACATTCAGGTGGTAATATAATAGATATGCAGCTTTTTGCATTATAGTCCAAGTGTCTTGATGCATAATTCTAGTGTATGAAAAAAGAATTCTTATAAGTAACCTTGCATAAGCAGGTCTTTTACTTCTCTAGTAGCTGAAATACAGAATGTTAGTAAGACTCTCCTTTTATGAAAGCAAAGGAAGCACAATTGCATTGTAAACCCTAAAGCAGTGGTAGTGTAGGATTTCATATTCATTTTCAAAAGTGCAGAGGACTAAACAAAGTACAGGGCAAAGGATATTTCAGTCCTTCATGGGTTAAAAATGCAATTCTGGTCTCAAAATGTTAGTAGGAGTGCAATGACTTCAGCAGCGGGCAGTCAGACCAAATGGGTTTTTTCAATGAAATACTAAGGATTTTCTTCCATATATTGAGCGAAGTCAGATACATCCAATTTCAAAAAGATCTCAGCATCTCCTGAGAAAGTGGCTTTTTGACTATTCCCATTGAAGTCAATATCAAAACTCCCTTTTATTTGTGCAGAACCATGTCCTAAATACATGATTCTTAAGCAAGCATTTTCCAGGCTAATAATACAAAAGAATGACTCATTCTGTGCTTCCTTGAATGGCTATAACATGAAATGATTAATTTAAGGACAATATTCCTACTGTTAAACTGGTTACTTTGCATAATAACAAATAACCGTCATCAAGGAAAATTATTTTGGAACAGACTTTATACTGTTTATGTCATACAAATACAAATGGTAGGAAAATTTGGATATGCGTTCTGCCGCTCTTTTGGGAATATTGTAAAGTCAGGAGAAACTGGCCAGTTCTAGCTTAGATAAAATCTGTTTAGTTCCCATATATTCTGGTCCTCAGGAGATGTAAGTTTTTCCACTATTTAATAGGGCTTCTACCACCTCCCTTGGGAGACTATAATGTAGTCCAATAAATCACACCATTAAGGCAGCTTTTCAGTCTAAATTACTTTTATATGTATATATATAGCATCCCTTTTAAGTAGTTATATCTCTATGCATCATCACAAACCCTTTTTTTCAATTATATTTACATCACTTGTTAATAAAATCCAGCAATGCACCAGAGTTCTTACAGCCAAAGAGTAACTACTCTAACTGACAAGATACAACTGTACTTTTATGAGCAAGGCTACATGAAAAGAGGCAAAATTAAATTTCTTCCAAGCACAACTACTGTAGAGAAAGTGAGTCAGAATGCTTTCATCAGATTAGTCTTCCAGTGTGCAAAATGGTAATTCCACTGAAGCATCTTCACCATGTGAAATATGAGCATAAACTCCACCTACTCCTTTTATTCCAGTTTCAGAAACAGAGGCCAAAAAAGAGGCCAAGTCAAGGATTTTACTTTGATGTCAGACTTCTAAGTAGCTAATATTTATCCTGCTTTAGCTCGAAGGGCAGCCCAGTGTTCCCAGTTACCCTGCTCTGGCCAAAAACACTTACTTTAGCTGAGAGCCACCATGCACCAACGACTGCTGTGGGGAGCCATGAGGCATTAACAACAGACCATCAAATGACATTCACTACAGTGAGAGCTCTCCCTTTCCTGGCAGAGCAACGGTGCTGCAATTCTTTGCTGCTAGTTCAGTTGCAAAGAAAGGGGGCCAGAGGTCTGACTGGGTTTTTGGGCTGTTTCTGCTACTGCTCTGCATGCAGTTGCAAGGTCTAATTTTAAAAGAGTCAAGGGTTATTACTTTCTTACTTGTTAGTTTTGCCCACATTATAATGTAATGTGTGAACCCAGCTCTTCTAGAGGAAGAAACAAGAACTAGAAACTGGCAGCATTTTCAAAACCTTTTGAATAGCCAAGAGCACAAATCACAGTCCAAGTCAGGAGGCAGGTGCCCCTAAGCATATTTGAGAAAAAATATTTTGAAAGTCAAGCCTTCTGCTGCTAAAGAAATAATCAGTCACACTGAAATAAATGCACTAAAGATACAGATGAGGTCTTCATCGCCTGTTAATGCTTCTGGATTTCAAAAGGGTGGTTGTTGTATACTGATTGGGGTTTTTTTGCTTTGTTATGGGTTTTTAACACTTGTACACATCAGGTTTTCAACTCCTGTACAGTGACATTTTTTTCTCTACTTTGCTGGAGTTGTGACATTTTATATTTCTTGGGGATCTGACCCATCTCTCCCTTCTGAAGGGGAATTTTTCTATATGAACTTCTATTCTTCACTACAAGATCTTTGAAGACATTTACTTCATTTCAAGGTGATTCTTGGATTATAAGCACACAAAGAAAAGCATAATTAAATGAATGCTACACAGAGCTTTATTGAATATACAGTAGCTTCACTTGATTTCCTTTTCATATTTGTATCAAGCTGGATATCTGTTCTAGACAGACTATCATTTAAAACAAGAGACATACCAAATGAGTAAATGAGGTTATATTACTAATTAGCATACTGTCTCCTACTACCTCCAGTAAGCTACTAAAATGTGACTTCCATTTTATCACATAGATGAAACAGTTATCTTTCAGGGTTTGAAATTTCTGTGATCTTTATGCTTAATAAGCTCAGTAAAAGGCATTCAAATTACATCACTTTTGTCTTGGAAGTTAAATTGGGAAATATTGCATTCTCTGAGATGATAAACTCTGTAGAAGATAAATTATCATGAGAAATAGTTTTAATTGATTTACCATAATAAAAGTTGTGTGACTTTGAAGTGCAAATGACACATTAAAATGAAGCTACAGTATGTTGATAATACAGTAGCTTCTTTGTTAATAGAATTACTGACACCACAGATGCTTGCAGAAGAGTTGTCCTTTACTGTTAAGTGAGAAACAGTGATGGAAACTGAAGATATACTGTATTTAAATGCAAGCTCAACTCTTTTCCTTCTGTGAGCTCTACACTGATCTCAACAAGTGTAAATGCAATCTATTTCAACAACAACACATACAACAGCTCACGTCTGAAATTTCAACACTAGGTTTAGAATACAGTTGTCCTGGCTTTATTGTTGTGACTGCACTGAAGCCCAAGGAAAATAATTAGTCCCTACCTCAATTTCCCCATTTGCAAAATTGAGCTAATAAAACCACTTTCATGCTCAGAGGTGTTGTCCAGTAGCTAAACAACACTGCATGGTGTCCAGAGATATCTAGTGTTCAAAATGAAGGAAAATGCATATAGGTCCTGGACAAAAATCCTTGTAGGTGTTCTCCTTTTAGCTTTGTAAGGTTAAAGAAGAAGCCTAAGAAACTTATAAACCCAGCAGCATAAAACAAAGCTACTTTGTTTTATCTCACTGCTTTCTCATGCTACTTATCTCTGTGATCTTTGACTAGATTATTGAATGATTCCTATTGCTTTATCCAGATCTTTTACCTTTTCTTTCTTGTGATTTTAGGCTTTTTCCCCACTCCCAGCACTTCACTCTTTCTCCTGTTCTCTCTTGCTATGAACCTTTAAATTTGTTTTCGTTTCTTTGACAAATATCTTTCCTGCTTTCCTTTCACACAACAGTATACACTTTCCATCCTTTCTCTGATCTTTTCTCAGCTACTGTATGTCTTATTCAAACTTATCCTTTACCCAGTCCTATTTTCTCATTCTTTTTCCTGTACATGTAATTCTCTTCCTTATGAGATTTCCTTTTTATTTCTCCCTTCTTTTTTTTTTCTCCTCACCATTTATGAGCTCTAACTCATAAACATATCAGAAGAACTTCTGATAGCTCATCATCTTGTTAATTTTGAGGAACAAGAATCTAATACCTGTCTAAACAATTTTGAATCCATTGGTGTAAGAATCTGTAAGCACACTGTATGAAAGTGTGTGTAGTGGCTTGATCTTGGCCAACCACTAGGTGCCCACCAAGCTGCTCTATCACCCCCACTCCTCATCAGGACAGGGGAAAGAAAATAAGATTTAAAACTCCAGGGGCTGAGATAAAGATAAGTTACTGTCATACACAAAACAGAGTCAACTTGGGGAAGATTAATTTCTTGCCAATCAATAACAGAGTATGATAGTGATAAATAAAAACAAAACTAAAACTACTTTCTCTCCACCATCCCTTCTCCACAGGACACAGCCCTTCACAAACTGCTCCAACATGGATCCTTCCCATGTGCTTCAGTTCTTCACAAACTGCTCCACAGGGTGGAGTCCTTCAGGAACTTACTACTCCACCATGGGTCCCCTATGGGTCACAATTCATGCCAGAAAACCTGCTCCTGCCTCCTTCCCACAGACCACAGGTCCTGCCAGCATTTTGCCTCTGTGGACTTCCTTCAGGGGATATCAACCTACTCTGTTATGGGGTCCTCCATGAACTGCAGGGTGGATATCTGCCCCACCCTGGACCTCCATGGGCTTCAAGGGAACAATCTTCTCCATAGGCTGCAGGGGAATCTCAGTTCTGGCACCTGAAGCACCTGCTCCCCCTCTTTCTTCACTGACCTTGGTGTCTTCAGAGCTTTTTCTCTCACATTTTTTTCATTTCTTTCTCAGCTGCCACACAGCATTTTTTACCCTTTCATAAATATTCTCACAGAGGCACCACCTGCATTGCTAATGGGCTCAGTTTCGGGCAACAGTGGGTCCATTTGGGAGCTAGCTGAAGCTAGCTCTGTCCAACATGGGAGCATCTCCTGATCTATTATCACAGAAACCAACCCTGTACCTCCCCTCACTATCAAAACTTTGCCATGTAAACCAAATGCAACATGCAACTATACGAAAATGCATTCCTGCTCAGAAGAATTTTCTTAAATTATCTATTCTTTTGAGAAATAATAAAATTCAATGTTTGCTATATCATTTCACATACCAATGCTAATAATGCCTATCCATTATTTTAACCTTTGAAACTAGGTAATGGACACATACAGTGAAAATTGCAGGGGAAACATGAAGCATCAGAATATTACTTGTGCATTCATTTGCCACTTTGCAACACTCGCATATTCTACAGCCTTTCAGCTTGGAAAGCTTCTATCCATTTTTTTTTCAGTAGCTGTTTAAACAAAAATAGATGTTTATCTCTTTAAAATTTTGCCAGGAAGCTGTCACTTTCCCATTTACTCATGCTATGTTGTGACAGAATGTGTCAGCTTCTTGCACAAATGAAAAGAGATATAGATCTGTATTTACTTTAGCTGAAAAATAAGTAGTCATCAATTCTGAGAAAAGTGTTTTCCCATCTGAAAAGATGGATAAATAAGAGAGGTTTTGTGAAGTAACTATTTACCAATGCTTAAAAGGTAGTTGAGAGCCAAATATTCCAGTTCAGTTCACCAGTACCCATCCCTGAGAAAGGAGATAGACTCATAACGTGTAGAATTAGGTATCTGTCGCAAATAAAAGCAGATATCCAGGGATCTAATGTTCTTACTGAAGCCTTTGATGTTTAAAAGTATCAACAGTAACAAAACCAGACAGATGAATGTATGCAAGACTTGCTATTTGCTGTCATGCTTAACATAGAACAAAAATGCCAGTTGGAAAACTTTTGTCCTCAATGGAACTAAAATGCTGAAAATTATGGAACTAATCAGTGACAATTAAGTAGAACTGGTACACTACTTTGGGAGATTATTAGATATATTTTATGGGTATGCATATATAGGAAGGAAAGAAATAAGAAAGGCTAATAGCATAATAACTGCAACTTTATCTTACTGACAATTTTTTAATCTTTGTGAGTCTCAAAACCCAAACTTCTATCATGTAATAAGTTAAAATGTAAGTTACAATTAAAAAAACAAGTTTTTCAAAATATTCATTGAAAACTACACCTTTATGACAAACCAGAGCATGGAATAGCAAAATCATTAAAATCTAACTCAAATCCAACTCAAAAATTCCATGCATCATGAATCCAGGAGAAGAAAACTGAAACTGCTCATGGATCATAAGGGTTAAGTCTTAAACAGATATCGAAGTGAAATTACAGATCAGCTGAAAACCTAGAAAAACACCCACAGATTTTACAGGACTACAGCTTCAGCCTAGAGGTAAAATTTGTAAGATAATTTATGATGCAGCATAAAAATGTCTTCATATGGAATGTTTTGTGTTGCAAAACGGAACATAGTACAGAAATCATCAAGCCAGTGCAAAGCTACTTAGAAACATTTTTCTGTCCCTGGCTGACACTGCAGTAACACAGCTGTGCTGCTGTCAGTACAGGAGCCAAGGTCATGGTGTATACCACAGAGGCTGCATTCTCTCTTACTTATATGTCTTAGTGAATCAATCCACTGAGTCATTTGGCCAAATTATTCCAGGATACCTTACAGTTGCACTAGGGCTGCTCTTTCTTGTCCCCTTTACTAGAAGTCTTTCAGAGGAGTTAGAAGATAGTAGAGGGACCTTCTACTCAGAGTCCAAACAGCCCTCTTCCTACTCCAGGTATAGGTAGATAGTCTACACAGTGCAGCTTTAATGTGATTCAAGAGCAAGAGAGGCCATAGATGCAGATTTGTGTCTATGATTTAATGAGATTTTATCCATGACAAACATTTTCTTCATAACCAGGCCTGACTATGTCCTTCATGGACAGACAGTATGGAATATCTTACACTACTACCGTTGGTATTTTAGAATGCATTCTGTTCAATGAAGAAAGAAAAATACTTATTTTATAACAATATGGGTCTCTCTTCTTTTCATGGGCACTAGTGTGCTTTCTAAGATAGCAGGCATACCGATACTAACAACAACTTTATAAAAATACAAATTACCCTATTCAAATTGGAAACCCACTTTCTCAGTCACAGTATAGAGATAAAATAGGTAACAGCCAGATGCCTGTGAATAATAATCATCATCTGTCAACTTCCCCTTCACCCAGCCCCTACCCCCATCACCAGGAAAACACAACTTTTACCAGTTTTGTTAAATAATAGGTGTGGTACAGAGCTGTTGCCATTACACTTCCTGTGCATGCACCCATTCTTAGTAATAGCTGCAAGAAAATTTTAGTTCTTCGATCTCATACTGAGAACTTCAGAATCATAAAACAGAATCACAGAATATCTCAAGTTGGAACGAACCCATAAGGATCATCGAGTCCAACTCCCTGCTCCTCACAGGACTACCCAAAATTAAAACCAATGATTAAGAGCATTGTCCAGATGCGCCTTGAATTCTGACAGGCTTGGTGGTGACCATGGCCATTTCCCTGGGGAGCCTGTTTCAGTGGCCAGTCACCCTCTCAATGAAAAACCTTTTCCTAGTGTCCAGTCTAAATGTCCCCTGACACAGCTTAATTCCTTTTCCTCATGTCCTAACACTGCTCACCAAAGAGAGGGTATCAGCACCTCTCCTGGTGCTGTCCCCCTTGAGGAAGCTGTAGACTGTGATGAGGTCACTGTTCAGCCTTCTCTTCTCTAAGCTGAACAGACTGGCAGACCTCAGCCACTCCTTTAAGTCTTGCCTTCAAGGGCACCATCTTGGTCACCCTTCTCTGAACACTAATAGTTTAATGTCCTCATATTGAGGTACCCAGGACTGCATGTAGTACTCAAGGTGGGGTCATGTCAGTGTAGAGTGGGATAATCACCTCTCTCAACTGGCTAGATGTGGGACATCGACCCACATATTGGTGAAATGGCTTTTCAAATTAGCTAGAGAACAACGACTCCCATGAACGCCTACGGTGGCTGCTGCCAGAAGCCAGAAGCCAGAAGTCAGAAGTCGTGGGGATGCGGCAATAAGAACTTGAGGGAAAAACCTCAGACCGCGGCACTACCTATATCATGGTTGATGCACTCCAGGATATGGTTGGCCCTTCTTGCTGCCTGGGCACACTGTTGACATTTATTCAACTTGCCATCAACCTGAACCCCCAGATCTCTTTCTATGGAGCTGCCCTCTGACCTCTCATCCCCCAATTTGTACGCATAATCAGGATTACTCTGTTCCAGGTGGAGAATCTGGAACTTACTCTTGTTAAATTTCATACAAATTGTTGGGGATTGCCCAGCTGTATGACTTGTTTTATGTTACAGTGTTCCAATGAAGGGATTATTTTTCATAGTCACTAGTGCTGCTTTCAGAAAGGTAATGGAAGACTCTCCTTGCAAGGATAAAGGCAAACAAGGCAATAATCTGTAGATCTGTATGGTTTGTTGACTAAATCCCTGTATCTTCTACAGCCAAACATGCATTTTATGGCAACTCTGCTGGGGTAAATTCTGTAACAATCTCTTTGCACAGTTGTTTTCATCCTGAAGAGTAAGCAGGAAAGTAACCTTGCTAGGTACACATTAAAAATAGAAAAATTACCAACTGGTTTGATAGTGAACTGGATCTTCCTTATTCTGATCTATTTGTATGTATCATATGGTTATAAAATTGAGATCAGGGAAATAAATCCTATATATGTATGAATATATATGTGCGTATGTATGTGTGGGTGCATGTACTTTAATAATTCAAATTCCTTACTCTATTTCATCAACACATGAGAAAAAATAAAAGCACAGATGGGAAAGAAAAAGCACTGTATCAAGCTTTGATTAATTCATTTTAATAGTGCAGGAATAATATTCCTGAAGTAAATCACAGCAAACTGTGATTTGGATAGAGGTCATATGCATACCTAAAAAACAATGCAAAGCCAAGGTCATTATATATGAAATTTCTCAAAAATAAACACTTGGGCTTTCGGATATTTATTCACTGACCCTGAAATGTCAGCTTGACACTGATACTAATGTAGCACACTTGTCTCTGGAGTTTATCCCCACTATGCAAAGGTGCCGCTTACTGTGAGAATCTTTCTGAGGTGCTCCAAGTGCATTCTAAAAACGTCTGCATATGTTATTTTATTGCTAGGTCTCATAAATCAATACTATGTAGAAACATCTATAATTTCATATTGTATTAGAAGTAGGATAGCCACAGCGCTGCACATTTGAGGTCCTAATGACACTCACGGTACAGTACTTACATTTTAAATATTTTATTGAACAGCTTGAGGTTATTTGGTTTATAAAACCCCCAGACTGCTTCCTCACAAAGCCCTGGGGCTCTGACCTAGTAAAGTTCAGGCTGTTGAAGGCAGGGGAGGAGTCCTACTTGCACTTGCTAATGGATAAATAGTAGAAAACATCAGTGGAAACTAAAGATTTGAATGTAAGTGTCTGCACATAATCAATACAGCTAATAATAGGTAATGTCATTTTTAAATATGTGAACATGATGCTGCAAAATAACTTCCATTAAATGTACAAGGGTCCAACAAGGATAAAAAGGATGCACTAATCGTAAACATAAACACATATCAGCCACTTAACAACCAATTCCTGTTTCTGGGCTATGATACCACAATATACTCAACCATGTTACTCATTTTACTGAGTAGCTCATCTATAAGAACATCTTACCCTGAGTCTGAAAAGGATGTATGTCAGAAATGGTAAGAATTCCCTTGGGAATTTCTCCCTACTTTATCTCTTTCAGAAGGTTTTGTCAGATCAGAGGATGTGTAGAAGATATCTTATTGTTCATTTTCTATTTGCTGCAAAACTACATCAAGGCTTTTGGCTTCACAGAGGTACCTGATAAGCATACAACTCCAGATATATAGGTTATTTCAAATTGCTTTCTAGTTTTCTGTGGTTAAATCAACAAGGCCAAAAGCTTCAGACATAAAAGGAATTCTTCCATTTCCTAAATTTTGCTCGGTAATGCCATCTGAGGTGTCATAGAAATTTTTCCTCATTATCAACTACTGTTCCCAAGCAGCTCATCTGCCAGCCCCAGCTAAAGAACTTTGTTTGCTTAGGCACCTGAACACCTTCTTAACCACTCTTTTCAAAAGCAATTTTCTTCTACCTTCTGCAAATATTGTTGTACAAGGTTAGCACAAGCTTCTTCAAAGACTAGACAAAAGGGATAAATCAAAATGAAGGATACAGCATGTGGTCTACTATTCCAAACTATTCAGTTACAGAATAACTCTTATTTCTATGAATATCTCCAGAGCCTCCTTGCTTACGTTCGCTCAACACTTTTGTGTTATTTCATCTGGCTCTCTCTCACACATACGTAAGCCCCACACAGCAACCATTCAGACCTTTGACTTCCCTTCAGCATTCATGTGAGCCCAATCCTGCTTGGCATGGGGCCTTCATCTTTGTCAACAACTCTTGTTTCAGCTAGATACTTCACAAAAATCTGAATGCTCTTCTATGCTTCATCTTACTTGAGCAGCTCAAACACTCACTAGTTTTAAACAAAATTACCCAGGAGCAGATCAGGAGACTGAAACACTTTTACAGACTATAGGGATTGTATCTTTGGTGTGATTCTATAGTCTAGAGTTCCTCAGATATGAAAAAGAGTTATGTCAATGTGTGTCGTGTGCACACCATTGTGTATTTGTTTTGCATGTGTCATGGTTAGGCTACTAACAGCCAAAGAATTTTAACTCTTTTGTTTTCACCGTTTGGCCCAACCAGCCACGTCTAGATGCCTCAGAAATTATATCAGCTGGGGTGATACTTGTTGTATATAAGATCTATTACCTTGGACAACACAGGCAACTCACTGAAGGACTTCAGAATAGGGGAAGGAAAAACCAACTATGTATAACTGACCACAACCCTCCATGAATCGCCCAGTGATACAGAGATCTTTCTCCTTAGTTACATAGGGAAAAGAGCTTGTATTACACCCTAGAAGCTTAGAAACTTGTTCTTTCCTGCAGCTACAGCCATTGCTGTCCTGTTTCTATCTCATCACAATTCCTGCTTTTGAATACATTTGCTGTTAACCCTCTCACCTGTCCTCTCAATGTAGTCCTCCCACAATAGTACCATGTAATTCCTTCTGAAGCTTCCCAAGCCAAACAGGAGTTAGATATCCTAACGTACTCTAGCGTAGTGATTACTCTAATACAGCCATAAGAAAAGGTTGTCGCTGCAGGTCTTCTCAGCAGAGGCAAATCACAAAGTGGAAGTTGCCTCACACTAGGGGTTATACAGTCCCTGTATTTAAGCAGTAGTTAAAACATTAGGTTCTTCTTAATAGGACAAGTCAGCTCCCAGCACACAAGCTATGAATTTTGCTTTCCAGGTTTCATAGATCATGTAAGGAGTTCAGTTCTCTTAGCTGGCTTGTGAAGTTAAGTATATAATGTCAAATGCTGTGAATAACTTTGTGTATGTACAAAGTAATTATTGAAAATCTTGTAGCTTAAGTCACCTATGTGTGTAAGAAAATACTCAGTTATGTTTTGATAATTTTTTTTCTGTCATACTTTCCAGTTTTGCCTAATAAACACTGTTGAGTCATTTTTTTCATTTTCCTGCAAGAAAAAATATCTTTTGCAAAAGCTGTGCAATACTTTGTAGTAATGCGGATCACAATATAAGAATGCAAAAAGACAATATGTGACTGTAAAAGCTCAAGTATAAAACAGTCTTATGTAAATACTTTTATCTTTGTGGCACTAATCTTTTGTTTTCATTTTAAAACTGTAAAACCAACATTCAAAGAAAGATTCTCTCCTCTTCTGTGAATAGAAAATGGTTAGAGGACGTAATTCCAAGACTGAAAAGAACTACAAATTACAGGCATATTCTTATATAGAGGCACACAAGTGGTGTTCCCCAGGGCTCAGTACTGGGGCCTGTTCTCTTTAATATCTTTATCAATGATCTGGATGAGGGCATCGAGTACGTCCCCAAGAATTTTACAGATGACATCAAGTTAGGCAGGAATGTTGATCTGCTTCAGGGTAGGAAGGCTCTACAAAGGGATCTGGACAGACTGGATCAATGGGCTGAGGCTGATGGTTTGAGGTTCAAAAAGGTCAAATGCCAGGTCTTGCACTTGGTTCATGACAACCCCGAACAATGCTATAGGCTTGGGGAAGTGTGGCAGGAAAGATGCCTAGCTGAAAAGGGTCTCAGGGTACTGGTCAACGGCCAGCTAAATATGAGCCAGCAGTATGCCCAGGCAGCCAAGAAGGCCAACAGCAGCCTGGCTCGTATCAGAAACAGCATGGCCAGCAGGAGCAGGGAACTGGTTGTACTCGGCACTGGTGAGTCCAAACCTCCAATACTGTGTCCAGTTTTGTGCCCCTCACTAAAAGAAGGACATTGAGGGTCTGGAGCACATCCAAAGAATGCAAACAAAGCTGGTCAGGGGTCTAGAGCAAAAGACTTCTGAGCAGTGGCTGAGGAAACTGGAGTTGTTTAGCTTGGAGGAAAGGAGATTGAGGGGAGACCTTGTTGGTTTGTCCAACTAGCTGAAAGGAGGTTGTGGCAAGGTGGGGGTCAGCCTCTTTTGCCACATAACATGATAGGATAAGACAAAATGGCCTCAATTTGTGCCAGGGGAGGTTTAGGTTGGATATTAGGAAAAAAATCATCACCAAAAGGGTTGTGAAGCACTGGAACAGGCTGTTCAGGGAAGTGGTGGAGTCACCATCCCTGGAGATATTTAAAAGACATACAGATGTGATGCTGAGGGACATGGTTTAGTGGTAATTTGGCAGTGCTAGGCTAACAATTGGACGTGATGACCTGAAAAGGCTCTTCCAACTAAAACAATTCTATGATTCTTGAAAAGGAAAGCTTTATGAAACATTGTATTTTAATTTTTTGTTCCTTAGGAATATTTACACATGGTTTTGTTATTGATCTATATTTCTGCCTTTGAAATCTGGTTATGAATTGTAGTGAGTATAAATCCTGAAGTTTTTAGCTGAAGTTGACTTCAGGTAAAAAAAAAAAAAGTGTTTCTTAAGTTATGTCTGGTATCTATATGCTCTTCACCACCTGCCTGAATTAACTTTGCTTTAATAGTATCTTTCTTTTTGATGCTTAAGTGTTGCTAACATCTTTTTAATATCTACTTTATTATGTAAGAATAGTATAAAATTTTTGTGGCAAGCAAACCTAAAAGAATCCTTCTCTTTAAACAGAGTTAGAGGAAATGCATATGAACATGGGAGAGGAATGAAGAACATTTTACTTCCTGAGGAATCTCTCCCAGTTTGAACATACCTAGATGCTTTCATAACATCTTTCCAAGAGAAAACATTGTCCAGATATATTCATGGAGTTCCATGATATGCAAATATGTTTCTATGGCTGAGTGACACGTTTTCTAGATCAGCTGTTCAGACAATAGTATCATCTAGGGGCAGTAAAATGAGGTTCTAGGATGTCTCAATGTCTGACAATACCAAGCATCTTGCTAAAGGTTTAATTTGAAGACCCTCTGAGTTTTATTAAGTCCAGAACTGTACATTAGAATCATTAGTTATGATTCAATTTTATTTTGAAGGTACCTGGCAAAACAAGGCTTCCTAACGTAGCTGAGAAGCATGTTCTAAGAACAGAGAACGCTAAGGGACATAAACATTCTGTTGATTACCTTGGAAATTCAAGATACAGTTTCCGTCTCACTGAAGTGAACTATCAAGATTTACAAGCAATGCAGAAATCAGTATCCCCAGCTTTTTACACCTCAAACTAGCTTAAACTGGATAAAGAGATCTGACATTTCATTTCTCATTCTGTCTGCTATGAGAGAGTTCCCTAATGTCAGAGAACTGTGTGATTTGTACCATATGGGCTTGCAAACTGAAAGTTACTGCAGTGTCTTAATGGATGTAGAAAACTGCATTATCTTGAGCATTCCCAAGTATTGAAGCTGTGTGGAAAGTTATAGTAGCCAAATTTTACATAATTTCTTAGCAAAAATCTGTGTTAACATTAGTGCAATTCAATATATTTAGTGAAATTCATTTGAACCATTTCACCTAATACAGGATTTAAAAAAAATATTTTAAAGAATCTACACATATGTGAAAAAGGCTAATTTACATCTAGGAAGACCAGTAAAGGTCTTTTCAAAGTAATGCTAAAAATGCCGTAAGCGTGTATACTGCTCGTATTTCTTGCTACATGTAGCATAGGAAACACATATTGCATTGAAACGTGAGCACCATGGCCATAAAAAATTAACAAAGAGTGCTCAGGAAGTTTTTACTGTGATCTATTTTCTTTTTTTTTTTTTATTTTACTGTGTTTTCCTGGACTACAAATGAGCAACAAAGGTGTTAATTGCATGAATCTGAGGACAGGAAAAGATGAGGGAGACAGGACATTATTATCTTCATCTATTCACTAATTCATCCAGATTAAGCAGAGTTTTGTTAATCCTGCCAGCAGAAATGAGCCTATATGTGCTTCAGCAGAAATTTCTAGTGTTAGTACAACCAACAGGGAAGTATCAATCAAAGGAATCACAATGACATTAATGTGAATCCACAAATGGACTTCTTGCCTGAAACTGTGAAAGCTTCAAAAGAAGTCAGCCTGTCATACTCTTTGGAATCCTTGTGGTTTATCCTCCTTGTGGCAATTAAACAGACTTTAAAAGAGATTTTGTCCATTTAATATAGTACTACTTACCTGTCGAGTTCCTTGTTGGCAGCAGAATTCCAGAAGTCTTCAATACATTATGTATTTACTCTGTAACTGTATGTAGCATGTTGCCAAATCCACAGCTGGCTATCTTTTCAGTCACAGATTTTGCTGCAGTATTATCAGAAGGATCTTGAATTAGGAAGTTTTTCAATCTTTAAGAAGACTGGGAAAAAAAATAGGACAAAAATGTCTAGTTATGTATCAAAAAAGTGCAGAAAGCGTATGTTTACCTGCTGCCACCTGGAGTCTAATGTATAACCTTATAATCATATATCCCTATAGTCATAATCCTAAAGTTATAAGTCACAAGCACATCAAAACTTCCTTTATATTAGTTATATTTAACACAGCTCTCTGTAGAAGAAATACTCTAGAACCACACTAATTTCAAAGAAGGCATATCTGAATAGTCTGTACTTTATACAACTGTAAATGACAATACCAGCTCAATGATTAATATGATCACAATAATTGCTAAAACTATTAATTTAATAAAGGCCAGATCCAATAAAGACCTTAGTAACATAGGGTTAGATACAGCAATTTGTAAATTATAGGTGATAGGCTTCTGAGAGGCTGCTAGAACCCAAAATGCATTTTATACTATGAGTCAATGGATGAAAAGAGGCATAAAATAGAACATAGCCCTCCATTCGCATAGTTAAGCAATTTAACTGTTGAATATCAAAGTCAGGTTCCTTATGTACATGCCTTGAAGAAGAATTCAAGGATACTGGAGAACCCCTTGAAATGCCATCTAGCAAATTTGACAGCAAATACTTTAAGTAAAATCTCAGAGGTGATTTTCTAGAGGACAATTTCCAGCATAAAACCTTAAGCTCACTCAAATCCGTTTTCTTGGATCTGGCCCCATAGTTCCATCTACAAAAATATAATAAGGAGAAATGAATGGAGACATTGGCCTCACAGCAAAGGTAGAACAGCATAAAATACTGGTATTTTAGTTAATGCCAGTCTTTTACAGAGGGCCACTTACAACAAAGCCTGGTAGATTCAGGGCTATAAAAATCCTTAGTAGAGAAATGCTTCTTATCCATAAAGAGTCCAGTAACAGTGTTACAAGCTATAGTGCTTTTGATCATTATTGTAAAACACCTCAGTCTCTATTCATAAAGGCTACTGCTTGATTCACCACTCTGTAATACCAGCTTTTATGCCTTTGTAACAACTCTAAGGGTTTTCCTTTTCAATTAATTTAGTACTCATGGCAGGTGCCAGGTTGCAGAATCCAAGGCTCATTACTCAGTCACAGAAGTAATTTCTCAAAGTCTATAAGTTTCCCCACTGCTCAGCAGCTGACCTTGCCCTGTTTGGTCTTTATGTGTTGTTGATATAATTCAGGCTGCAATCCATACAAACACGAAGCACTGAGGAATCAAACTGGAAACCCCATATCTCTGTCCCTGGAATGCTCTTTGCATTGGCCTATCAATTTTCTTAATAGCAATAAGAATGACAACCACAGTAATAATTTAAATATATCTTAGTCACAGAAACCAGAACCCATGGATATCTAGTTTTAAGTTAAAAAAATGAACCATCAGGCACTTACCTACTAGCCTTGTTGCTGGCCATTTTTAACAGGCAGGCATTACAAAGTTCTCTGTAAATATATTCCACGGTCAGTTAGATATACCTTTACATGCATGAAATGGGGGCATAGTCTGGAATTCACACCTTCCATTTCCTAGGCATGTAGTCACATCAGAGCCTGTCATAGAGATATTGGATTTTGTCAGAAGTATTAAGTGCCCGGCATCATGTTAGAGGGAACTGATGGGTTGTTAAATGAATAGAGAGGACCAACCACTTTACTTTTTGCTCTATATACTGATAGAACAGCACTCACTGAACATGAGAACTGTATCACCTTCTCCAGAATTATGGAGTCAGATGGAAAACACTAGTTCTCTCCATTGACACGCACTCTGTATGTGTGTGTTTGCATGTGTGTGTGGGAGGATGGCTAAGTTAGAAGAATACAATTTTGCAGGGAGAGTGACTTAGCTGTGCTTCTAAGCTACACAAACTTACCTTGGTTCCTCAAATGGGAAAAAAGAAGTAGGAGACATATGAGACAGTTTTATCCTTTATTGAGCTCTAGCAACACAGAAAATACAGATGAGAATCTTTTTAGATGTTTTAGAAGCTATTTACACAGTTAAGAAATTAATCTATTGCATATTAGCTAGTAGCTAACTGCAGTGTATCTACTTTATCTGAATTTGCTGCCCTTATAAAATACTTGCATACTTGGAAGGAAGGAGAAAAGTATTTCATACACACCTTTTTTTTTCTTCCTAGCACTTAATTTGCATAATTGTATATCTCTGTGTATATGTGTGTATAGATACATGTGAGTAATTTTCAGTACTATGAAAAACATATTTCATAACAATCACAGAATGGTAGGGGTTGGAAGGGACCTCTGCAGATCATCTAGTCCAACCCCCCTGCCAAAGCAGATTCACCTAGAGGAGGCTGCACAGGAAAGCGTGCAGGTGAGTTTTGAATACCTCCAAAGACGAAGACTCCACAACCTCTCTGGGTAGCATGTTCCAGTGCTCTGTCACCCTCTCAGTAAAGAAGTTTTTCCTCATTTTGATGTGGAACTTCCTATGTTCCAGGTTGTGCCCATTGCCACTTGCTCTATCACTGGGCACCACTGGAAAGAAGTTGGCCCCATCCTCTTGACACTCACACTTAAGATTTTTATAGGCATTGATAAGATCCCCTCTTAGTCTTCTCTTTTCCAGGCTAAACGGCCCCTGGTTTCTCAATGCTTCCTCATAAGAGAGATGCTCCNTCTCAACGTTTCCTCATAAGAGAGATGCTCCAGTCCACTAATTATCTTTGTAGCCCTCTGTTGAACTCTTTCCAGTAGTTCCCTGTCCCTCCTGAACTGGGGAGCCCAGAACTGGACACAGTACTCCAGATGTGGCCTCATTGGAGCAGAGTAGAGGGGCAGGAGAACCTCACTCGACCTGCTGGTCACACTCTTCTTAAAGCACCTCAGGATACCATTGGTCTTCTTGGCTACAAGGTTACATTGCACTGCTGGCTCATTGTGAACTTGTGGTCCACCAGGACTCCAAAGTTCTTCTCTGCGGTGCTGCTTTCCAGCAAGTCAACCCCTAACCTGCACTAGTACCTGGGGTTATTCTTCCCCTGTTGCAGGACTCTACACTTGTCCTTTTTGAACTTCATTAAGTTCCACTCAGCCCAACTCTCCAGTCTGTCCAGGTCTTGCTGAATGGCAGCACAGACTTCTGGTCTGTCAGTCACTCCTCTGAGTTTTGTATCATCAGTAAATGTGCTGAGAGTACACTCCGTCCCTTTATCCAGGTCATTGATGAATATGTTGAACAAGACTGGACGTAGTGACGATCCCTATTCCAGATTGAATAGTTTCAGAGGGACTTAAAGCCAGGTCATTAGCCTCTGAAGTTCAATAGTGTTCGTCTGGAATTGCCCAGTATAGCACTCACCAATGGAAACTTTTTTCCCAAAACATTTCAAGAATACCCTTGGGATTACCTCTACTGAAGAAAACTAAAGCACCACTGTGCCAGGTTAGACCTAAAGGTTGCAGACCCTAAGACCAAGGGGAAGGTACCATAATCACTACATTTATGAGTCCTATGTTGTTACAAATATATCAAGAAATTAATTGAGCAATGAACATCATGTTCATCACTTCATACTTGTAGTGAGTCTGGCTTACCTGGTTTTCCACATAGCAGCAGTGTTTTGTGCTAGAAGCTAGAAGGGTACTGATAACATACCTGTGTTGTGACTACTGCTGAGCAAGGATCCCAGCATTCACCCCTCCAGTGGGATGGGGTGGGCAAGATCTTGGGAGGGGACACAACCAGGACAGCTGACCCAAACTGACCAAAGGGATATTCCATACCATATGGCATCAGCTCAGCTATAAAGCTA